>OX422215.1:92197338-92592338 GCA_949130495.1 Sambucus nigra | reverse complement strand
GTGCTTCCGCTACCCAATCCAGGTGCCTCATTGGATGAAGAAGATGGCACCAAATAGGAAGGAACATGGATTGACTCCTGAACAATCCTGGATGTCCCTTGGTCAGGTAGTCGACACTCGGGGTGTGCTACAAGAAAAACAAAGAGCAAATCAGTTAATTTGAGACAAAGAAAGAATCAGAAAAGCAAAAAGACAAAGGATAGGGATATACCTCTCGATGAAGTATGTCCTCTGTCAGCCACAATGCCTCTGGTTCCATCGCATTTGGGAAATGTAGCATAAGCACCGATCCTCCCCCAAGCAGTCCGAGGTTGTAGGAGGGAGGACTAAAAATGGAGAAACGAAACCTCTGACATCGTCGCTGTTGTTGAAGTCAATGAGCCACCCGTGTTGTGGGCAGACCCCACTGGACAACTATTACCCCTGCCTAAAGACATAATAAGTGAATGCATATTCACCACATCATAGATTCACGATCGCATCAGCCAGTTAGTCACAAAATCAAGGTAATTGTAGGTCGCTACTGTAAACGTGTACAACGAATAAGGCTCGCAAATTATCACTGCCACCTGGGCATCCTTCGATATCTCATGTACCTACCTCATATATCTCAGGGTCATCATCGTTGGGACCACCACCTTGTCCTCCATAATCTTTCGGACTACTCTCTGCCCCAGATACCAGGAGTATCCAGACTCATACGCCAGCAGTCGACGCATCTGTGCATTCCTTTCGGTCACCCCCATATGCTGGATGGTCATCCTCCATAGGTAGAAGGTCACCTACATTTTACCAAAATAAATTCCATACCTTCACAAAGGAAAACGCCAAAAAGAATATTCAAAAGAAAGAAAAAAAGAAATAACCCGATTGCTTGTTAGGTCATTCAAGACCTGACGCACCATCGCCAAAGAAAGATACTCCCTCGACTGCTAGTTGGAGTTATGCCATCGGTACATCCACTAGAAGCCCCCACTAACTCATGATGCAAACCAATCAAATGGAAATTGATCCAAATCACCTCATAGAACCACATCTGCAAAAGTAAAAGAGGCAAAAATCAAAAGAAATCAAAAAGGAAATAATGGAAAATTCATAAAGGAAAAATGCAAAAAAAGAAAGAGAAATACCTCCAAAAGATACGTGACTCTAGTAAAAGTCTACCAGCAGCATCGAATGAAAGTGCTCAACGATGAATAAAAGGTCACCAAAGTAAGGCTCCCCCCATTACAAAGAAGGATATTCAAAAATACCTTCAAGTATTGAAAAAACCACAAGTGGACGACGTCGTCGCTCGATGCCACAAGAATTCCTCCCAACAACAAAAGAATGAATAAATGAGCCATCTAAAGAACCTGCAGCCCGTTGGTCTCATCGATCTTCTGACTCAGCGAAACCTCCCGAAGAAATGATATACGGATTGAGTTCCCCGAGACTATCTGTCAGACATCGCCCACTGCCGCCTCCACCGCCTTTGGCATCACTCTAAGTGTGCGATCCACCTCTAATTGAGTCTCCTCACCCCAGCAACTGCTGCACGTCTATATGGGTCACTGTCATTTCCTTAAAACCCAAATGTATGGTATGGGTGGTATTCCACCACCTATCTCTTAGAGCACATATAATGATCGTCGAGCGGGGTGTCTCATATAATACAGACGCAAGATGACCAAAACTAGTTGAAGAAATCCCCAGCGCATCACCAGAGGAAGGTGCTCCCACACATCTATAAACCTTTTCATCCCTCGAGAGTAAAGACTCGTCGTAGTAATATCAGTCTATTAAACAAAAGGAAACATTTTGTCAAAATTCAAAAAAACAAGAAAATGTGAAGCAATCGCAAAAAGGAATACCAAGAGTTATGCATTACTTACATAACCATTAGGGTTCCTCACCTTAGAAGATTGATGGTGCACAGGCTCCCACAGAAAAGTCGGCTCATCAGCAACAGGCTCAAATAGATCAAAGGCATTCACATTTCCCAATGTTGGGGGTACCCTAGCCCGCCACTCTAAGTTCACCCAATCATTAACACCAAGCCATGCCATGTGTACCTAATTTTCCTTTAGGTAGGAGATAGTTGAGATATTGTGCAGAATATTATACTTATCGGTGAGAAGTGTCATCTCCTTACATACGAATTATTTCCTATTATCTGTTATAATCACCTTGGGTATACCAAACCTGTATATGGTATACTCCTTGATAAATTGGATTACCACTTGGGAAGTTACTCTTCTTAGAGGAACATCCTCTTCGCATTTTATATACAATTAAGTAGCCGTGGTAATGAAAGCTTTTCCATGAGAGGCTGGGTTTATTTTTACTACCAAATCAAACGCCCATATGTGGAAGGGGTAGGGAGTTGTTCAATTTTATAGACTGAAGGAAGGAACATGTACTATGTTTCCATGTACTTGGAAAGATCTACACATTTTCACATAATCAATGGAATCAGCCATCATGGTTGGCCAATTATACCCTAACATCATCAACTAATCATATAGTTTGGCACTTCCCATATGAGAGGGCTCATGGGACTCCTTCAGTATTTTCCCACCATCTACTTTGGCCACATATTTCAATATTTTCTCATTGTATCACTTCCTGTTGATCTCCCCTTCTACTAGGTATAAGCGGACAACTCTCTTTCTTAGATAAATCTCGTCTGCTCTTTCTTCGGGAAGTTCATCATCTTATAAATAAGTTATGTAGGGTTGCCTCCAATCTTCAAAGGCCTCTACGAATTTAGCTTATATTGGCTGGTCAAATAGGTTTGGCACTTTAAATAGCCCTACTGTAAATGAGAAACCTCTGTGCTTATAATGGTCCAGTAATAGTACCTTACTGTAGTCGACTATCAAGAGGGATAATAATATACCGGTAATGAGTCTATGCATTGCTGTTAACCTCTCTGTAGCTTCATTTTCTCCTACACACCATGATAAGAAACCACCAGGGCTCTTGTAATAAAGTCTTCCATTCAGCAAGTGGTAGTTAGCAAGCTCAAACATCTCCATTGTTCCTTACCTCATTCCTATCTTCTTAACAATCAGGTACCTCCAATATTCCAGCTCATTACTTAGGAATAGGGACCTCACTGTGGTAGGCACTGTTATCCTTCATACCGTGATGGTTACCTCTGACTCATCCATGTCTAATTTTTGGGTTATTATATCTAGCACATTGGGATGTTGGTTCATTATTCGCACATAGCTCTCAATGGACACTTTCAGGAACTAACCTAATAACTTTTGTATGATGGATTTGTACGGTGACATGTTAGCAATCTTGAGGAAGAATGTCCCATTAATAAATTTTACCACCAGGTTAGAGTGTCCTCATATACAAAATACTCTAATACCCCTTCGTAATGACTCCAACAATCCCAGGATGACGACCTCATACTCAGTCACATTATACGGGCATTTAAAGTCTATCTTGAAGGAGAGAGTGACCTTATCCTTACTATTTGAGAGGAGAATACCTACACCTCCTGCCCTTTGTGCACTAGAGTCATCAAACTTCATCTCCCACTCATCTATCTCTTCTTCCAAACATGATTGGAAATTTTCCCCAGGTAGCTCTTCATTGGGAGGATCAAAATTTCCACTTGAGGAATTGGATAACAGATCGATTGGTGCTTAACTTTTAATGGGTTTGGGCATCACGCACTTCAAATCATATTTCGACGGATTAAGAACCACCTTGTTACTTTCCCTACCATGTCTTCCTGTGGCAAGAGGTACTTGATAGTGTCACACTTAGTGACGATATGGACTGTAAAGGACATCAAGAAGTGTCTCAACTTTTGGTCCACGAAGATCAGGGCAAGGCATTGTCTCTCAATATTGGTATATATTAATTCTATATCTGAAATCAACCTTAACAAGTAATACACTGGCTTATCTACCCCATCCTTCTCTTGAGTGAACAATACTCCTGTAGATCTTTCCATTGAAGTCTGGTAGAGCAGCAACAATACCCTAGCCTATATCGGTATCATTGTATATGGAGAGGCTAAAATTTCCTTCATATTCTCAAAGTCCTTCTTTTGTTTCTCTCCCCATATCTACTTACCTTTTTCCTGCAGTAGGGGGTAAATGGGTGGGTCGCCTCCGCCAGTGGAGGTATGAACCTTCTTAGGTATGAAACCTTTCCTTATAAGCTATTAAGTTTTTGTTGACTCTTTGGAGGTGGTATCATCACGATGGATTTCTTTTTTTCCTCATAGACCTGTACCCCTTGCCTATTTAGTACAAGTCCTAAAAAAATTCCTGCGGTGACCTCGAAAGAACATTTCGAGGGGTTCATTCTGCTCTTATACCTGGGATATCTTTCAAACACCCGTCCGAGATCCTAGATATGCTCACTTTCTTTCTTGGACTTCACCACCAGTTCATTGACATATAATTCTAATATATCATGAAATAAATCATGGAAGATGGATATCATGGTCCGCTGGTAGGTGCCCCCATCGTTCTTCAACCCAAATGGCATGATTGTATAATGAAAGTTTCCTAATGGCGTGCAGAAGGTAGTCTTTTATACATCCGTTGGGTCCATCTTGATTTGATTATAGCCGACGTACCCGTCTATGAATCTATACATTTCATGACCCGCATTAGCATCCATTAAGCTGTCTATACTCGGTAAGGGAAACTCATCTTTGGGACACACTCAGTTTAAGTTATGAGATCCACACAAATTCAAATTTGACTTTTGTCCTTCTTAGCCACCGATATAATTCTCGAGAGCAACATAGGGTGTTGAATGGGTTTGATGAACTCCACCACCAACAGTTTCTCTACTTCTAGTTTTATCTTTAGTTCTAGCTCATCTTTGTATGTGTGGGTTGCTTGTCTGACTAGGAGAGCATTAGGAAGAACACTTAATTTATAGGAACTCACTTCTGGGTCCATCCCTGGCATCTCTGTGTATTTCCATGCAAATGCATCAGTGAATTCATTGAGATAGTTGATGATCTCCTTATGCTTTAAGTTTAAACTTTTGGAAATTAGAATGGGTTTACTCTCAGCTTCTTCTACTCCAATGTCGATTTCTTCTATGTATTGGAACTTCTCCATGGGTCCATCTTGTATGTACTCTGAATCTTCTTTCATCTCCTCAAAATTCTCAATGATGTTGGACTCATCTACCACAAAACATTCTGGTGTCGAGTCAATGCTATCATTCCAGAATGTCGCTCGTGAAAACTGTTATAAACGGCATATGACCTTCCTATCCGATAGGACCACCTTCTTGTATTTTTTAGGGGGGTTTGGCTACCTCCTCTACCTTTATTTTTACTTTTCCCATCTTGGGGATAACCCTCCCCCCTAAACGGTTATGTATAGACGTTCTTGGTTGGGTATCTTCTTCCACCACTTGCATTCCCTCTAACTTCCTTGCTGATCTCTTTCTCTCTTCATCAAGCTCAGTATAAAATGATGCATCTACTAGGGGGACCTCCTCATCCTAAAATGGATTTCATGTTGCTTTGATTATAATCTCGGTACCTCTAATATTAGCTTTGGCACATTGATGATATGTGGAGGGAACTATGCCATGAGTGTGCATCCACACTTTCCCTATGAGCAGTTGGTAGCTTGTATTGGCATTAATGACATGAAACTTAAAGTGTGAAGTGAATTTCCCTAGGTTGATACCCACGTTCACGTATCCAAGCGGCTGCATGCCTGCGCTATCAAATCCCGAAATTACTAGCAGTACGAGCACTATCAGCTGTTGATTGGCATAATTTTGATGCATGCTCTACCATCCATCAATGCCCTAGGGAAATAAATTCCATTGATCATGGCCATCACATAGAGCAGGCGATTGTGAATATATGGAATTTGTCTATCTGCCTCAGAGAAGATCACTTCAGAAGTGTATCTTTTAATTAACCATCTAATGGGTCCTAATGAATTTTCCCTAATAACCATGTTAGGGTCCTCATATCCACGCCCTATAGAATGCTTCCATGACTATTACATCTCCGAGGCTACCCCGGGTATTACTACTGTAAAAAGAAGATTAGTTAGTATACTTAAACTCAATCTATACCTCTGAGTATCAAATTCAACAACCCCATCCACCGAAACACCACCTTTGATTAAGCCTCGAGATATAAATTACCAACCCTCATGGTAACATTAATGTAATGAAGAAAACCACCATCTCTTTCTGCAAGCCCTCTCCAAGTGACTCCCCCACACTGACCTCGTTGTATGCCCAACTAAGGATCAAACTACAAACTATGAGGGGAAATAATCCAACTCAAGGAACAATGCCTGCCTTATCCTGAAGTCTGTGGGAGATATAGTACTCAACAACTGGACTTTTGTCAAATAAATCCTAATGCCAATCATTCGGAGGCCCTTTCAGTCTGTCCTGTTAGCAGAACAACCCCCATTTCCACTTTCCTAATGTATCCCTCCATAAAGCAGACTATTCTGGTGTTATCAATGATACCCTTCCTCCCTTTGTTGCCATAATAAATCATTATTTATACTATTTTCCTACGAGTGTTGCATGTGACGGTTATGAATCCAACAAATGGATTAGAACGCACACCCAATAATGATAACTTTGCAGACTTAAAAAACTTAAAAACAAACTTGATTAAAGTCAAAATAGATGTATGTATACCAATGACGGTGATACAATAACCATAAACTTAGGCACCACCCAAAACCCTAAATAATTACAAATAGGGAGTTCACATATCTCCTCTCCAGCTTCGTAGATTAATTTGCTTGGTCTTACGCCCACAAGCCCGACATCGACCCAATTTTCATCATGCATGAGATACCCACTCTCCCAAATGCAAATCCCATAAATCAAAGACCCCATAAGTTGATATTGTAATTGGTCCCTGAAAGTAAATGAAGAAGTGAAATAACTCATCTTTGGGTTTATTCGAGTAATCAAATATCTCACTTGGTCAGCTAATAATGTACTTACACCTAAGCCAATGGAAAAGTATGAATGTGTGTAGATTATAGGAAACTCAATCGGTCCTTCCCAACAGATGATTTCACTTTACCACATATTGACTTATTGGTAGATAATATGACCAGTAATGAACTAAAAATCTTCGTCGATTGATTTCTTTTTGATCTTAATAATGCAGGTGAAACTTAACAAAGAGCGACCATAACCATCAAAACTAATTCTCAGACAGTAAGAAAAAAATCAATGACCTTTGTGAGTTCCCAGGTCTTGTATATTGGATAAAACATGGGTATCAATGTAGCCTTAAAATTAAGACGGGTTGTTGGAATCCAGTGGATAGATAATCGTGGGGAAGTTAGCAGCACTGGTCGAGGCACGAATCCAGATCGAGTGAATGCTTTAATGGGAATGAAAGTTGTTTGGGGGGGGTAAATCTTAGACTCAAAAAGTGCATGGAAGTGTGCATAAGTTCCAAGAAGCATATCTTAAGGGGGGTGGGGTGGGGGGGAGTGGACCTTTCTCCTTATCAATCATGTAACTCCGTAGGCAGGGTGGGAATAACTTATATGGGTTTTGTTTCATTGAAAAATATTTTTTTTAGAATAATGATAGGCTTTAAGTTGCATTTAATATAGATGGGAGGATCCCAAATATCATTATCTTGGCTCAACCGAGGTGCTAATCTACTTTCAAAAATGACTTGAGTTTCCACTGTTGGATAGGCAGACCTTTGAGGATCTGTTCAATGGGGTAGCCCCAGGTATGCTCGGGGCTTGGATTGGATACCCTTTTTTTGGAGAAAAAATAGAATGAGGTAACAGATAAAATCATATATAAGGAAGTGGAGGTCTCAGAAAATGATATGATCAGTAAATCCAAATATCAAGAAGGACACGTTTCGTCACTTTAAAAATTATTTCAAAGGTTATGCCTCTTCAAAATGAGGCTAATCCTAATAAATGTGTCTTTAAATTCACTAAAAGGAAAATTCTCGGGTTCATTGTCAACTAGGACAAAATCAAGGTAGACTCTGCTAAGTTCAAAGCCATAAAGGAAATGCCACGACCCAAAACAGACAAAGAAGAGAAGTTGGAAGATGAGGGAAACTAAATAAGACAGTCCCTAATTGGTAGGTTTAGGGCTCTGGATCATTTAACTGAACGGGTAAATCCTTTTTCCGAATTAACCCAACCTTCTTCGATTTGGTCAAACCCTCATCCCTTTTTAAAAAAATCCAACCCCTAAGGTTTCCTACCTATCACATCCATGCCCCCATAACTCCCAAAAATGGGCAAACCCATTTTTTAATCCTTTCAATTTTGACGAAGAGTATTGTGCACGCTTATTAAATCGACTTTGTGGACACCCTGATATGCAATTAGTTATCACGTCCGATAAACTACACTAAACTCGAGCCCGTAAAAATACTAAAGGTAAGATACCCCAAATAGTAGAAAAAGGGGCGAAACCCTTATAAATAATATACCTCCAACGGGCCAAATTGAAAAAAAAAAGCAAATTTCCAAAAATCAACAAAAACTTTTCATGGGACCTTTAATCGTTCGGTTAAAAAGACATTTTACTATTCAGTCATCCCCCTCCTAATGATTACCAAATCCAATTAAATCTCATCTAAGCCATCCAAGTGCCACCCACCTCAAATTGACCATCAAAGACCTTTTGGTCAAAGGCCCCAAATCAGGCCTTATAAATAAAGATCCCACCAACCTTCAAAAGCACCCCAAAACCTAATGTTCATTCTATTTTTTAAGGTTTTATTCCCGAGTACCTGAGATACTCGAGCTCATTTTAGAAATTCCTAAAGAAGTTTGGATTTCAAAAAAGTTACTTTTCCCCTAGAAAACTCGTACTTTCGTGGAGTCACTTCAACCCTAAAAAGGTTTGTTCTTCTAAAAAGTCACCTTCAAAAGAAAAACAGAGGCAAGCCTCTGTGTGCATTCTGTGATTGTTGACACTTTTAAACGGATCTATGCCCACCTCGGGTAAGTCAAGTGGGAATACTCCCCCTTAAAAGTTATGTTCACACTACAAGGGTAAGGTAACTTTGTCCAAATTTTGCGTAATATACCCCATATACATTGTGATAAACTTTCTATATTTGTTTATCTATTTTATCCCCACCCCTGTTTAGGAGATCGGGTATGCACTTTACAACATTTATATTTTTGAAGCCTGATTTCTAACACAACACTTCTGTTAATTTATTTTATATAATCTATCTTAAAAAATGCTAATAAAATGCCACAACAACCAAATATAAAAATGAAAATATGCTTTTCAAAATCATTCTAAGGAAAGTGAGTCGAGTCAGTTCAAAACATTGCACAAGACAAACTCTAAAATCCAAATACTCCCACTACTTCTCCAAAGAAACAAAGAACCTCCCCACGGTGGCACCCAAAATATGTGTTTTCATACCAAATACTTGTTAAACATCAGGATTTTATTAGATATACTTTTAACATATAAATATATCAATCCAACACAATGAAAATGTTATATTAAGGACTAGGCTCCATAAATACCTTAATGATGTATATTATATACCCGGTGTACCATCCCTTACACCCATAAATATGTCCTATTTGTTACAACTAACTTGGCTTTGATACTAAGTCTCCTTGGGTACGTAGGTGTTATATAGTATTAAACTCGTGAATCCCAGGCCTCATAATACTTCTCTCGATGTATTCATTCCTAGGGATGAATCTATCCCCAGTCCAAATCCCCCTCTCTACATACCCGAAACAAGTCAAGGATGTAAAAACAATAACATCCTTAGAATTACACCTCCATGATATTTCTAAGGACAATATCTTTCGGAAAGTCATCACTTGAAAATCATAATAATTTATATATTTTTTGATGTGTTCGAGTTCACTCCCATTATGCACCTTTACCAAAGCTACACTTTGTCATATAACTAGCTTTTCCCCCTCCACAAACGAAGTCCTACACTTACACACACATGACATTGGAATATGTGAACAACCGAACTATGCAAGGTTTAATCTTGTGGCTACACGAGGACATTAGTGTAATACTAAGTCATTCTCATGAGAACAAGCCTCGAAAATATGTATCTTGATGTATTGTACCCATAAAGATGCAATCATCTGTCACCTCTCTTATACCCTCTCTCATACATAATATGACTGGGATAAAAAACTATATCAAATCCAAAATTTCTCGCGCACCCCCATACAAGCATGAAAATGTGTATAGTACTACATATCACCAAACTACGTAAGCGTCGATCCCAAGTATTCTTGGGTACGTAGTCTCAATGTCGAATGCTTCTCGTTAGCACGAGCCTTGACAATATATCTCCTCATATTTTCTGACAACTAAGATTAACCCATATCTCACATTACATATCTATCTCTCCTTAAACTAAAAAATGAGATATCAAACTATCTCAAGTAGTGACTTCTTGCACACATATTCACATACATATTAACGACCAGCCATTAATCAAGTTGGGATTTTTCTCACACTTACATAAATACTAACGACCACCCATTATACAAGCAGAGAGTCATACACAAGCGCCCTTGTGTACTCACATCGGTTAGGTGACATTCCAACACATTTCACTAATACCATTTTCATACCAAAGCACCAATCCTCATTTTGAGGTATTCTCAACCAAAAGTCTCTAAACTAGTCAAAAAATAAACTAAAAAGTAATCAAATAACGTTAAAAGAAATAATAAACATATAATAAAGGAATAATAAAGAACGAGTGGGGTACCTAACACCTTCCTCAATCGTTACCTGGCTCCCAAACCAGCATAACAGGAATCTCCAAACAAACCTCAAACTTAAACCTGCCTTAGGATTAGCCCGAAAGGGATAACCCGAACCTTTTATTTTTTTATATAAAAGAAAATGGAGAGTATAACAATCAATAAAACCCCTTATCTCATGGATTACACTTAAGCATAGGCCTAAAATCTAGACATGGCAAATTCTCACCACTTGACCCACATCGATCTGATAATCCGAACTCAGGGTGAAGCGAAAAACTCGAAGATAATCACTCCCGAGCATCCATCGTGAACACAAATAATAAATTATCCCCCAGGAGTATTATCTCTTGGGGCCCTCACCACCACGAGTTATTGAAAATGTCTATCATTATTGTTTGATAGGTTGCCCCCAAATTTTTCGAACCGAAAGGAATAATAGTGTAATTTATATTGCCTAACGAGGTACTAAAGGCTATCTTCTCTACATTATTCGGATCCATATTAATCTGGTTATACCCTACATAACATCCATAGTGTTATAAATCTGATGGTCAGCTGTGGAGTTAATAAAGCTATCTATAAAGGGAAAAGGGAACTCATCTTTGGGGCGTACTCTATTATGGTCTCTAAAATCCACGTAAATGAGTATTTGTGTTTTTTCCTTCTTGACCACTAGAATGATACTAGATATACAAATTGTATTTGAATCGACTTGATAAATCTAGTTACAAGTAATCATTCCACCTCAGCTTTTATCTTCATATCTAGTTCTGGTTTGTAGGTTCTTATTTCTTGATTGACTCGGATAGTTGAGGGCTTGACATTTAACTTGTAGTATCTCAGATCTTAGTCTAGGACAAGCATTTCAGTATATTTCCAAATGAATATATGTTTTTATTATGTCATGAGGTTAATCAACTCCAACTTCTCTCAATCCTCTAGGTTCTTCAAGATAAAAATTGTCCTTGTCTCCCCCCCCCCAATTTTTGCTAGATTTTTTGTGCTAACTCTTCCACTTGAGATGTTGGATGATCTCATATTCATTTTGTCTATTATTTTATCTCTTCAAAAAAACTCCTAGATATTATAATTTCAATGACAAGGCATTGTCCTTGATTATCCACAATCAAATATTCATACTTTGCCTTCGGGTTAACTTCCTCTGAAAAATTAGTAACCCACTCACACCTTTAGAGATGATAAATAACCCTTCCATCATTGAGAAAAACTTTCTTCTATTTTCACTTAGTAGGTGGGAGTGAATTTCTATTATTGGATCTCACAATTTCCTTAAACTTGGGTTTTCTCAAAATGCTCAATGCACTCTAGTGTCTAACTTCTCTTTCCATTTGGTGAATTCTTATCATCATTCTATCTCTAAGTTGTTTCAATATTGAATGGGTTTAGGTAACAACCTCATTAACCTTCTTAGCTTCCTCCATCTTTTCGTCCTAAGCCATTATAAACCACAACCTATCTTTGATGGTTGGTACCCTAACCTATTCGACAAGCCTTGTCAAGATATGTGTGTACATTCTACTTAGTGTAAAATTTTGAATCGAACATTAGTTCTTCATCTTTAGAAAAGGGATTCTTGGTTTCTTGAATGACAATCTATGTACCCTCGATAGTGGCCTCAGCACATTGGTGGTAGGTTGAAGGGACCAAACCATGATTATGAATCTGGACTCTCGCATTCAAAAGGTGGTAAGAGGTAGAGAACTCAATCACATAAAATTATTTATGTGAAATGAGTTTACCTATTACTATCCCAACATTAGCGTACCTAGTTAATTGGGAAGTTTGATTATTACAACCACCGATTATAGAGGAATTACGACCAACCTTGTCTATAAGATGTTAGCCTCATAAAAAGAGTTAAATGGCATGATATTCGCTGATGCACCTCCATCCATCAAAGTCTGGAAAAATTAGTTATATTAATTCTTGTTGTTACATATAATGATTTATATAGGGGAATCTAATCTGTCTATTTGCGTTTGAGAAAGTGATCTCATACATAGAATGAGGGATTAATCTAGCCACGGGCTCTTTTTAATTGAGTGAAGGAATAACATTCTTCCTCGTTATCTTAAGGATTGGTTGAAAGATCTCCAAATGTCTATCCAAGGGCATAGAAATTTTGTTAAAGAACCATGCAAAAATTTAGTGATTTTCACAAAAATAGATATTCCAAACTATGATCTACATCATAATCCTCCATGTAGAAGACTTGTTTAGCATCTCTGATGGTTGGTTTATCATAATAAATGACCACATAGGACATTCCTACCAAACACCTGTAATACATCAGTTAAAACTATTCTTCATCTCTCATTTGTTCCCTGATTTGGGCCTCTACTTTTTCGTTATAAGCCACCACCATATTTTCCATGTGAGCTGGTAGGAGATTGTGGTTGTCATTGTCATACGGGATTTTCAAATTTCATTCCATCATTTTCTTGTTAATGATCTCACTCATTGTGAAGCGTGAAGTCATCGAACGACCCACTCACAAATGCACATGACAGTATTTGGTGTTATCTTGAATATCTGCCGCAGAAGCATACAAAGGAGAGTTCTTTAGGGGGAAATGAGGCCATCTGCCATCATAATAGCATAATAGATCATTGCATCTTCAATATAATTTGGAAATAATGGTGGATTTTCACGGTCATACTCTATTTTGTTCCTACTTTTTCCTTCCCCGGTAGGTTGTACTTTACCCCCTTCTGTATAGTTAACTTACATTGGGGCTTGGTTAATGGTTCCTCTTCCATAACCTCCTTTAGTTTCCTAGAATTTACACTCAATATTTAGCACAATGGGGTTGGTTCAAATGACTATAAATATGTTTTGAGCAGCCTTAGCGAAGGCTTTGAATATCCCTTCTCTAGTCTCATCTATCAAGTGAAAAATGTACTTCGGTTGCAACCCTTTCCCTGTATAATTGAAGGCGGTTACCTTATGTTTCATCCTTTTTAACATCGAGAAATCTCTCCCTGAATCTTCAAATGTACACCATAACCTCTTCACCTGTCTTCTGAATTTCGTGACTAAGATGGGCCAAGGTGAATTTTGCCTCTGCAAGAAAAATTTCTGCACAGACTGTATGTGCGTATCTTCCTATGTAGCCACACTTCTTAGAGCTAAGTCAGAATACCAACTATAAGCTTTGTGTGTCAAATATTTAGAGACCTCTATTACACCAATCCACTTCTTATTGCAGTGGCTGCCAAATGTTCATCGAAGCATTTAATATACTCTTTCGGGTTACCCCCTTCCCATTGAACTTATTAAATTTTGAGGGAACATACCCCTCATGGTATGGTTATTCATTGTAGTCCTTAGGGAAAAATATATAGACATAATCTCATTAGAAGATTGTGAGGTTAGTTCCATAATCTTCATCATCTCATTCTTAACTTCCTCATGAGTCAAGCTTAGGTCGACCGTTGCCTAAGTTAACTTGGTTTTTAGTGGGGAGGCATCATCAAAGTTACCTCATCGAAGTTTGTTTCAAATGAGGGCCCATTGACTTAGGTATAGAAACAGGGAAGGGTGGGGACAGGTAATTAAACCCATCCCCATACCCATCTCAATAATGGATTAGGTCCCCAGAAGGAACCATTTTTTAAAACACTTATTATTTGGGATGTTTATAAATAACAGAGGCGTAACTCGTTTTAATGGTAAAGAAGCATTAATAAATTAACTCCAAATAATGAGGAATAAATTCTTGTATATATCATAATAATGGACAATAAATACCTAATGTTTGATAATAAATGAGCCTTTGATGGATTTTAGTTTATAGCTAGAGAAACGAGTGGTAGGCCAGTAAGCTAGTGTAAAAATGGTGGAATAGTGTTCAGATGATGATATATGATTGGGTTCTTAATGATAGATAGACAAGAGTATTAATGGTGGAGAATATGTTCTCTGGTTCCAAGATTCTAATAACTTGATAACTGAATAATATTATGGCTCTAAGATCTGATGACTTACCAAAGGATAAGTGGGGTATTTATAGGTTGAGGTAAGTTGTAAGGGTCCCCAGGGGCATTAAATGTTGAGCTAGATTGCCATACCTAACTTGTCATTATCATTAAATGCTTAGTGAAATCTTGAATGACCAACCATTTATGTTAGGTGTCACAATATGGTTGCAAAACCTTTTCACCCACCACTCCACCAAAACCTCACTTTTGAGCTCTATTTGATCTGACATGGTTTGGTATAATATGACGTCACTTAGATCCTTAGGGAAAGATAATATTTTTGTCTCCAAAAATCTATATGTGGTTGAGAATCAGTTTGGTTAAGGCTTATGGAGTAATTCTCTTTCAAGTTGTATTGGTTTACTACTTAATGTATCTAAATGGTTAAGTATAATGCCTTAATTATGCCTTTGTCTTTATCATCCAAATCAATTCCTAAAGGGTTCCTCGAATGAGTTTACTCGAAATAGCATGTAAGCTCTCCTAGGTCCTGCCAAACTTGGTCCATCCCTGGTAGTGAGTAACATCACAAATGTTATTATACAAAGCATAATTATAGAAAAATAGACAACATACATGTTGTATCATTTAGCTTCTTCTGGAAGGCTTCATTAGTCCTCGATTAAGCTTGGCTTTGATTAGATCTTTTGTTAATAACCGATTGAGGAGACTTATCATGAATCCCCTCTTACACAAATATTTTAATTTTTGCAAAACTATTTTTTAAGAAAATATAGTAAAGGATTCACATACCCACGTAAACACGATCAAAATAGAATTTTAACAAGTCCATGTTTTAGACAGATTTCAAATATCAACAAACATATTAGATAAAGTTTACAACCAAATACAAATATGTCAATAGATACAAATATAATGCATAATAGTTCATCCATCAACTCATATTGTCAATTTATAAAATACCACAACTAGAGGGGCTATTATAAACTACCTTTGGCAGGTACGGGTCGAACCACGGAGATTTGTGAATTTTAACATTCAAAATAATTATAATAGTCCAACTATACTAAATGGGGTAGAGAATAAAGGCTACAATTATGAACTAGACTAAATCAAAGAAAATACCTAAATATGAGATCAACACATGAGAGTTGTAAATAATATGGAAAGAATTAGGGTTCGAGGTCCATTTATCACACAACTAATATTGTACACTAATTCAATATTGGCATTCCCTTTTTATAACTCAAATGAAATCGACTCTCGTCACATTTAATTCATAAAATATAACAATCACGTTCAAAATATTTGTAATGTCTTTAATAGATAGCTAAAATCCCTATTCCCTTAGAAAATTCAAGTTTTTAACTTCGCAAATGCACTTCAGTATGAACTATCAAAACAATCAAAGTACAAGCATAATCCATAAAATTACTATTTTTAAATATCAAAACTTGATTTGACAAAACAATTTTGAAGTTTTTAAAATGCACTATATGTCGTTTTAAAACGAATAATGATTTTTTAATAACAATAAAAATGGGTAGGGAACGACAATTAAATTAACGTGACAATATTCGCATACTGTCATAAACTTTGCCCGAATACTAATAGAAGAGTTAAGCTACCATGATAAAGATAAAAATAAATTACAAAAATGAGTAGAAAGTTTTATTAATAAATCAAACTTACAAAGAATTGTCTCATGATTGTTGAAAAAAAGACTACCAAAAATTACAAAGCTTTGACCTCCTCAAAAGTGCTCCCCAAAATTGTGTGTGAAATGGTAAGCTCGAGGATCCCTTTTATGGGCCAAGAGGTGAGGTGCGGGATGAAACTCTCTATAATGTTGGAACCGAATACTCCACCTACTTTCGTCATTGGATCAAAATAAGGTACTCAATTTATCCCCACTCGGGAACTCTTATTTTTACTTGTCAAACATGCTTGCTGAATTTCATCCAATTCGGAGAATAAAAAGTGTATAAACAGTTTTTTTGGAAAGATCGTAAAAATTATCATTTTCGCGCTTTTCTCTAGTTAATCGCTAATTTTCACCAAATTCCATCATTACCTGCAAAATTTTCAGTCTGAAATTTTTATCACAAATTATCTTAAGAAAATTATAAAATTATCAAAATGAAATTTATTGATTTTTAAATTATCATTCTGAATTTGAACTTAATCATTCTTACGTTTTTTGTCTTTATTTAATAAAATGGTCCTAAAAACATATTAAACAAAATAAAATGGGTCTAAAAATATATAAATTCAAGTATAAAATATATAAAATAATTCACTCATCAAACACCATCAAGCCTAAACTTTGCTAGCCCACAAGCAAAACTAAAATTTAAAATCTAACTCAATTTCGTAGGAATCACGATTGTAGTTAGCAAGGGCAATAAGCCGCTAAACCCCTAATTTGTCCTAGTGGATGAATTTTGTTTCGTGAGGATTTACAGTGAATATACGCACAAAATTCAAAAACTCGACTCAATAAAAAAAACATAAAAGTAATATAACTAAGTTTGAATGCAACTTCATAAATATAGTAGAACTTCACTTTTCAGTCTCAACTTATCGTGCGTGTGTGCATAACCAATATAACTGTCCATTTCAAAAGATTTGATCGTTATATTTCTTATCCAAAAGTTCGTTTTGATTCAAAATATCACATTCAGTCACTCAATATTTTTCTATTTTCTCTCAGTATATGTAAATAAAAGAATAAATTTAAATGAAAAGTTTCGCATATGCATAATCAAAAATGGACTTTTCTTTAATGGATGAATATAATATCATGAACAAAAAATTGATTACTTTTTAAAAACTTTGAATCACATCATATAATCTATTTATCTTCTCTCCACACTATATCTAACTTTATTTGAGATGAGGACTTTAATTAGTTGTATTGTAGGATGAGGTTTTGGCTAAAAAGAACATATTTGAAGTTCAAAATTTCTTAGAATGTAGGGATTTTTCGATATTTTTACTTTTTGTCACTTTTCCTGACCTCCACTTTCTTTTTCTTTTTGAACCCACACTCTTTTTTTTCATTCTTTATTTTATTTTCTCAATCTTTTTTCTTTCCTTTTTTCATTGTACACATTATTTTTGCAAACTTTATTTTCTTTTTGGCCTTTTTCCTACTATAATTTTACCTTGATACTCTAAAAAAAATGAGTATGATTTATTTTTACGGGCTTTAAAACTCTCAATTGGAGTTGGGTAGGATTTTTGACTTTTCAATAAAAGATTATTTTTTCTTTTTGGCATAAATGGGCTTACAACAGAATAGTGTAAAAGGGTCAGTTCGAGCATAATTTCGGGTTCTCAAACCATGGTCTACTCTCATTTCTCAAGTTTCGTTACGTTGATTAGTGTCTTACGATGACTTACTAAGACTTTTAGTGCTTAAGATTCACATTTTGAATTTTTATTTTCAGTAATCAAACAAAATATAGAATCTGAGATCATTAACAAAATTTTACTATAAAAAAGTTTGAGTTATTTTAACTTGAACTGTGAATGGCAAAAAATTCCACAGGGTTAAAATCTCGATATTTATTTGTTAAGCATATTAACTTTCACCTCGTTATCCATATACAATCATATTATTTGGCTAATGTATAAAAAAATTACGAATTGAGAAATCCATGATTAATTTAATATTAAAAAGTTGTTTCAAAACTCAATCATAGTGAAAATATGTTTGAATTTTTGAAATTTTTTCTAATTTTTTAATTTTTAAAAATACCATCCATACCCCGAACCTATATTTTACATTGTCCTCAATGTGTGGTCAAATAAAGATATGAACAATGAAAATAATTTAAAGAAGTAAAATGATGATATTACCCTTTCATTCTAGTTGTTACCAAATTTCAATCGATCTCACATGCCTTTCATCATAAACCAAAAGCCCAAACAATTGGGAATCAACCCAACATACAATATATACATATGATGGTATATAATGAATGCAGTGAGTGAGATTATGGTGATGCAAAATTACATTATAGCATAGATGGCCAGATCCAAAAATACTCTCACAGTGGAATCTCCGACGATTCTTTATGCCTATATCTCCTTCAAAATCAAGAATAAATAAATTGAGCTCCAAGTCAGATGGAACTTTTATCGTATTCTCAATCTTATTAAAATGCTCAAATGACACGGATGTTAGACGTGATGAAAAAGGACAATATAGTGCAATAAACATGCATCACGGGGCAAAAATGCTCGAATGATTTTCTCAACCACCCCATCAATGATAGATAAAAAATCACGTGTCAACAAACTCTCGATAGGCTCTGGTTTACTTTTACAACTAAGGAATTGATTTATCCTATCGTCCCAGTCAATCTCTTTTAAGTGATGGAATGATTCAAATAACGATGGACTTCAACAGTGAGATATTTGTCAACAGGATCAAACACTACCCCGAAATCTTGAGATTCACATCTAGTGACGAATTGGGTGGACAAGCATGTAAATCACTGTGTCACTGTCCCTTGGGATAGTGACATCATACATTTCCTGAACATATTGGACTTTATTTTCTCTCTCATCAAATGATGTCTTCTTCAAATTGAACACATTCAAACCTATGGTCATGTTTCCAAATGAGAGGTTCACTTTTCCACTTCAACATTGAATGATATCATCACACGTATACAAAAAGGGTCAAACAAGGATGATCAAAATTTGCCTCGATGAGTTTAGTATTTGTTGTTTGTTTAAGACCATAAAGTCTATAGGAAAGACAACTCACTCACTTTAATAAAAACATCATCCACAATACCTCTGAGCACCTTAATGGATCGATCGACTAAAGAAAAGGTCATCTTAGTGGGCTTTAACTCCCCCAAACCTAGTTTCTTATACACAATACACAACAGAAGGTTCACGATTGCTCCTACATATAAAATCATTTTCAAAGTGATGTTCCTATTATCTTGATACATATCGTCAGCATCCAAAAATCCTTATACTTGATGGGTTTTTTATACGTATAGATGTTATCCTTCGTGCTTGGGATCACTCTCTACAGCTTATGGACCTTCCCAACCAGACCCAAGTTTTCCTCTGTCAGCTTCTTCTTCTCTATAATCACAAGGGTATTGGTCGTTTTAAGGTCAGCATAAGCCTTTGCCGACTTCTCTCTCTCCTAATCAAGCACAACTCGGGCATCAGTAAAGTCCTGTTCAGACTTTTTTTAAGGCTTCTATAAACTCCTTTTTCTTTTTATTCTAGTCAGCATGAACATTCATAAGTGTAGTTGAATCTGACAAAAACTGTAAGGATAAAAAAGGAAGATTTTATGGAGAAGACAAACACAGAGAAACGATAAGAAGAAAATAATATTTACCAGAGAAAGTACCTGTGTGGACTTTAGCGGAAGTTGGTCTGACCCCAACCGCAATGAGTGCTCATGGTCATCAACGAGCCCTGCCCCCTTAGCAAATGAGGGGTAAGTGTTGGGGTGTTAACCACTCTGGACCCTTCGACAGCAAGAGAGAGAGGAAGGATTCAGTTGGGGCCCTGGGAGCCTACTTATTTTTCCTCTCCTCTCTCTCTCTCTCTCTCTCCCTCTCTTGTAATACCCCTTAATTTTATTGATTTTATTCAATGGGATTAATTAAATTGAATGGGATAATTATTTAGAAATTAATTCGGATTTAAATGGACTAATAAGGCAACGGGTCGAGGTAGAGGTACATCTCTGGAATTACCAACCTATATACTTTTGTTGCTCTCACGGTTCTTCCTAACCAGGAAGCACAACGATCAACCGAGGAGGGACCTGATAAATATTTTTGTCCGTTTGGCCAGGGGTTCAACCTTCCCTTGGCCGCCATTACCTTGGGGTCCCTCTACACCTGGTTGGATCGGATCCACATTAACATGGAACGATCACTAGGTCGTTACAACTTAGCTAATTTTTCCAACACCTTTATCTTGACGGCCTTCCTTTACACCCGCTTTCCTACTATTACTATGAAGTCTGTTTCTCTATCCATGAGTGAAGGTATCAAGCCCCCATGCCTCCTATGTTTCCACAAGAAGTAGAGTCGAAGAGATAATGGAGGTTTTTGATCGCTTAGACTCCTTTGTGATGAGGCCATATAGTGAGTATACCTTTGCCCATGGTTGGGACTTATTTCCTAATGAAGCCACAACGGTCAGGTTCAATCCCGTTGTAGAAGATCCCTCGTAAGCCGTAGTGCTTCTTTTCACTCCGGGGTTTCTCCCCTCCTATACTGAATGGGGATACTCTTCAAAGTCTTATAACCCTGATAGATGCAGCAGGTAGTTTGGGTTTGATCAGGGGGGCCCTCGACCTGTGTTCCAGGATAACCACCCAAAGGCCACCTTTGCTGAAGCTTACACTTTCTATACTGTGGTCGTGGTGCTTGGTGTGACATTCACCATTGATGGGCGTGTCACCCTTACTAGTGCTACTAGAAAGGGAGACGTATACACTTCTTTTTCCACTAAGTTCCACTTGGAGAAGATAGCCATGATCCGTGAGTACATTCAATTCCCCCTCAATATCCCCTAGTCCTTTCCTTCTCTTCTTCTGAACTGGGTCTAAAGGGGAACTCCGTTCTTAGGGTTGAGTTCCCTCTAAGCCAGACCCCCAAAGAGCGTCCCAGTGAACTTCCCTCGTACTACCCCATGATCCTTGTTGCCACGCCCAAACCCAAGGCCACTGCGACCCCCAAACCAACTACCCCCACGGTTGAAGCTGCCATGGGAGAAGGGCCTTCTCAGCCACCTACTAAGATTGCCAAGAAATGAAAGTCCAAGAAGTCCAAGGCCCAAGGTCAAACACAGACTCCATTGGAGGCATTCCCTATTTCCTTCGTTACCCCTACCATGTATCTGGAAGTAGCTGAAGAGCCGAGGAGGCGGGTGCAAGCTGAAGTCAGCAAAATACAGGCCAAGTTCCAATTGCGCACTATCACTGTTCATGCTCCAGGTGCGTTTCCCACGATCGTGGTTGATCCCAGTGAGCCACCAGCAAAAATGAGAAGAAGGTCAAGGGTGCCTGAAAGTTGGTATTTGATTATGATAATAATGTTGAATATTACTGGGTGAATATAGTAATATATGATTATGGAATTTATTAAAATTTTCGCGAGTTATAAATACGACAATTCGGGAAATTTAGTTGGGAGGCGCATGTCAGTCGCGTCAGGAATTATTGAATTTAGAAGTAAATTTTGATTTTATCATCTGTATAGTCATTTTAAGTGCGTCAACGTGTCCGTAAGGGTTGAAATAGTCAGAAAACACTAGCCGGGGGTTTAGTTTGGGTCCTGAGACATTTTTAGGCCAAATCGGCTACTTGGGAGGGTATTTTAGTCATTTTAATTTTAAGGGAGTTTGACCCACAAACTTTAGGCTTTATTTATCAGCCAATATTAGGGCCATTATCTGCCAAAAATCAAGGAGTGGGAAACGTGAGAAGAGAGGAGAAGTTATAAAGAAGGTTGCAAGGCCATAACCACCACTATCGCCGAATTTGTGATCGGAGAGAGGAAGAGAACCAACCCTTAACGTCATCAATGCATCAGAACATCAAATTGCGAGGTAAGTGATTTAATTCATTAAGTTCCAGCAAATGATTTATCCATGATAGTTTAGGATTTGATGATATCCATGATAATATTGAAAACTAATGAAACTTGGAGATGAAACCTTAATTCTGGGTAAGAATTGTATGTAGTCTGATTCTAGAAGTATTCTAATAATGAAATCAGAAATCATGCTTAGTTAAAAACGGATTTATGTAGAGGTATATGATGATTCTTGAAGAAACTAGAAAAATAGGGTTTTTCATGATAATAGGATGATTTGATCCAAGAAAAGTCTAATTGATGATGATTTAAGAGTTATGGAACATTAAGAATCATGCAATTAGGTTGTATAATGACCCAATATTCTTACTTTAGGATTTAACATCTTATATTGATGATTTGGGACAAAACTGAGACTGAAAACGAAGGAAAACCGTATGCACCTGCTTGATCGAACGATTGACATTCAATGATCGATCGATCGACACCCATAGGTCGATCGATCGATCTCCCCAGAAATTGTGATATTTCCCCCTTTTGAATTGAAGTGATTTCGGTCATCGAACGTTGTTGGTGGGAATTATGTGAATACATTAGGACTTTAGGGAGGCCAGTAGGGATATAGTTGAAGCCCGGAACATGCTAGAAATTGG
Source organism: Sambucus nigra (assembly GCA_949130495.1). Classification (NCBI taxonomy): domain Eukaryota; kingdom Viridiplantae; phylum Streptophyta; class Magnoliopsida; order Dipsacales; family Adoxaceae; genus Sambucus; species Sambucus nigra. The sequence goes on along the minus strand of OX422215.1, from coordinate 92,569,398 downwards.
ATGGAATATAGTGTTGAATTTAAGAGTGTTCGACGAGTAATTTCTTATTTTATGATGAGAGAACATGATTTAAATTCGTAGGAGTGATAAGTTATGATTTGGGACATAAATAAGGACCTAGGAGTACTGAATTGACATGTGGAGGAAATAGGAGACTTAGTAACCTCTTCGGTTAGGTTTTAAGTACTCAAAACTTTAGGACGTGGGACTTATCAGTGAAATATATTATATATATAATCTAGAATAATAATCGTGTACAAATTAGACTCATGGTATAGGGATGAGAATATACCTTTAATAATATAACAGTTATCCAAGTTGTGTGAATTCTTAGTATATGGACCATTTTGTGTGTATGACATACCTACCATACTTGCTATCATGGGAGGTCGACTTTCGAAATAGGACCATCTTATCTTTGTGTGCTTACGAGGGGATTTAGATTGGTACCTTAAGGACATAGGACTATGAATGACTTATTTGTGAGTTGATAAGTCAGCTGACCATGGGAGTGTAGGTATGTGCGTGATCCATGGGTATGTGAACTATGTTCGCCTCCAATATGTGTGATTTTGTTTGTTGAAACAGTTCCTGAGCGATTCGGAACCACTACACCAAAAACAACAATCTGGCACACCTTGATATCAAAATTCTGGCACAGCTTAAAACTGTGCCAAATTCTGGCACAGTTTAATAACAATCTGGCACACTTTAAAACAGTGCCAAAATTTGGCACTGTTTAAAAGTGTGCCAAACATAAGTACACTTCACTAAAATATAAATAACCCAAAAAAAAATTATCGCCCTTAATTTTTTAGCCTCCCGCTCTCTCCCTCTCTCGTTCGCTCAGCCCCCTCTCTCTCTCTCTCTCTCTCTCTCTCTCTCTCTCTCTCTCTCTCTCTCTCTCTCTCTCTCTCCCTCTCACACGCTCAACAAATTCTCCATCCACCATCGTCGCCGACCTTCGCCATCCTCCACCATCGTCGACTGTCGCCATCCTCGCCATCCACCGTCCTCTACCGCCGCCGTCCTCGCCATCCACCATCCTCGACCATCGCCATCCTCGCCCAGTCCCGATCCGTCGACATCCTCTCCATCCTCCACCATCAACACATCTCCATCTCCATCCTCCACATCCTCCACCATCCACCCACCTGAGCGAAAAAATACAGATAGACGCAACGACGGAGCCCTATCCAGCCCAGGTAAATCCTCCCATTTTTTTATTAATATATATATGTACACATTGCTGATATTATGAGATTGCTAAGGTTCTAAAAATATTGCTGAGATTAGTGTCGTTTTACCCATTCGAATATTAATATAAATGTGAATATTGATTTATAGTAATTATTAGTGTAAATGGCACAGCTATTTTACCCCTTTTAGTATCACAGTGTTGTTTTACCTCTTTTTTTTAGATAATTAAATGCCATTAAGAAACCTCGCAAAAGGTGCGAACCTATATACAGGGAATATACAACGCGCCTAACATTTATGTTAGATGTTAAATTTAGAGTTCATATTAGGTAAATGGTTGATATTTATTAGAAATATTTTACAGTTATTGTTGGTTTAATATTCAGGGTCAATTTTATGATTAATTTTAGAGATATTGTTGGTTTGAATTTGGTTTAAATTTGAGTTTGATGAATTTAATTTTTTTGCTAAAAAAGTTAACTTATGGAGATTTTAAAAAAAAAGCCATGTCTTGTTACTCGTAATCTCTAAAAATAACCTCAAAAAAATTTGGCACCAAGGGGGTGACACTCAAATTGTTTTATTGTATTTAGATTATTCATTGTATCTTAGTATATGATGGTGCAATAAGGAGAACAGTTTAGGTCTTTATATGATTGAAATTGCATGAAACTTATCGATAGAGGGGCATGGGGATTTCACATTCTTAAAACATTTTATAAGGAAGATTGTTGAACCCATCATGAACTTCGACATGTTGTTTTCCAAAGCCCCTTATGGCATAAAACTAATCTTAGGTTTGATTGAATGTTCCACTTCAAAAGCCTAACAATGGTGCCCGGGGTTCTAGAGCTACTAATATTCCATTTTATCTTTTAGTTTTTGCCCCATGATAAGTAATTTCTAACTAATTTGACATGTATTTTATTCTTTCACTTGTTATTAACCTATAAGATGTTCTGAAATTTAACATGTATTTTGTTGGGACAATATTGTGTTATGCATACTAGACGGACAGTAAAAAACATTCCCAAGTATGCTCCATCACAGTTCTACATTGCAATGTGTTTCCTCGGATCAAGGAGGAAAAGATAATGTCCCTAAAACCTTTTGTTGAACGCCTTCGGTAAGTTTAAGGATGTTATTCAAAATGTTATGTTTTTAATTTAGTACATTTTTTAAAAGTTCAAGTTTGTTTTAGTTTTTTAATCTATTTTTCATCTCATGGCTTGAAATCATCGTAACTGCAATTGTATATCATAATGTGCCCATACAATTTTCAGATTCTTAGCTCTGGAGTGGAAATGAGAGAAGGAATAAGGTTTGCAGTTACACTACTAAAGATGGTAGTTTGGTCTTCTGTAAGTTGTTTCTTAAATAATCCCACAATATGATTAATAACATCTTGATTATTCTCCCAAGTATTACCCTCTTCATCTTTAATGGAGTGAATCCTAAGCTTTTAGTGCTTGGTTTTAACACTAGCCTGGCCATTACCAAACTTACCTCATCTCTGTTGTTACTTCAAGTTTATATTGTCCCCTATAGCCTAAGTCTGATAATCCACTATCCTCAATGGCTTGGCTAAAGAGCACATCCGACCCCAAAGATCCATTGAACCTTGATATCAAACCTCAAAAAGATCCAAAATTAACCATTTACATTACTTGCACCACCTTGGAAACCCCACTTTCTTTGGTAATTTAAGATTTTACTATTTACATTACTTGCACAACCTTAGTTTATATGAGATATAGTTATTGATGTCAATTTGTGTAGTGATTAAGTAGTAATTGGTGTCAATTTAAGTAAGATCCTACTTCTATGGTAACATTATAGTTCATGCTTATAGACTTTATGACTGTCTTATTTATTTTGTACACTCGCAATTATTTAGTATATTGAATAGGACCCAGGGTGAGGACAATACTCAATATTTCACAATAGGACTCGGAATAAATTGACAAATCGATAGGACCCACATCGAACACATGTGCTTGGTTTGTGGCCTTTCTCAATTACTTACTCATTTTCAAAAATTCTTCATGTATGCCAAAATTGAAAAACTGGTAAATAAAACAAAAAACCAAGAACATTTCACAAGTCAGAAAATTAAGTCACATGTTGTAAAATAACTACTTTCCCTACATAATGGTCAATATATCTTTTTAAAATATAATTTTGGTATTGCAAGACCTCTTTGTGTCGGGACTGATACAACATCAGCACATTGGTGAAAGCCAAAGCGGAACTTGAAGAAGTGATTGGAAAAGGGAAGATCTCAAGTTGTTTGCACAAATACGCAAGGATCAAGAATGAGGGAGCTTATTTGGAGGATCTCAAGTTGCGAATAAATTTGGTAAGTATTTTATATTGATGATAGAAGATTTTATAATGTAGTGCACCTTTACCAAAGTAAATTCTTCATTTAGTTGTGTGCGCGTGTGTGTGTTGTGTAAGAAGTGGGTCTTAAGGCCTTAATAAGTGGTCGACATGGAGGAAGGGGCTATATATGGATTTATATACTATTTTTAGATGTTAAATCGGTAGAAGGTATTTATTGGTGGTTTAGCTGCGGCTTTTGTGCTTGTTGTTGTTGTTGGGCTTATGTTAATATTAAAATAAATTGGATTTCATGAATAAACAAAGGAAACTCTGTCGAAATTTATGAAATAAGTAAGTGTTCTAAATTGATTAAGGCTAGCATACAACATTTGAAAATTGAACATTGGTGAATGAAAACGTAAAACAACTAATAAACATACCAGAATGAGACACGCGTAGTCACGAACACCTCGCACGGGATCAATGCGACTCATAGGAACCGACCGCGTAGTCACGGGGCTCCCAGTTTGAGTGTACGACGTAAATTTGCAAAATATTTAGATTTCAGCATAAAAACATGCAATTGAAGGGTGAAAACGTAAAACAACACAAAAAAATCCCGTAGAGGCACGAACACCTCGCACGGGACCAATGTAACTTGTACGAACTGACCGCGTAGTCCCGGTTCTCCCGGTTTGTGAATATGACGATAATTTGCAAAAATCACACTTAGTTAAAAACAAGCCGTCAAAGGGTGAAAACCCAAACCACCCCCCAAACGACCCCGTAGGAGGCACAAACACCTCGCAGGGGACCAATGTAACTTGTAGGAACTAATCGCGTAGTCCCGGGTCTCCCGGTTTGAGAGTATGACGATAATTTGCAAAAATCAGCACTTAAACTTAAAAACAAGCCGTTAAAGGGTGAAAACCCAAACCACCCCCCCAAACGACCCCGTAGGGTGCACGAACACCTCGCACGGGACCAATGTAACTTGTAGGAACTGACCGCGTAGTCCCGGGTCTCCCGGTTTGAGAGTATGACGATAATTTACAAAAATCAGCACTTAAACTTAAAAATAAGCCGTTAAAGGGTCAAAACCCAAACCACCCCCCAAACGACCCCATAGGGGGCACGAACACCTCGCACGGGACCAATGTAACTTGTAGGAACTGACCGCGTAGTCCCAGGTCTCCCGGTTTGTGAATATGACGATAATTTGCAAAATTCAGCACTTAAACTTAAAAACAAGCCGTTAAAGGGTGAAAACCCAAACCACCCCCCAAACAACCCCGTAGGAGGCATGAACACCTCGTACGGGACCAATGTAACTTCTAGGAACTGACCGCGTAGTCTCGGGTCTCCCGATTTGAGAGTATGACGATAATTTGCAAAAGTCAGCACTTAAACTTAAAAACAAGCCGTTAAAGGGTGAAAACCCAAACCACTCCCCAAACGAGCCCGTAGGGGGCACGAACACCTCGCACGGGACCAATGTAACTTGTAGCAACTGACAGCGTAGTCCCGGGTCTCCCGGTTTATGAATATGATGATAATTTGCAAAAATCACACTTATTTAAAAACAAGCCGTCAAAGGGTGAAAACCCAAACCACCGCCCACACGACCCCGTAGGAGGCACAAACACCTCGCACGGGACCAATGTAACTTGTAGGAACTGATCGCGTAGTCCCGGGTCTCCCGGTTTGATAGTATGATGACAATTTGCAAAAATCAGCACTTAAACTTAAAAACAAGCCGTTAAAGGGTGAAAACGCAAACCACCCCCCAAACCACCCCGTAGGGGCACGAACATCTCGTACGGGACCAATGTAACTTGTAGGAACTGATCGCGTAGTCCCGGCTCTCCCAGTTTGAGAGTATGACGATAATTTGCAAAAATCAGCACTTAAACATAAAAACAAGCCGTCAAAGGGTGAAAACCCAAACCAACCCCAAACGACCCACTAGGAGGTACGAACACCTCGCACGGGACCAATGTAACTTGTAGGAACTGACCGCGTAGTTCCGGGTCTCCCGGTTTGTGAGTATGACGATAATTTGCAAAAATCAGCACTTAAACTTAAAAAGAAGCCGTTAAAAGGTGAAAACCAAAACCACCCCCCAAACGACCCCGTAGGGGGAACGAACACCTCACACGGGACCAATGTAACTTGTAGGAACTGACCGCGTAGTCCCGGGCCTCCCGGTTTGTGAATATGACGATAATTTGGAAAAATCAGTACTTAAACTTAAAACACAAGCCGTTAAAGGGTGAAAACCAAAACCACCCCCCAAACGACCCCGTATGGGGGCACGAACACCTCGCATGGGACCAATGTAACTTGTAGGAACTGATCGCGTAGTCCCGGGTCTCCCGGTTTGTGAATATGACGATAATTTGCAAAAATCACACTTAGTTAAAAATAAGCCGTCAAAGGGTAAAAACCCAAACCAACCCCCCAAACGACCCCGTAGGAGGCACGAACACCTCGCACGGGACCACTGTAACTTGTAGGAACTGATCGCGTAGTCCCGGGTCTCTCGGTTTGAGAGTATGACTATAATTTGCAAAAATCAGCACTTAAACTTAAAAACAAGCCGTTAAAGGGTGAAAACCCAAACCACCCCACAAACGACCCCGTTGGGGGCACGAACACCTCGCACCGGACCAATGTAACTTGTAGGAACTGATCGCTTAGTCCCGGGTCTCTCGGTTTGAGAGTATGACGATAATTTGCAAAAATCATCACTTAAACTAAAAAACAAGCCGTTAAAGGGTTAAAACCCAAACCACCCCCCAAACGATCCCGTAGGGGGCAATAACACCTCGCACTGGACCAATGTAACTTGTAGGAACTGACCGCGTAGTCCCGGATCTCCCGATTTGTGAATAGGACGATAATTGGAAAAAATCAACACTTAAACATAAAAACAAGCCGTTAAAGGGTGAAAACCCAAACCACCCTCCAAACGACCCCGTAGGAGGCACTAACACTTCGCACGGGACCAATATAACTTGTAGGAACTGACCGTGTAGTCTCGGGTCTCCCAGTTTAAGAGTATGACGATAATTTGAAAAAATCACCACTTAAACTTAAAAACAAGTCGTTAAAGGGTGAAAACCCAAACCAACCCCCAAACGACCCCGTTGGGGGCACGAAAACCTCGCACGGGACCAATGTAACTTGTAGGAACTGACCGCGTAGTCCCGGGTCTCCCGGTTTGAGAGTATGACGATAATTTGCAAAAATCAGCACTTAAACTTGAAAACAAGACGTTAAAGGGTGAAAACCCAAACCACCCCCCAAACGACCCCGTAGGGGGCACGAACACCTCGCACGGGACCAATGTAACTTGTAGGAACTGACCGCGTAGTCCCGGGTATCCCGGTTTGTGAATATGACGATAATTTGCAAAAATCACACTTAGTTAAAAACAAGCCGTCAAAGGGTGAAAACCCAAACCACCCCCCAAACGACCCCGTAGGAGGCACGAACACCTCGCATGGGACCAATGTAACTTGTAGGAACTGATCGCGTAGTCCCGGGTCTCTCGGTTTGAGAGTATGACAATAATTTGCAAAAATCATCACTTAGTTAAAAACATGTCGTTAAAGGGTGAAAACCCAAAACCACCCCCCAAACGACCCCTTAGGAGGCACGAACACCTCGCACGGGACCAATGTAACTTATAGGAACTGATCGCGTAGTCCCGGGTCTCTCGGTTTGAGAGTATGATGATAATTTGCAAAAATCAGGACAAACCACCCACCAAACGATCCCGTAGGGGGCACGAACACCTCGCACGGGACCAATGTAACTTGTAGGAACTGACCGCGTAGTCCGGGATCTCTCGGTTTGTGAATATGACGATAATTTGCAAAACTCACACTTAGTTAAAAACATGCCGTCAAAGGGTGAAAACCCAAACCAACCCCCAAACGACGCACGAACACTTCGCGCGGGACCAATGTAACTCGTAGGAACTGATCGCGTAGTCCCGGGTCTCTCGGTTTGAGAGTATGATGATAATTAACAAATATGAGCACTTAAACTTAAAAACAAGCCGTTAAAGGGTGAAAACCCAAACCACCCCCCAAACGACCCCGTTGGGGGCACGAACACCTCACACGGGACCAATGTAACTTGTAGGAACTGACCGCGTAGTCCCGGGTCTCCCGATTTGTGAATATGATGATAATTTGCAAAAATCAACACTTAAACTTAAAAACAAGCCGTTAACGGGTGAAAACCCAAACCACCCCCCAAACGACCCCGTAGGGGGCACGAACACCTCACACGGGATCAATGTAACTTGTAGGAATTGACCGCGTAGTCCCGGGTCTCTCGATTTGTGAATATGACGATAATTTGCAAAAATCACACTTAGTTAAAAACATGTCGTCATAGGGTGAAAACCCAAACCAACACCCAAACGACTCTGTAGGAGACACGAACACCTCGCACGGGACCAATGTAACTTGTAGGAACTGATCGCGTAGTCCCGGGTCTCTCGATTTGAGAGTATGACGATAATTTGCGAAAATCATCACTTAAACTTAAAAACAAGCCGTTAAAGGGTGAAAACCCAAACCACCCCCCAAACGACCCCGTAGGGGGCACGACCACCTCACACGGGACCAATGTAACTTGTAGGAATTGACCGCGTAGTCCCGAGTCTCCCGATTTGTGAATATGACGATAATTTGCAAAAATCACACTTAGTTAAAAACATGTCGTCATAGGGTGAACACCCAAACGACTCCGTAGGAGGCACGAACACCTCGCACGGGACCAATGTAACTTGTAGGAACTGATCGCGTAGTCTCGGGTCTCTCGGTTTGAGAGTATGATGATAATTTGCAAAAATCATCACTTAAACTTAAAAACAAGCCGTTAAAGGGTGAAAACCCAAACCACCCCCCAAACGATCCCGTAGGGGCACGAACACCTCGCACGGGACCAATGTAACTTGTAGGAACTGACCGCGTAGTCCTGGATCTCCCAGTTCGTGAATATGACGATAATTTGCAAAAATCACACTTAGTTAAAAACGTCAAAGGGTGAAAATCCAAACCAACCCCCAAACGATCCCGTAGGAGGCACGAACACCTCGCATGGGACCAATGTAACTTGTAGGAACTGATCGCGTAGTCCCGGGTTTCTCGGTTTGAGAGTATGATGATAATTTGCAAAAATCAGCACTTAAACTTAAAAACAAGTCGTTAAAGGGTGAAAACCCAAACCACCCCCCAAACGATCCCGTAGGGGGCACGAACACCTCGCACGGGACCAATGTAACTTGTAGGAACTGACCGCGTAGTCCCGGATCTCCCGATTTGTGAATTGGACGATAATTGGCAAAAATCAACACTTAAACTTAAAAACATGCCGTTAAAGGGTGAAAACCGAAACCACCTCCCAAACGACCCCGTAGGAGGCACGAACACCTCGCATGGGACCAATGTAACTTGTAGGAACTGACCGCGTAGTCCCGGGTCTCTCGGTTTGTGAGTATGATGATAATTTCCATTCATATATGTAATTTTTTTATTTTGAGTATTTTTTTTGTAAATTATTGGGTTATTAATATCTTATCTTTTTTGTATTCTATTTTTTTTGCAGGATAATAGTTTATCGTTGGCTTTTATTCGCGTGGAACACAAAGAACTCAATGGTTTACAACAAGGGGTTTATTAATGACTACATTTTTTTGTGTCATGACCATACGGTCTTTTGTTGTTTTATTATTTACTTTTATGGCCATGAGGGCTTTTGTAAGTTAATTGTTATATTTTGTGGCCGTGCGGGCTTTATGTTAGGCTGGTTTTGTATTAACAGGTTTTGGAATGTCTAGAAAATAGAGGAAACTCTGCCCAATTTTTTTTGGGCCTGTGAGCAGTTAAAGACTTGTAATATTTTGAAGTTTGTATGTATATAAGTTTATTAATAACGCGCAATATTATTAATTTGTGAATTTTGTGCTTTCAAATATTTTTTTTAATTAAAAAATTGGCACAGTTCAAAACCGTCGCAAAAGTGTAACATATTTTGGCACGGTTTTAAACTGTGCTATTTTTTTTAAACTATGCTGAATCTGGCACAGTTAAAAACTGTGCCAAAAGTGTGCCAGAAATATCAAATTCTGGCACGGTTTAAAAGTGTGCCAGAAGTGTTCCTATTTTGCTGAATCTGGCACAGTTAAAAACTGTGCCAAAAGTGTGCCAGAAATATCAAATTCTGGCACGGTTTAAAAGTGTGCCAGAAATGTTCCTATTTTGCTGATTCTGGCACACTTTTAAACCGTGCCAGAAAAAAATTCCCATTTTGGAACACCTGATTCTGGCACAGTTCAAAACCGTGACAGATTTGATCTGGCACGATTTTAAACCGTGCCAGAATCCTGTTTTTGGTGTAGTGAACTCGTAGTCCTTATGTACGTGATGTACCGAGATTCGATTCCAGAATATGCATGCACCACAGCTTAGCCTAGGGGTGACATATTTGTATATTTATGCTGACAATGATATACTTGTACTTATAATTGGCTCATTGTTAAATGGTGAATACGAATATTTGAGATATTTGAATAGGATTAAAAATGTGATAATTCATATCATAATTGATGTAATAATTTTGATTGATGTAAAGGTGAGTTACACGAAGAATATATTAGAATGATATGAATAGACCCCTATATTATAATGTGAAGACAAGAAGTGGTACAAACTAATTACTTATCAGCATAACTAGGATGGGTTAAGGGTATACGTTAGGCGTGTACATTAGTTGAGGGGTGAGGAACTCATGCCAGAACACGTAACTAACATGTATATAATGTTTACAGTTTAATGCAGTTAAACACTGGCTATATTTTTAAACTATTTTCACCTCGGGCTCTGACCCGTTTGCTTCCAAAAATATTTTTTTTGTAAAATCTTTTTAGGTGCCCAGCCACAGGATTGCCAAGCATAATAATTCCATTACATTGACGTGCTGTAGCTACTGTGGAAGTTACAGGATCTCGGTATTAGACGCCTCCACATTCTGCACTTGATTCTATTCAGGGTTACTCATCTGTTAGGGCATGTTTCCCATTTCCATTTCGAGATAGCATTCTCACACATTCAGTCTTATTTTAGTTTTGGATTTATTTATTTATTCAGACTTTTGTATTGGGATTTATTCAGTATTTTGTTTATTCAGGGGAGTGTTACTCCAGGCTCGTTTTATTTATTCCATTATTATTATGGTTTGTTTAGGTGTGGATGTTGTATGGTTAGCTTAATTTTATTGGTTGCATGTTAATTTAATTTAATAAAATTTGACAACTCACTTTTTAAATATTAGGTGGCTAGTAATTGTTATAAAAAAAATTATTTTCGACAGTGATGCTATGAACTAAATCAACTTGACATTTTGTATTAATTTGAATAAAGGAGTAGCTACCCGGTATTTAATTAGTCGGAGTGTCACATCTCTCTCCTCTTATCTACCTTATATTTCTTCTTCTTTTTCTCTGTCTCATTTTCTTTCTTCTTGGTCCCCAAGTTGGAACCACTGACTTTAGGAGAATCCCCATCATATCTTTTCAATGACTTTATCTTATCAAATAGCACAACATGGTCATCTTCATTAATCTTTAACGCTTTCCCCTTCAAGGAGGACTTGTCTTATTATTATTATTATTATTATTATTATTATTATTATTATTATTATTATTATTATTATTATTATTATTATTATTATTATTATTATTATTAATATTCCTCATCCTCTTCTCGTTCTTCTTCCTTCCCCTCTTCCTCTAACTCAATTGGAGCAGAGGACTCTTCTTCAGGAAGTTACAAGGCAGTGATTTTGTCAACTAGTCAGCAATGAAACTAGTAGTGATTTTTTGTACTCCAACAAGTATACTGCAGCACGAGGGTGCTTTTCATTGGGCAAGCTTTCTCAAACCCTCTAATCTTTAATAAGATCAAAAACTCAGCTCACAAAGGGTAGGTTCTTGGTTTTATCATGAGCTATAAAACAAAGGATGAAAATATAAATTAAAAGACAAGAAAAAGAAGTAGCCAACGAGCAAACATAAGAAAAAGAGACAACGACCTATTTGGTCCTCCCCTAGTTAGGGATATAAGGACCTCGGTAATTTACCCCCTCAAGTTTTGGTAATAAAAACTTTCTCCCAGTAACTCTCGTGGGAGTCGGGCAGATTCACAATAAAAATCCTTTCAAATTTCCTGGCCTTCAGTTACAAAGCACCATCATTAGTGCGTGACGAGATGTAGCAGTAACAAATTTCAAGGGGCCCTAAGTTGGTCCTATACATTGTTTTGATTATGTGAACCATATTCACTATTTTTGAAACATTTAGGGTGTATTGGGCAAGAAAAACATCAAAATACTTGAACAATCTCAAAAAGGAGGTTTTGGGGGAAAAGGAAAATACCCTATGTAATAAGAAGAGTGTGGATCCAGTGACCATCTTCTATATCCCAAACATATTTAGGCCTAAGGACACAGTATATTTCCACCCACGCTGGGATATAGTAATATTTTCTAAACTCTACAACGATTCTGTAATCAAGGAAAGCCATGGAGGAAAAAGAGGTCAAGCAACAGAGAAGACTAATCGAAATGGTGAATAAAAGGAGCAGATTAGAAAACCTTACAAGGAAACTCTATAAGTATGAAGAGCAAGAAGGAAGGCTCAGAGTTAGAGGTTGTACAGAAAAAAAGTCTTGAAACAATGAAGTGATGGTTGCTTTAACCTAAACTATGTTTTACTCTCGTGCAAATGATGATGAACAGGTTCCTAGGAGGATTTTGGCACTTCAAATATCTATTCAGATAAGCATACCATCGGTAGTTTGGGATTTTTACAAGTTTACTATGATGATTCTTGGATGATCGTACTCTCAACAACTCTCAAAGATTTACAAATATGCAAAGTCAATAAGGGAACAGTTATGTGCCTTGGGCCTAGAGCTCACTTGAAATCTATTGGCCTAACATTTTAGCTCAAAGATATTAGGGGCATTTGTGGGGGCTTATGTATTCAAGCCCAATAATGCAGCTGAACAACCCAGCATACATAGTGGACTGCTTGACCTAACTCTGATATTTATTTAATCCCGTGTATTTAACATGTTCCTGAATGTATGGGGATATACTCAAAACGGTTACCAACAATTTCAGAGGAGATATTCAGGGACACCTATGAGTTATCTACAAGATGGTTGAGTTACTTGTACAACTCAATCACTTATTTTTATAACAATAAAATGTAAACCTTGACCGAAGCAAAATGATGTAACTTCGATTACTTGAAAGACACTAATAAGAATAATAACCTCTCCATATACTTAGGCAAGTTGTCGAACCACGTACATCTAATATTGTGTGTGATTATTTATTTTCTCCTTGATATTGTTTTCTAGATATTTTATTGTGATAATTCTTGCACTCATAAAATCTACAACTAAAATGGTTATTAGGTGCAAAGGTTTATTTGGAATTATCGATATCCTATTCCCAAATAATAATGTAATAAATTATTAAAATTTACTTAAATATTTTTACTTAGTTCAGATATTATTACAAATTAATTGAAAATAAAAAAAAAGAATCTTAATTTTTGGGGGATTAATATATATATATATATATATATATATATATATATATATATATATATATATATAATCCCTGCGGGAGGGGGCCATATTCCACACCCATGCTTTGAATCCAAATGGGTAATGATATTAGTTGCCATCCTCGAAATCTAATCTCAATCCCCGACCCAAATTAGAGATTCCCTGTAGGGGACCAAACCGATGGGTATTTTTCCATCCCTATGATCGATTATAAAAGATGGCCCTCATTAGAAAATATATTTTAAACGAGAACCCCTTGTTTGAAAGATCATATCCGAATAAGGGTTCTCTGATTCGAATGAGGTTTTTAGTCTTGAAAAGCATGTTTAATTATTCTCTTTCATGGTTAAACTATACAAAACTTCAAATTATTTTTTCAAAGTATGAAGTCGAGTTGTTCCAAAACCCTATTTATTTCAAGAGTCCTTTGAGTTTGTGAGATCATGTCAACTCCATGACAAACAAGTAAACTTAAAGTTTACAAATCCCCATTGATCTTTTACTTATAAGAATATTAGAGCATGAGGAATCCCGTGGGAAAAGATATCATGTTGGATTATATTTGAGGTAATTGTTTACAACCGAGATTGATCGATATCAAGTCCTTGTAGGTTGTTCAGTTGATTACTAGATTGGAGAAACACTCATTAATACTAGTAGAGGCAAAGTAGTAGAGTGGAAGGGAGTTGCATCATGTCAATAAATGTTATCGTATATGTAAGTTTTGCCTTAGTCCTTCTAATTCTTGTAAACATTCATATTAGTACTAATGGAATTATAAGTTGGTTAGGTGATAGAGGTTTTTCCAGTGAGGACTTCCTCTTAAAAATCCTTTGTGTTTTTGTGTGATTTTTTTATTGCTTATGTTATAAATTTTCACTTGCATATAATTTGGAATAATTATTTATAATCGACAAAATTAAAATTTGGCTCAAATTGAAAACGATTTAATTTTCTTGGCGTGATAATTAATTAAGAAATTAAATCATTTGAATCGACCCTTTAAAACATAATCATTTTAATAAAATTGTAGATTTGGACTAATTTGGTCGTGGAATCGATTAAAAAGCTCTAGGTGACAATAAACATCATCGAAAGCCGAGGCATGGTGTTAGTTAACAAGCACTCAACTTATTTCCCCAAAGGAAGAAATAAGGAGAAGGTTATGTATCAAGTGCAACGATTTGTGATTAATAAGCTCATAATCCTCAAGGAGCAGCGAAAAAGTAAAAAGGAATGTATTTTCACTGGAAGTAGTTTGAACATTGACAATAGCAATATCTAATTTTCTTATAACTAAAAGGAAAAATAAAAGGCAATGGTTATTTCTCTTTAAAACTATTAGAATGATTTGTGGTCCTATCTATAGGATTTTCGTGCATATATTCGGGAGCCAAAAATTAGGTTTTCAATTTTTTACAAAGGTTCTCGGTGACCGAAAAACTACTTAAGGGAGAGATGTTATTAAGAATGGGAAATGTTAATAAGGAATAGTATTAGTATTAGTCCATCTTATTTTTAAATTTTTATGGAGACAAAAAGATAATGTTGGACAATTAATTTTATGTACATGGTTTTAGAAAAAAAATGTTATTTTTGGTTTCTAAGTCGGTTATGCATAGATATACAATTATTTTAATAAAATTATTATCATCAAAATTGGCAAATGTTTTATACATTCTTGTACATTGAAAAATAATTTATTCATTATAAGGGTTACTTAACCAATACTTCTAAATGCTAAAATGAATAATATCAATTGACAATCATTAAAGATCAAGTTTCATTCTTAGTTAAACCTAACAAAATATTGGAACTTAAAGCTTATGTCATTTTATTTAAAAAGTAATTCAAAGACTAATATAAAATGGACAATTGAGTTAATTGAAAGTTGAGTCATTTCTAGTTTATGAATCTTGTTTAGGAAGTAAATTGACTAAAGGGCCCTTAATGGGAATAAACTATAGAAATAAAGATGTGTTAGAATTAGTTCATTTCGATTTATGTGGTCCAATGACTATCCAAACAAGATGTGGCTATGAGTACTTCATAAATTTCATTGATAATTACCCAATGCGTGAATATGTTTACCTTTTGCACCACAAGCCAAAAGCCTCTGATTTATTCAATGTTTGCAATGCTAAGGTCGAGCATAGACGTGGTAAATTAATTTAAACATTACAATATGATTGTGTCCGGTTATACCTCTTGGGGGAGTTTAGGAATAATTTAATGTAGGTGGGTTGCCTGCATTAGGTAATCCACTGAGGGATAGTGTAGGGGAATGATGGATAAGAATCTTTTAAGTATTATAAGGTTAATGCTATGTTATTTGTGACTGCAACAATCTTATTATGATATTATATTAAAGAAAAATATATACATTCTTAATTTTTTTCCCATTCAAATCGTTTCCTTGAAACTAAGGAATGGGAGAAAGCCTACTCTGTAACATGTTCAAATATGGGAGTTCCCGTCACATGTGTTGTGGAAGGATACAAGGAAGTTAGAATCAAGGAAAAAACTTTGTCTCTTTGATGGTATCCTAAAGTCTTCAAATGTGGTTTATGTTATATATATTATTAAGTACAAGAGGCTCGTTTATGGTATCAATGTCTATTTTTTTCTATTTTATACTAAACCACGTGATTAATGGTAAGTTATAGTTATAAGATATTATAAGGGAACATCAAATTATCACTTTTTTTTACCACTTGTACACGAAGAATTAGAACTTGACATTGATAATAAATTACCTAACAGTAGTAATATTATTAACGATGATCATGTAACATGTGTGTCACTTGTGCTAGATCATAAGTTGATCCACGTCATTATGGGAGGTTTAGGAGACTTCTTGA
Source organism: Sambucus nigra (assembly GCA_949130495.1). Classification (NCBI taxonomy): domain Eukaryota; kingdom Viridiplantae; phylum Streptophyta; class Magnoliopsida; order Dipsacales; family Adoxaceae; genus Sambucus; species Sambucus nigra. Next base: position 92,553,356 of record OX422215.1, on the reverse strand, counting down.
TAGGTTAATGTTTTAGGATGAACATTTTGGTAAGATCCCAAGGTAACACGAACTAGGTCCCAAGAACTACAGAAAGGCATTCAAATACAAGGACTTTTATGTTTGACTTAATATTATGAATGCCAAGATGGATTCAATGTATTTGAATTAATTTTGGGAGAGTGTAGACTTTCTGATTATATAAAATCAATTGGGTGTAAGTGGACCTACAAAAGCAAAACGATTGATGAATATGAAGGTGGAAATTTTAAAATCTTGGCTTATTGTGAAGGGGTTAACTAAAAAATATTGGCTATGGAAAAACCTTATTGTCAGTATGCATGCTAAAGTCTTCCGGGTTTCTATTATTACCAAAATTACGTTCTTGAACTAGTGGGCTTGACGAGTGGATCGATATGGTGAAACCTAAGGGACTCTTAGTAAGAAATCATAAAAGGAAAGTATGTTAGCTTAAGAGGTCCAATTATGGTTTTAAGCAAACATCAAGGTCTGAAAACATTCATTTTGATAAGGAAATCAATATTTTAATTTGAAAAAATCTTGAATAATACTTGTTTTGTATAAGAAAAATGACAGAAACATGGTGACATTTCCGGTACATCTTTTGGATGATATTATCCTAATCGGGAAGGATATGGATATATTTCATTACATAAGAGTGTGGTTATCTTGGTAGATCGATATGAAAAACTTACGATAATCCATTCACATCATTTTGATCAAACTTTCACTCGATTGGATACATAGGATGTTGGGCTTATCCTAAGCCATTTATATCGACGATGTGCTCACAAAATTTAGAGCGCATGATTCCGATAAAAGATTTGTTCTATTAAGATATGAAATCAATCTATCTAATGATCACTTCCCTAAAACACTCGATCATATAAAGAGGATAATGAATATACTTTATGCTTCAAAAGTGGGAAACCTCATGTATGTTATGTTGTGTACTAGACTGGATACTTGCTTTGCCATTACCATGGTAAAAATATTTCAATTTAATCTAGGTGAGGAGAGTTTGAATTTAGCAAATCATCTCAACTACGTAAAAAATACTAGAGATTATGTGTTTGTTTATTCTACAGATAGTCTTGTACCATTAAGGTAAAAAGATTCAATTTTTTAGTAAGTTAAGAATTTTACGATTTCTATTTCAGGATATATTCTTACTTTAGATGGTAGAGCTGTCAGTTGGAGGAGTGTGAATCTATCATATATTATTAACTCCACCACGGAGGTCGAAGTTCTTTCCACTTCGAAGCCAACTAAAGAGACTATATGGACAATGAAATTTCTAAGTGACCTGGGTGAGGCTCCTTTAGTGCAATCAACCATTATATTGTATTGTGTTAATAGTGGAACAATTTTAATTTTTACAGAACCCATAACTCATAAAATACATAATCACATTGGGTGTAGATATATCATAGTTAGAGGGACCAAAAAATGGAGATGATAAGTTTTGGACCAAGATTGCATTGGATAACAACCAGTCAATCCTTCTACAACTAGGACTACTGGTTATCAGAATCATGTTTATGGGAATGCCTTGTTTTTGTTTATAAATATATTGTATATGTTGATCAATTATACGTAATAGTAAGGTGAGATGAGATTGGCTCGATCAAAAAAGCAGAATTCTTCGCATAGTATAATTAAACAGTTCATAGCCTAGATAGGGATGTAACACCCCATAAATTCGAGGACTTTTAATTTAATTATAATTGGAAAAAATAGAATTTTATTTTATAGGGAGAAATTAAATTTACTATTTGGAGAATTTATTTAAATTCAAGGATCTATTTAATTTGACGAATTGAGATTTAATTATTCAGGTTATTTTTGTGTCGCATTTTTTAGGTAAAAAATTGGAGAATGTCGTAAAATAATTCTGATGGAAATTCTAAGTGCACGATTGAGTCCAGATGGGTTGAAATAGTTGTAAAATAGTACACAGGGTTAGTAAATGGGTTTAGTGGCATTTTTAGGCACATTTAATCCCACATTAGAGTGTTTGGGCCATTTTTATAAAGCCCACAAGCCAAAAAACGGGATTGAGTTATTAAACCCTAAAAGTGAGAAGGTGTGGCATCCGTGGCACATTTTAGAAAACCCTAATTAAGAGAGAGAGAAAAGTGGGTGCAATTGGAGAAATCATGGGCGACAAAAATCAAGAACAAGTGTGTGTGCTCTTCATCAAATCATCTTCATCTACACCAACGGATTCAAACCCTATGAACCCTAAGGCAAGTGGTTAAATTGGCTTTTAAATTAATGGCAGATTTCTATTTATATCATAGTGGGTGTGATAAGATGATATGTTTTGGGGTTAGTTGATATCTAAATTGGGTTTTGACGGGCAGGATTGAATTGTAGAACAACTTCTTGAATTTGAAGAAGTTTATGAAAATGAGTAAATTAAATCGTCATTTTAGAAACTATTTTGCGACATTTTGGTTCAAAAAATGGCTATTCTGTCAGTGCTGTCTCATAGAAAATCCTGTTTTCTGCATTTTATTTTCTCATACGTTTTCTCCAAAAACTATTTCAAAGTGACTTAAAATGGTATTTCAAAAATCTGGACAGATTCGTGGGGTAAATTTTAAGAAATGTTATTTTTAGTTGTTATTTCTTTGGAGGTTTCCTACTTTAATTGATTGTGATTGTTGTTCTATAACAAGGATATTATGCCTAAAGTGGAGATTATGTTTACATAAAGTGAGACAAGTATTGGGATAATTGAAAAAATAATCCATAAGAGAATTAAGTTTGAAATTGAGTAAATTGAAAACCTTAGATTAATAAGTGTGTAAAATTTATTAAGGAGAATTTGAATAATAAATTATAAATATTATATTTTCAGGCGAAGTGAGTGAGTCCGGATATATTGGTTTAGCGATGCCAAGGTAATAAATTAATTAATGCATAGGTAATTAAAGTTTAGAGTTGGAGAAATTGATTCGAATATTTTAGGGTTAGTGCTACGAGTGCTCAGGCACGGATTTGGTGGAATTAATTTATTATAGGGTTATATGATAAATTTTGGAATATTCAAAATAAAACGGTGTTAACCTTAACATGTGGAATTTGAGGCATAAGTTCTATAAGATGAGATTTCGGAATGAAGGAGACAATCCAGCTAATTTATTTAGGTGACACAACTCGAGTGATAAATAAATAATTGTGGATTTATTTAAATTACAAGTCGGTGCGTGGACTTGGTAATATTAGGCTAGTGTTACGGTAATTTGTGCACGGAGTAGCCTCGATTAATTAAATATATATAGGTGGTGATGTGTAGTATATATATTTATGTGCTTTATAAATATTGATGTGGATAATATTTATAGGAATGCATACCCCTCTAGTTCTATTATGGAAGGTTACATGATGTGGGTGAATCCTCTGGCTTGAGGAGCAGAGTGAGTATAGTCTCTAGGTCATAGCGTCTGTAGTCAGGGATGGGACGTCTTGGGTATGATTCAATATCATTTTTAGGGGGAACTATGATCATCTCCACTGCGTTTATTTTGTGTTACTGATTCGGGGAGCTAACCGTGTTAGGGGGTATAGATACGTGGAAATGATAGAATTTTAGAGAACATCCGGTGAGTGCCTACCTGGGAGGATGGTTATATATTTATGGCATGTGTGTGAATATTGAAATATAGTGATACGTATATATGGTGCAGTTATTTATATACGGGTAAAATACATGGTGTGAATTGTATTAATTATGCAAATAACGTGTGAAAATGTTATATGGTCTCAAATAAAAATAATGATTAGTTAAGTTAATGTGATATATAACTTAAAAATCATATATTAAACATACGCAGGTTAGAGACTGTGACAGGAAGCATATCATCGAGAACTAGTTATGGGGTAGGTCACTAGGTGGGTTATATAGAAAAGCGTTAGGTGTGCACAATAGTTGAGGGGTGAGTCGGTCATCAAGGGAGTGAGACACTAGTTTAACTATGAAAAGAATTTATGCATTTTAACTTACTGCAATTATATTCACTTGCTAAATAATTTCAAAATATTTTGGGTTGTAACCCTTGTTATAAAATATTTTCAAAATCTTTTAGACATCCAGTCACAGGGACGCCAGAATTGTTTCTATTCCAGGGTTACGCTGTTGCAACATATGTGGATGTTGCAGGATTTTGACTTACCTATTTTAGTCATTTCATTCCTGGAGTATGGTGCATTCAAAATTTTAGTTAGGCATGTTGCCCTAGTTATTTCTTTTGTTCTAGCAAGATAAGGTACTCATTTTATCATTCCTGTAGTTTATATTTTTGGTATTTGGTTTATGGCCGGTGGTTTTCTCAGTAAGGATTGCTTTTGTTCACTTATCATTATTGTTTAACTCAGTATTTGTGTGAATGGTTTAAATTATATTCTTTCGCATGTTGTTTTTGTTGTTAATAAAAAGATAAAATTTAACACCATTTCTTTTTTAATACTAGGTGGTTAGTAAGTTTTAAATGGTTTTCGACTGTGATGCTAGGAATGAACCAAATGAGATTCCTGTTAGATTTGATATAGGACTGATCACCCGATATTTTATTAGGTGGGTTGTCACAGATGGTATCAGAGCATCAGGTTCTAGCGTCTTTAGGATCTGTGCAGCTTTTCACGTTTCAGCGTAGCGTTCTTTGATATAGAGCCTTATTATAAGATTGTTTTATTCCTTTACATATGCGACTATGTTCTTCTGCTACTATGTATAGTTAATGTGATTCATATATTGTTTTGGTCAAGCGAGGCAGATCTAACAGTATAGAACGACAAGCGTGGGATGTTGGAAGGATTGTAGGAGGTTGTAGAAGGGAGGACTCAGCAGAAGTCATAGAGTAGACTGGGAACAGTGACGCGATAGGAGTCACTATGATCAATATTCAAACAATTTAAGTTAGAGTAACCGCTTGGGCGCATTAGTTTCCTCAAGAACCGTCGTGAAGGACGATGGTACAAAGATAAAATCCCAAGTGTAGACAACAAGGGGAAAGGATTGAAGAAGATTTTTGTTTCAAAAGAACAGTCCGCTGGAATCCGGGGAAGGTGTGGAAGAGTGATTTATAAATGGATGGAGAACATCCTATTTGGATCACATGTGGGTAAGTGCAGTGTCACTCGTGGAATTTTTTTTAATAAAGATGTTTGCTCTTGGAAGTAGTATGGGGTGATGGGAGCCAATCACCACGTCCATGGGGAGATACCATGAATGACGAGGAAATTTGTGGTGTGGATTATTACGGATCCTCTCACCAAAGGGTAAATTGAGAGGCAAGGAAAATATAAATAATTTTCCAAAAAGGGTCGAGCAGTGGCCAGATGTGAAGGAAGTTGATGGAATTTGCAACATTTGTAATCGATTAGAGGAATACGAAGAATCAAATAGGGTTTATAAGTTAATAATAGACCCGTTGGTAGTAAATATACGTGTAGATAAGAGATCCGACTAGGATAACTAGTGATGTTGTCGTCAAGGGTGTACATTTATAATTCGTATCAATGCTCTCGTGTGAAGGGAGATAAGGGAGTTAGAGAATCTATCAGAAGAGTAGACTGAATTTTCAAGTGTCAGTGAGGCACCAAGGGAAGGGATACCCTGTACAGGACCCAGATTAATGATTGGGATCAATATAATCGCTACTAAGTGACGGTGGGTTCTGTTAGGTCCGTCGAGGCCATCAACAAGTCCCATGGGACCAGTGGATCCAAAAGGACACTAGTGGTAGCAATTAGGGTCAAGATTACCAGGTTCTCAAGAAGGACAACCCCGACATGGCCAGTGGGGCCAGAAAAAAGGGGAATGACACAGAGAGGTGCCTTATGTGTAAAAGAGTAGAAACACATGGTTGGATCTTGTCCGCAACGAATCAGGGGACATGAGCGGGATGCCTAGCAAGGGAAATAGTTAAAGAAGTTTTTGATTTGGTTAGGACGAGGATGTTATGTCCAGGAACCATTTGAACTATGAGTGTTATTGGCAATTAAAAGTCTAAGTTTTATCCCGAGATGATTGGAGTTTATTTTTTGTGACGTGAGCAAGTCACGGTAATGTATTAGTACTAGATTTATGTGATAAATTGATTTAGTAAAGGTATCGTTAATATCACTAGTATGTGCATATTTATCGTTGTGTAGCTCTACTCTCTTTAGTTCCACCAGTAGGGGAACGAGTGTGGACACTGAGAGGGTATATTTTTAAGGTAATCCCATGATGAGAGGTGATTATGTGCTTATTGTTTTATTCTAGGTATGAACGGATTCATGATGGTGGGCGGTTATAGCAAGGCTATTGTGTTCATTATTCCATTGCAGGATGTATATTCTTTTTGTGATGTCTCACATGAAAGAGGGTCGAGCTCGTGGCGATATTTTATAAAGTGGACTTCAGAGTGTACAGTTGTCTAGTTATATCGGATCCCGATGCGTAGGGGCTCTTACTGATGAGAGTCGGGGTATATCGGGTTACCGTGGAGGATAGAGATTTAGCTAGTTATTAATTTAGCGCAGATAACTTAGTGTTAGTGTAAGCGCAATAGTATATGATTCCTTTAGAGATGTGGGATTCAATGATAAAACTTATGAGTATAGGGACATGGTTTGAGTGTTTCAAGTATATACGTTGGTTTTTACAAAAATCGAGGATCGATAATGTTAAAGAATAATGCATTGGGAAAAATTCTTGTGGGCTTTACTGTAAGATGTTATACGCATAAGCCTTAATAAACGTCGAGAGTGGAGAGACGTCATTGGATGTGAGGACATCATATTTAATGAAAATGAGTGAACGCGTGGAGAAAATAAGTCGAGCGGGTGAGCTACTAATAAATAGGGTCGGTGGAGCTGGGAGGTGTTTGTGAAAGAAACAGTGGGAAGATTTGCATCACAAGTTGATAGGTGAGGCAATATCAGGAAGAATTGAATTGTAATTGGTAAGGTAATTGAAAATATCCATAGGATATAGCCACGCCGGATACAGGGGATGAACTTGAGATACATATGCTATGTAGGTGATAATCTAGAGTTCGTGCAAATATGCACAAAATATAGGGTGTAAGGGCACCCTAGGAGGAGCCAGAGTCTCTCCTGCAATTTTGGGAGAAAATGCAAGGACAATGAGTTTAGGTGTATTTCGAAAAAAGGAAAATAAGCTGTCCCTCGAAGGGTGAAAAGTTGAGCGTGAGTATGTTTGGAATGACATTGGGTATGCCATAACCTAGATTTTGTATCACTAGGATTCGTGAGTGAGACGAATTTAATGGGTGCATTAACCGTAATAGCCATCTTTTATATACATAAGTACCGTGAGGTAGTGAAGTTCTATGGTGTTAACCATGAGAGTGGGAAGTACACTAAAAGGATGGTTGCATTACACGAGAGATTACTACTTTCGATAATTATGGAAGTAGGGTGGATGATTTTCCAAGTTTAAACTGGTTAGCTATAGTTTGGGTCTATAATGAATAGTAATAGTAAGACTGAGTGTTCGCGGTACCAGGGTATGAATTATCCTAGGTTCCACCTGAGATAGGGTCTAGAGTACATATCTGGGTATATATGTTAAAATGTGTTGCATAATAATATGTTAATGTTGTTAACTGAAATCCCGAGGAGTAGTGATGTTACTGATGTGATTCAAGGTGGTTAGACCTATTGTCGAGCGGAAAAAAATAGCTCGGGATTTATTTCTGTGCAAGGAAACTAATGATAGTTGGGGCGCGGTATTATATGTTATTTTGTGTAGCATAGAGAGTGGATGTATATACTTTTATGTTGAGAGACGGGTATTTGGGGGTTTCTTGTTTGGATTTCGCTTGACGAGACGTCCCACGTATATAACTTGAGGCAACGTTGGAAGTGGGGAGATGTTTGGTATTTAGTAGACGGGTTGGGTACCTCGGTTATTATTCTTGTATGTAGTTATTAATGTGATATCAAAGTAATAGTACGATTTAAGGCTGGTTAAAGTCGGGCATTGTTTGTGCGGTTAAGCACGGGTACAGGGTGTATCGGTGCTCTGGTTAACTACATTCTCTTAAGAAATATGTATATAAATCTTAAGGGTAAGTGATTAGGGATTTAGTTGAGGCTTGTGGATACTAGGCTTGCCTGAATTTTGAGGACGAAATTTCATTGTAAGGGGGGAAATATGTAACACCCGTAAATTCAAGGGATTTCAATTTAGTTATTGTTGGGAAAATGGAATTCTATTTTATTAGGAGAAATTAAATTTGCGATTTGGAAAATTTATTTAAATTAGAGGATCCACTTAATTTGACGAATCGAGATTTAATTATTCGAATTATTTTTGTGTTGCATTTTTTAGGTAAAAAAATAAAGAATGTCATAAAATAATTCGGACGACAATTCTGAGTGCACGGTAGAGTCTGGATGGGTCAAAATAGTTGGAAAAGAGTAGCCAAGGTAATAAATGGGTCTCGGGGCATTTTTAGGCATATTTAAGAGCACATAAGAGTGTTTGGGTCATTTTTATAAAGCCCACAAGCTAAAAAACAAGATTGAGTTATTAAACTTGAAAAGTGAGAAGGTGTGGCATCCATAACACATTTTAGAAAACCCTAATTGAGAGAGAAAACTGGGTGTAATTGGAGAAACCACGGGAGCCAAAAATTAAGAACAAGTATGTGTGTTCATCAAATCATCATCATCTACACCAACGGATTCATACCCTACGAACCCTAAGGCAAGTGGCTAAACTTGCTTTTAAATTAATTGCAAATTTCTATTCATATCATAGTGGGTATGATAAGATGATATGTTTGATATCTAAATTGGGTTTTGAAAGGTAGGATTGAATTGTAGAACAACCTCTTGAATTTAAAGAAGTCCATGAAATTGGTTAAATTAAACCGTCATTTTAGAAACTTGTAACACCCCGCCCACCCGGGGAGAGCGAACGGAGCGCTAATGCGATAAAAAAAATCCAAATCCACAAGTGACAAGGTATAGAGCATCTAAATAAACCCACAATAATATAAATCCACTAATCTCAATCTCTTCAATTACAACAAGTCTCTCGGATTAAAATTACAACTATCTAACTCGAATTAAAATACAAATATCCAAAGCTCTATACATCAAAATAATATAAATCTTTTCCAAACAATACTCGCTAAAATCAATCTCCATAGCGCCCCAAAATCCGCACTAACCTGCCACTAAAAGAAAATATGGGGAAATACACAATACGACAGGAAAGATGCTCAACAAATATATGTTGGCGATGAATAAAAAGTAACAACACGAGTACGAATATTCAAATCAAATGCAAATCTCAATAGCATTTTATCAATATAATTTCTCAACAACACTTTAACCGGGTCACCAGGCCTCACCACATCCGTATATGCTTTATCAAGCCATAGCCCGAGAAACAGGAATTTTGGCGGGTGCCCAACATCCGTGCCATATTAAAATCTCATGACAACATGCTCATCAACAATATAATGATATCACATGAATCAAAATAATTTCAACAATTATTTTCCAGATTTTAATGAATTTAACAATTCAACTATGAGTTCAATTAAACAAGAATTTAAAGAAAATGACACTCGCGAGATTTAAGGAGCATATTGTGTAAAACTCCATACCTCAAACCATGATGAGAAACACCCGATCACATCCTCAAGATCAACACAAAAGATCTACAAAATCTCCTCTAAGAACCTCCAATAAAATAGCCCCAAGAACACCTCCAATGTAAGGTTGGAACTCATAAATCTCAAGGGCCAATGTGTATATAAAAAGAAGAGGAATATAAAATATATTTGCTGCCAAAATTTGTGCCAAAAGTAGGTTAAAAGGGTTACCCACTACTTCCTTTTATAATACAAAGAAATGAAGAGTTGGAATCCAAAAGACTCCTTTAAATAAGACAAAGAAATGAAGAGTTGGAAGTCAAAACAACTCCAAGAGTTAAAAACATTTAAAAATCATTTTAAAATCCGTTTTAACTCCGTTTTCGAAACCGTTTGAAATTCTCGCATTTAAAAATAATAACCAACATATTTGAGAAATAAAAATAATTTTATCAAAAACTTTATTTTTCTCCATTTTCCAGAAATTAATTAAAATAGCCCAAAATTACACGGGTTATTACACTTCCCCACTAAGAATGGAATTTCATCCTCGAAATTCGCCGAATGCCTAACTCTCAAAATCAGGCCAACAATCTCCAAAAATAAATCACGTCTCCCAAAAATAAATTCTTCACATATAATCTAGATGCCTATCACGAATATCACCTAAAATTTTCTATCTCCAAAAATTGTTATCCACGCAATGAACCCAAAACCTAAGACCCGAGGGTTGCCATATACCTAAGCTCTGATACCATTTGTAACACTCCGCCCGCCCGGGGAGAGCGAACGGAGATGCTAATATCGATAAAACTAACCAAAACCACAATATAACAAGGTATAGAGCATCTAAATAAACCCACAATAATATAACTCCACTAATCTCAATCACTTCAATTACAACAAGTTTCTCGAATTAAAATTACAACTATCTAACTCGAATAAAAATACAAATCTCCAAAGCTCTATACATCAAAATATTACAAATCTTTCCCAAACAACCCTCGCTAAAATCAATCTCCATAGCCCCCCAAAATTCGCGCTAACCTGCCACTAAAAGAAAATATGGGGAAGTACACAATACGACAGGAAAGATGCTCAACAAATATATGTTAGCGATGAATAAAACGTAACAACACGAGTACGAATATTCAAATCAAATGCAAATCTCAATAGCATTTTATTAATATAATTTCTCAACAACACTTAAACCGGGTCACCAGGCCTCACCACATCCATATATGCTTTATCAAGCCATAGCCCGGGAAACAGGAATTTTGGCGGGTGACATATTAAAATCTCATGACAACGTGCTCATCAACAATATAATGATATCACATGAATCAAAATAATTTCAACAATTATTTTCCAGATTTCAATGAATTTAACAATTCAAATATGAGTTCAATTAAACAAGAATTCAAAGAGAATGACACTCGCGAGATTTAAGGAGCATATTGTGTAAAACCCCATACCTCAAACCATGATGAGAAACCAACGATCACATCCTCAAGATCAACACAAAAGATCTACAAAATCTCCTCCAAGAACCTCCAATAAAATAGCCCCAAGAACATCTCTAATCTAAGGTTGGAACTCATAAATCTCAAGGGTCAATGTGTATATAAAAAGAAGAGGAATATAAAATATATTTGCTGCCAAAATTTGTGCCAAAAGTAGTTTAAAAGGGTTGCCCACAACTTCCTTTTATAATGCAAAGAAATGAAGACTTGGAATCCAAAAGACTCCTTTAAATAAGGCAAAGAAATGATGAGTTGGAAGTCAAAACAATTCCAAGAGTTAAAAATATTTAAAAATTATTTTAAAATCCGTTTTAACTCCGTTTTCGAAACCGTTTAAAATTCTCGCCTTTAAAAATAATAACCAACATATTTGAGCAATAAAAATAATTTTATCAAAAACTTTATTTTTCTCCATTTTCCAGAAATTAATTAAAATATCCCAAAATTATGCGGGTTATTACAAAACTGTTTTGCGACATTTTGATTCTGAAAATGGTTATTCTGTCTTCTTAGCCTCGTAGAAAATCATGTTTTTTGCATTTTGTTCACTGATACGTTTTCTCCAAAAACGGCTCTAAAATGCCTCAAAACGACATTTTAAAATTTTGGCCAGATTCATGGGGCAAATTTTAAGAAATATTATTTTTAGTTGTTATTCCGTTGGAGGTTGCCTAGATTGATTGATTGTGATCATTGTTCTATAACAAGGATATTACGCCTAAAGTGGAGATTATGTTTACATAAAGTGAGACAAGTAAGTATTGGGATAATTGAGAAAACAACCCATAAGGGAATTAAGGTTGAAATTGAGTAAACTAAAAACCTTATATTAATAACTGTGAAAAATTTATTAAGGAGAATTTGAATAATAAGTTCTAAATATTATATTTTCTGGTCAAGTGAGTGAGTCCGGATATAATGGTTGAGCGACGCCAAGGTAAAATATCAATTAATGCGTAGTTAATTAAAGTTTAGAGTCGGAGAAATTGACTCGAATATTTTGGGACTAGTGCTGTGAGTGCTTAGGCACAGATTTGGACAAATTAATTTATTATAGGGTTATGTGATAAATTATGGAATATTAAAAATGAAAAGGTGTTAACCTTAATATGTGGAATTTGAGGCATAAGTTTTACAAGATGAGATTTCGGACCGAAGGAGCGAGTCTGGATAATTTAGTTGGGTGACAGAACTTGAGTGATAAATAAATAAGTGTGGATTTATTTAAAATACAAGTCGGTGCATAGACTTGGGAATTTTATGCTAGTGTTGCGGTAATTTGTGCACGGAGTTGCTTGGATTAATTATATATATATATATATATATATACGGTGATGTGTAGTATACATATTTATGTGCTTTATAAAAAATTGTGTGAATAATATTCATAGGAATACATACCCAACTAGTGCTATCATGGAATGTTGCGCGATGTACGTGAATCCTCTCGCTTGAGGATCAGGGTGAGTATAGTCCCCAGGTCATAGCGTCTGTAGTTAGGGATGGAATGTCTTAGTTATGATTTAGTCTCAATTTCGGGGGGAACTATGACCGCCTCCATTGCGTTTATTTTGTGTTACTGATTCGGGGAGCTAACCATGTAAAGGGGTCCGGGTGGATGAGTATACATGGAAATGATAGCATTTTAGAGAACATCTGGTGAGTGCCTGCTCGGAAGGATGGTTATATATTTACGGTGTGTAAATGTTGTAATATAGTGATACGTATATATGGTGCGGATATTTATATACGGGTAATATACATGGTGTGAATTGTATTCATTATGCATGCGTGAAAATGTTATATGGTCTCAAATGAAAATAATGATTAGTTGAGTTAATGTGATATATAACTTAAAAATCATATATTAAGCATACTCGGGTTAGAGAGTGTGACATGAAGGATATCACCGAGAACTAGTTATGGGGTAGGTGACTAAGTGAGTTATATAGAAAAGCGTTAGGTGTGCACAATAGTTGAGTGGTGAGCTAGTCCTGAAGGGAGTGCGACACTAGCTTAAATATGAAAAGCATTTATGCATTTTAATTTGCTGCAATTTAATCCACTTGCTAAATATTTTCTAAAATTTTTGGATTGTAACCCTTGTTATAAAATATTTTCAAAACCTTTTAGACGTCCAGACACAGGAACGCTAGAAATGTTTCGATTCTAGGGTTATGCAGCTGCGGCATATGTGGATATTGTAGGATTTTGACTTAGCCGTTTCAGTCATTTCATTCCTAGAGTAGGATGTAGTCAGTATTTCAGTTGGGCATGTCATATTAGTTATTTATTTTGTTCCAGCAGATAATGTACTCATTTTATCATTCTTGTAGTTTATATTTTTTGTATTTGGTTTGTGGGCGGTGGTTTCTCTCGGCAAGGAATGTATTTGTTCACTTATCCTTATTGTTTAACTCAATATTTGTGTAAATTATTTAAATTATATTCTTCCGCGTGTTGTTTTTGTTGTTTAACAAAAAGATAAAATTTGAAGTCGTTTCTTTTTTAATAATAGGTGGCTAGTAAGTTTTAAAAAGATTTTCTACAGTGATGCTACTAATGAACCAGATGAGATTCTTGTTTAATTTGATATAGGACTGATCACCCGAGATTTTACTAGGCACGGTGTCGTAAGGGATTTGACATTGTATCGGTAAAATTGTGTGTACAATCTAAGTAGTTTATCTTGAGTACGAGAACATGTCTAATGGTTCAGGAATAGTTTAAAGATGATTGTACCAGTACATCAAAAAATTTGTAAGTTTATCAAAGGCGTATACAATACAAAATATAAAGGACACAATTGTTAAACTTCATAAAATATAGCGTAACCAATACACTACATCAAAAATGTTTTATGTTTATCAATGGAGTATCACAATCCAAAATATAAAAGGTAGAATTGTGAAATTTCATTAAAAAAATAGCGTAACAATTCCATGATAGAATTAACATGGTAGTATAGGACTCCTCATCTAAAATTATAAATAAAATTATATTTTATTATAAATGATATCTATTTATTGGTTATAACCTGTTAGAATAAAGAAGGAACTAAAACTTGGTAAATAGCGTAGTGCATAGTGACCTTTAACTAACACAAATGCGAAAAATATAATGCATATAAAAAAATATGTCAAATTTAATAAATTCATTTATTATAATCATCTGCGCGACGTCACGAATCCGGCAATATTTTTCTCATAATTTTCTAAATTTTATTTTTATAAAGAATTTAATTAATTAATGAAAATCTTAATATGAAACATGTGCAACGCAAATGCCACTTTTCATCCAAGATTTAATTTTGGACGAAAGTACATCAACTTACAAGTTTTAGGATTTTATGTGCAACTTTTAAAACTTTAGATGAAGTACAAACTCAATCCAATTTCCGGACGTTTAATTCTCACTAACTCATAAATTGCCGAGAATGAGTATGATGAGTAAATTTATTAAATCTTCTACGGTAATAAAGTCATTATACCATGAACATAGTTAGATGATTGCCATATATGGTTTATATTTATTTATAAAATTTAAATATATGATTTATAACAAAATTTAGGGTTTGTTTGATTACAAAGATTATGCATGGGTGAAAAATAGTTCATTTGAGTTTTTAGTCTTATTTTTTTTATTTTTCATGGAAATCAATCTTCAATGGGTGGATACGAAATACTTTTCACTAATAATGAAACATATATTATTCTTATTTGAAGTATTCATAATTAAGGTACCACAATGACAAAATATGAATGAAAACAATTATTTTTCATATCAATCAAACACACCTTTAAAGATTGAATACACACCGTAAAAGAAGTTCGCAATTAGTAAAGATTGAATACATACCTTAAAAGAAGTTTGTAATTGGTGAACCCCAATTCCTCTCTTTTCGCATCGACTTTAGTTGAAAAGCTCTAGCAATTTGGCCTTCAACAGTGAAAGAAAACAAACTTGACTTATATTTTATTGGTGGTAAAAATTTCATGGCTATCAATACACAATTGCATTCATAAACACTGTGATCTACACCGTTCGGCAGAACAAGGAAAAAAAAATGCTCGCAAAGTCCATTGCGTTGATAACATGTTATGATAATAAGATATAGAGAGAACTTTAAATAAGAAAAATATTTCTCATTAGTTTGTATGTTAATTTGTGCGTTAATAATGAGGGAGATAATCCTTATTTACAATTTAGAAGAAAAAAAAGTCTCCAAAGATTGTTTGTTGTAATGCGACACTATTATAATATAAAAATACTAAATAAAATATCAATATTAAATATAAATAATTACTACATTTACATGAGCAATTCTATGCGCATCACATAGATCAATTAACCACTCAATGAAATTTTATTTCTTTTCTTGAAATTTGAATTAATTAAAAGAGTCAAGCTTCAAAATGAACGAGACAAAAGCCTGAAGGCAACACACACACAACAAAGGCAGAATCTTGCCAAATGGGCACACAGTGAGCAGGGCCAGTTCGGAGAGGAGGCCAAGGAGGCGGTCACCTCGGGCTCCCGATTTTCGATGGATTTTAGGAACCCAAATTTTTTTATGTGTATATATATTTATAGCCTCATTTTTCAATCGTCCCAAAAACAATTTGTTGAAAATTGATCAGATGAATAATCAAACTTGTCGCAACTCTCGAAAAATAAGTCGGCATCCATTTAGTTAAAAAAATTACAATTTATAAAATAATAAAAAAAGTCTCTTGTGAAATATGAGGCCTCAATTCAAGAGTTCCCTTTATATCCCTAAAATCTCGAGATCGACCCCAACATTTGAGTGTCGAATTTTAATTTATCATATAATAATGACAAGACAAGAAAAATATCACCAAACTTTCATCCAGTCAGTGAGTCGACATGCCCAAATATCTATCTATAAACGGGTCACTTATTGACTCTTTTTTACTGCTGCTGATGAAAAGGTATATTCAACTCATATTGGCAATCAAGGGACCTACAGGCATGGGAATCTAAAACTTACGTAAGAAAAGGGTTAAACCACCCATCGAGCCTCTCCTCTCATCTCTTGGAAAACTCTATAAATAAGACTTCAATGAAACCTCAAATAGGCTTGAACACACACACACACTCCTCTTCTTTGGTATCCAGTTATTTTCCATATATATTCAAAAGTTCATCAACTATATTATATACAGTTCAAATCCATACAACCAATATGGTCGGACCTTCTTTTAACACCCACAGTACCATCAAATTCCTCTGCAGCTATGGGGGTAAAATCCTCCCACGTTATCCCGACGGCAAGCTCCGTTACCAAGGTGGCGATACCCGTGTGCTTGCGGTAGATAGGTCCATTTCATTTTCGGGTTAGTTCCTACAAATAATTTATATTTATTTATCCCTAAGTAAATTTAGAGGGACACATGAACACATATTGTGTGACACGTTTATGTGTGTTTTGTACGTTTAATTTGCATATATACATCATCTGTTATTATTAGTTGACCCTGAACAAAAGGATCATGGGTATCTCTAGATCTACTCTTAAGTATGTATCCGACAACAATGAATAATTTGTGGTGATTTTGGATTGCAGACCTATTGCTAAAGCTTGGGGAGTTATGTGGAACATCAGTGACTTTAAAGTGTCAGTTACCAGCAGAAGACTTAGATGCTTTGGTATCGATTACGTCCGATGAAGATCTAGCCAATTTAATAGAAGAATACGACCGAGTTTCATCACCACCGTGTTCTCTCAAGATCAGATCTTTCATTTGGCCACTAAAATCAACCAAAAAAATATCTCCACCCTCTTCAACGGCCTCTTCATCAACATTAACTTCACCAAAATCAAATCTTTCAAGATTTTCAACGAATGATACGAATCGATGCGTTCATCAGATGTCAAACCATATAGAGCATCATCAGAAATCTACCGGAAAGCCTCCTTGTTATGCTCATCATGCTCCTAGCTGCATGTATCTTATCCACAATGTCAACAAATGGCATTAACACTTTAAACTAAATTTATAGCAATAAATACCATTAAGAGATAACAAACGAAGACCATATACATGGTGTAAAACCGGACTGTAAATCATTCTGATGGATTTTTTTTTTAATATAAATCAATGAAAGTATCAGTCCAATTTCCGTTTTTGCACGGGAGTTATTCCTTTTTTTTTTGTTAGTTATGGCTTAGCCATTGTTTTTTCAACTTATAATTCGTCAGCTGAGTAGGGCAGGTAAAATTGACACAAACACTGTATTCATTCATTTCTACCTATAATGAAAAAAAATTCAAATGAATCACTAAAAATTCATCAATTATTTATGAATTTAAATGAATCAAGAAATGATTCACTTTTTTTTTTCTGTTCATATAAACTAAA
Organism: Sambucus nigra; assembly: GCA_949130495.1. Lineage (NCBI taxonomy): Eukaryota > Viridiplantae > Streptophyta > Magnoliopsida > Dipsacales > Adoxaceae > Sambucus > Sambucus nigra. The sequence continues at coordinate 92,535,824 of OX422215.1, read as the reverse complement.
TGAGTAGAGTTAAAAATATGTAATTAAAAATTTTGAATGAAAAAACAGTTCAACAGTTTACACGCAATAATTATCAACCCTCTATTAATTCGACTATATCTAACCCTAAACCATTAAAGAACCCTTCCTACGGCTAAGTACTGCAATGATTGTGCGGCATACTTTGTTTTCTTCTATTTGTGTCAGATTCAATTTGTTTGTGTAATGTGTGCCACGTTCACATCCGTTATCTATTATCCATTTCCGTTGCCCAACACGTATTAGTTTCATATGGTGATTTTGGGTGGCATGTGCAGTATCTTGTTTCGTGGTCGTTATCCTTTTTGTCTTTGGCCTGCTCTTTTTGCTATATCCTCATTTTTCTAATTTCCTTTCCCATTTATTATTTCTAGTTAATCATTTATATATATTTCACTAATGCATATCTGTTGTCATGCTTAATTTTGTTAAATTATTATTTTAATATAGTGATTTGCAGGCAGAAGAGATAAAAATCTTGTTGGGGAAATGAATTTGGTGTATGGACAATGGGCGAGAGGTGAGTACAAACACTCAATGGTATAGGAATCTTTTATTCCCTTTAATTTATATATGTAAATATGTAATGAGTTTGTATTGGTTGTACACTATTCTCCATAGGGGGTAGGGGATGGAATAAGAGGCTCATAATTTATATCACTCGAGCTCATGTCATTTAATGTCAATCATGTGTCGAGAAAATATGATCACATTTGGCACTTTTATTTTGGGCAAAATAATAAAAATTGAAAGCAATAAAAAGGATCATGATGACACTCATCCAAATGATCTCAAAATTCAATTAATAAATAAATAGTTGTCTGATAATTTTTTATGAGAAATATATTGTGTAAAATACTTTGGAACAATCAGCACAGGAGTACTGAAAATCCTAAATCCTTTTTTCGCCAGCAAAATCCCTTTTGATTTCTATTTTATCTTTTTGTAAACAACTATAAAATTAAATATCTTCCATAATATAAATTTGTTGGGAAAGAAATTTATATATTTGAACGAAATCTAACAAAAGAAATGCATGAAAGATATTTAATTTTAAAGTTCAAATTTCTTATTTCGCATTGCAATTTATGGTGAGGACAACTGGAGACTATCCACAGTTCGTTTCAAATTTCGTAGTTCACACTTTACAATGTATTTTTTTTCGTGTCATAAGATTCATGATCACTTCACACATTTACATCTAATAGGTATTTTTTTCACATTGGCTATATCTGTATGTGGCACGCTATATTTTCCATTCAAAACTGTATCGAAGATGCTTTAAGATTGCCCTAGTCAAAAGAAAAACTTATAATATCTAACGTGAAAATGATAACAGTAAGAAGTAACACGATTTTCAACTTTATTGATTTTCATTCAACGGAGATGAATATAAATAAGTTGTTTTATTGCTTTGTCCCAATGAGAAGGGATTTTAAAGGCCATGAAGGTGTATGAAATAATACTCCTAACGCCAAAAGCAATACATGGAATTGGATATTTTTTATTATTATTATTCTGGTGGGGGTGGCCAATGACAGCTGCTACATGAAAGCGAACAATTTTTGTAATGAAAGGAAAGGGAAAAAAATGAAGTGGAGGAAGGTGATCGACATCTATTATTTTGGGTTCAGAAAAAGGGTCTCCACTGATGTATCATTCAAAATAGGATGATGAGATGATAGTGAAGCGAACACAAAAAAGCAAATTAAGAAATGAATAAAGAATTTACAGAAGAAACCAAATAGAGAAGTGGTTTATAAGGTTATTATGCCCCACCTCGTGTATGATATTTTTTTCCTTATATTCTGGAAAAGTTATAGAAGAACCTATAAAACCGTCTACTTTGATTTAAGCCTTTCTGACTAAGAAATGTGCATGTCTCTGTATGGCGCCGAGTTCAAACCGTATTCCAAACGGAAATGATAGATTCTCTTTTATGCACAAGAAAGACGCCACATGTACAAGCGGATATTACATTCTTAGTATATTAAATGGAATCCTTCTTTTCTCTCAAATTAAGAATCTATTATTCTATTTTGAACGGTCCTCAATTTATAATTCAATTTTCATTTTTAAACATAATCAATAAATCAAATTTCACAATAATAAACAAGTATTGATATAGATCATTCATTAAATGCATTCATAATTTATACAAACAATACAGATGAACTATTAATTTGGAACGGAATGAATAATATTATTTGTAAAAGTGATAAATACATTTCGATCTCCAATTAATCTTTAGCAAATGCTAAATTTGGCATGTTTGTCATGTTTAAGTTTAGTCTTTATACTTCATTATATTTTATCTCCCTTGTAATTGAAAGAAAAGATTTCAAATCATATAATGGATCACCAAACTCCAAAAATTGATGGCGCGGTAGAGGTGGTTTCACAACAATGTGGCCCCGTGCTATTTTAAACAGGAAAGCAATCACAGTTCAATTATTCTAGTACATGTAGTAGAAGGAGATCAATCCCCAAAAACAAAGGCAGAAAAATTTCATAATTTGTAATAACAGAAATTAACGAAATACTGCACAGAAGTGCAATTGCTTGAGTTGTGTTTGAAATAAATAGGGATGACATCTAAGCATATTGTATTCAGAAATTATTTTTAAATATGAAATGTTCCCTTCTTAAATACGCAACGACTGTCCTCGTCTTCTTAAGTTCTCCCTTTGTAGTATAAGTTCCCCTCTTTCAAACATAGTGGTACGAGAGCCAAGTTCGGTAGTAAGAATAAGAAATAGGATTTTTCATTTCCATGTATATGAACTAGGGGTGTTCGTGGTACGATAAAAATTCCTACTGTACCATTTTGTAACGGAAAAAATTGATAATGGTTTACTTTTTTACTTACCAAAAATCGAAACTACCGAAATCAAAATTACCAATTTTTTTGTGGTTGGTTTTGGTTTACACATTTAAAAAATCGATTTACCGAAATTACCGCTTTTAAAATACCAAAACATAACATATTAAGTTTATTGTAATAATGTACCTAAATTATAAAATAGATATACTAAATATATTTTGATATAGTATACCTAACAAAATAAATAAGCGTTAGTTGAGAGTAGTGGGTATTTGTATTAGGAACCCACTTCCTCTTTAATTCAAGCCGTTCAGTTTCTGCCACTTGTCACTATCTAAACACCCATCACACTTCAAAGACCTAAAGTCTTCTTTTCTTCCCCTCTTTTCATTTCCTTCAGCCTTTTTTGTTTTCTTCCTTCATCTCCTCTCTCTCCATCTTCCATCCCCTCCACCAACGCCATCTCCATTCTTCCCACCATTTCTCGTCCAACGAAAAAACAACAGAAAGTCCGGTTGAAGAAAAAAAGCCCGGTAACACTGTCATAGTACAAAAAGGGTTTGGTTGAAGAAAAAAAAGGGCTCCGAACACCATTAATGTAAAGAAAAAAGCTAAAGTCACAACTGACATAACAAAACTTGCTGAAATTGAAGCCGATCTGGATGAAAATGATGAGGTAGCGAACTTGACCACTTTTTTTTCAAGTATTTACTCTTTTATGATTTTTTTTCAGTATTTACCATTTTATGAATTTTTTTAAGTATTTAAAATGATTAGGAAAAAAGAAAATCAGTTTTAAACAATTTTACCGCGGTTTAGCGCAAAATGTGCGGTACGATTTTGGTTTAAGTAAGGTTGTACCGAGTGGTACAAATGGTAAATTTGGTTTTAGCTTAATAAAATCGGTTTGGTATTTATATTCCCTATTTACCGACTAAACCGATCGATACCCAGCCCTAATCTGAACTCACCAAATACATCATCAACTTTTGAAGCATTAAAATGAATGTTTTTCTTAGATCTCAAGTTACATGGGAGATTGTCTACAATGAGCCTCAAGATTTATCTAGTTATCCCAAGCTCGAAGTAATTCTTTGAAGGATGCATGGATGAAAGACAAGAAGACTTTAACCCTCATCGATCAAACATTGGATTAAGGTACATTTGAGAATATTAAGTGTGCAAAAATATCAAAAGATGCATGGGAGACTCTACAAAATTCTCATAATGGGATGGATAAGGTAAAGAAAGTTTGTCTCCAAAATATAAAGGTGAGTTAAAATCACTATATATGAAAAATTCGAAATCCATTTCACATTATTTCGCAAGAGGTGTGGTTATTGTACATCAACTCAAAGAATATGGTGAAAATATGAGTGACAGTAGGGTGGTTGAAAAAAGCATTCACTTGTTAAACTCACTTTTTTATTACATGGTAGTATCCATAAAATAATCTAAAGATAATGAATCTATAGATATTGATGAAATCACGGGATATCAAAATGCTCATGAAAATAGGCTAAATAAAGGGAATGAAGAAAATTGGAGCAGCCTCTTCAAACAAAGCCTATGTAAAAGAAATATGAGAATTGTGTAAAACCTCGCACAATTTGACAAGCGAGTTGGCCAGCCACCGCCGCCAAACTATGTCGGGCATCACTAAATAAGTACTCATTCTTAGCATGTTACAGATATGAGACATATAAAGTTCATTCCACAAGATAATAATTAAATCGATCCAACAATAATAACCATTCATGCAATAATAAAATCCATCACCATGCTAATCTCCTATTAATCCAATCTCCAATATATAAATCTGAATAAAAGATCCAACTAATAATATCTGAATGAAGTTCGTAAACAACTGTGGAACCGAGTGGCGTACCAAATCCTTAAGTAAAGTCTTTTAATAAAAATGCGACAGAAGGGAAAATAAATCTAAACTACTAAGTAACTAATAAATAAAATCTAGATGCCCCTCCAAAAGATCTCAAATAACTCCTATGCAGCTACTCCAACGCTAAAACTGAAATGTTAGTCAACGCAATGGGTCAGAGCCCACTGCATGAATACAAGTTACTCTCCACAATTATGGTCCGTCAACCTAGACAGTAGCACTATACATAATAAATATCACAATTGAATATTTTAAATTACACGAGATAATTAATAACGAGTGAATAAACGTAAACTACCACTATCTACCATACGACTAAGGCACCCAAAAGTGTAAGACAAAATATTCCAATAACATTATTATTAACAATATTATTCTTATCCTCATTCATTTTAATTAATTAATTAATTCCTTGCAACACCAATATGGTCTGTCGACCCCTTATCGGCCCTGCACACACTCTTGACAAGTTTAAAGTTATATACATTACACTCATTCCCTTCACTATAGTCAGTCAACCCGTACTCTGTCAGTTCTCCACGTACTCGTGAGGTTCCACGCATGAAATGTCGCTATAGCTCGTCACACTACACCAAAACTGGCAATTGGTCATGGCCAAAATTCCTAACCAAGACTGTGGGTCACGGACAAGGGCCGTGACTAATTTCGTGAGTCGTGGTCCTAGTTCGTGACCAAAAAATGGTCACAGCCACGGCCCGCAGGGGGTCACGGCAGATGGTCGTGGACTTGGGCCATGACCCATGCCATGACGGGAAAAAAATGGTAGCGAACTTTGGTCGCGAACCACAACCGTGACAAATTGGTCACGGAGTTTGGCCGCGACCCACAACCGTGACAAAAAAAAAAGAAAAATTTAGTCACCGCCCAAATCCGTGAACCACAACCGTGACAAATTGGTTGCAGACTTTGATCGCGACCTATAACCATGACAAAAAAAAGAAAAAAATGGTCGGGGCCAAAGTCCGTGACCCATATCGCGACGAAAAAAAAAGAAAAAAAATGGTCGCGGACTTTGGCCGCGACCATTTTTGGTCACGGTTGGGGGTCATGGACTTTGGTCGCGACCATTTTTATGCGCAACGGAAAAAATAAAAATGGTCATGGACAAAGTCCATGACCATATTTAACTATAATTAAAAAAAAGCCTTTTTTTGGTCCAATCCTAAAATTAGGGGTCGTGTGAGTGCACTGTCGGTTGCTATGTGTAACGTTGGACGCGTACGAGGTGTTAAAAATATTTATTATTGGCAAAACAATAAAAAAAATCACAAATTGCGAATTGGGAGCGTTGTTAATAAATAAATATATATACAAATTTAAAAATATTACACGTCTTAATAATTCACAGACCAAAAAAAAAAATTGGGCAGAGTTTCCTCTATTTTATGGACATTTCAAACCCTGAAAATATAAAACATGCTTATTATAAATCCCGCACAACCATCAAAATTTAACAATCAAATTATAAAAGCCCGCACGACCATAAAATAAAATAATAAAAGCCCGCACGACTGTAACACATAAAAAACATAATCCTGAACGCCCAAACCATTATATAAACAGTTTTTATGTCGTAAACCATTGCCTTCTTCATTTGTTCCACGTGCAAAAATCCTACAACTTATAGGATTCAAAAAAAATGATATCACTAACCAAGTAGTTTTACAAAAAATTTATTCAAGCTGAAAAATTAATGTTTTTATGCCTAAGTCTATATATATTCAAATTATCGTCGTATTCTCAAATTGAGGGCCCTGTGATCACGCGATCGGCTCGTACTAGTTATATGGGTCCCGTGCGAGGTGTTGGTGCCACTCACGGGGTCGTTCGGGGGATGTTTCGGGTTTTCACCCACTAACGCCATATTTTTAACCCTAAGTCTAGAAATATTAAAATTATCATCGTATTCTCAAATCGGGAGTCCCGTGGCTGTGCGGTCAGTTCCTACGAGTTACATTGGTCCCGTGGGACGTGTTAGTGCCACCCATGGGGCCGTACGGGGGCTGTTTCGAGTTTTTACCTTTAAACGCCATACTTTTAAGCCTAGGTTTAGAAGTATGGAAATTATCGTCGTATTCTCAAACCGGGGGTTCCTTGATCGCGCGATCAGTTCCTACGAGTGGCATTCGTCCCGTGCATGGTGTTGGTGCCACTCAAGGGGCCGTTCGGGGGTTGTTTCGGGTTTTCACCCACTAACGCCATGTTTTGTCTAAGTGTAAAAATATGCAAATTATCATCGTATTCTCAAATGGGGGCTCCCGTGATCACGTGGTCAATTTCTACGAGTTACATTGGTCCCGTGTGTGGTATTGGTGCCACTCACGAGGCTGTTTCGGGTTTTCACCCACTAACGCCATGTTTTTAAGCCTAAGTCTAGAAATATAAAAATTATCATCATATTCTCAAACCGGGGGTCCCGTGATCACGCGGTGTGTTTCTACGAGTTACATTGTTCCTGTACGAGGTGTTGGTGCCACTCACGGGGGCGTTTGGGGGTTGTTTCGGCTTTTCACCCACTAACGCCATGTTTTTAAGCCTAAGTTTAGAAATATGCAAATTATGGTCGTATTCTCAAACCGGGTGTCCCGTAATCGCATGGTCAGTTCCTACGAGTTACATTAGTCCCGTGCGTGGTGTTGGTGCCACTCACGGAGCCATTCGGGAGCTGTTTCGGGTTTTTACCTTTAAACGCCATGTTTTTAAGCCTAAGTCTAGAAATATTAAAATTAAGATCGTATTCTCAAACCGGGAGTCCCGTGGCTACGCGATCAGTTCCTACGAGTTACATTGGACCCGTGGGAGGTGTTGGTTCCTCCCACGGGGCCGTTTGAGAGCTGTTTTGGGTTTTCACCCTCTAACGCCATGTTTTTAAGCCTAGCCCTCATATTTTCAAATCACCATCATATTCTCAGACCGGGAGTCTCGTGGCTGCGCGATCAGTTCCTACGAGTTACATTAGTCCCGTGGGACATGTTAGTGCCTCCCACGGGGCCATTCGTGTGTTATTTTGGGTTGTCACCCTCTAACGCCATGTTTTCAAGACTAAGTCCTGATATTTTAAAATTATCTTCATATTTTCAAACTGGGAGTCCCGTGATCACGCAGCTAGTTCCTACGAGTTACATTGGTCCCGTGCGAGGTGTTGTGCCACTCACGGTGCGGTTCGTAGGCTGTTTCGGGTTTTCACCCACTAATGCCATGTTTTAAGCCTAAGTATAGAAATATGCAAATTATCGCCGTATTCTCAAACCAGGTGTCCCGTGATCACGCGGTCAGTTCCTGCGAGTAACATTGGTCCCGTGCAAGGTGTTGGTGCCACTCACGGGGCCATTCGAGAGATGTTTTGGCTTTTCAACCACTAACGCCTTATTTTTAAGCCTAAGTCTAGAAATATGAAAATTATCGCCGTATTCTCAAACCAAGAGTCCCGTGGCTGCGCGGTCAGTTCGTACGAGTTACATTGGTCCCATTGGAGGTAATGGTGCCACCCACGGGGCCGTAGGGGGGCTGTTTTGAGTTTTTACCTTTAAACACCATGTTTTTATGCCTAAGTCTAGAAATATTCAAATTACTGTCGTATTCTAAAATCGGGAGTCTCGTGGGTACGCGATCAGTTCCCACGAGTTATATTGGTCCCGCGAGGGGTGTTGGTGCCTCCCACGGGGCCGTTCGAGGGATGTTTTGGGTTTTCACCCTCTAACACCATGTTTTTAAGCCTAAGTCCTCATATCTTCAAATTCTCATCGTATTCTAAAATTGGGAGTCCCTTGATCACGCGCTCAGTTCTTACGAGTTACATTGGTCCCGTGCGTGGTATTGGTGGCACTAACGGGGGTGTTTGGGGGTTGTTTTGGACTTTCACCCACTAACGCCATGTTTTGCCTAAGTCCCGATATTTTAGAATTATCGTCGTATTCTCAAACTGGGAGTACTGTGATCGTACGATACGTTCCTACGAGTTACATTGTTCCCGTGCGAGGTGTTGGCACCACTCACAAGGCCGTTCGGGGGCTTATTCAGGTTTTCACCCACTAACGTCATGTTTTTAACCCTAAGTCTAGTAATATTCAAATTATCATCGTATTCTCAAACTGGAAGTCCCGTGGCTACGCGGTCAGTTCGTACGTGTTACATTGTTCCCGGAGGACGTGTTGGTGCCACCCATGGGGCCGTAGAGGGGTTGTTTTGGATTTTCACCTTTAAACGCCATGTTTTTATGCCTAAGTCTAGAAATATACAAATCTTCATCGTATTCTCAAACTGGGAGTCCCGTGATCGCATGGTTAGTTCGTACGTGTTACATTGGTGCCATGCAAGGTGTTGGTCCCATTCACGGGGACATTCGGGGGCCATTTCGAGTTTTCACCCACTAAGGCAATGTTTTTATGCCTTAGTCTATGAATATACAAATTATCATCATATTCTCAAACCGGGAATTTTGTGATCGCGTTCCCACGAGTTACATTGGTCCCATGCGTGGTGTTGGTGCCACTCATGGTGCCGTTTGGGGGTTGTTTCGGGTTTTTACCCACTAACACCATGTTTTTAAGCCTAAGTATAGAAATATGCAAATTATTATTGTATTCTCAAATCGGGTGTCCCGTGATCTCGCGGTCAGTTCCTATGAGTTACATTGGCCCCGTGCGAGGTGTTAGTGCCACTCATGGGGCCGTTCAGGGGCTGTTTCGGCTTTTCACCCACTAACGCCATGTTTTTAAGCCTAAGTCTAGAAATATACAAATTATCGTCGTACTCTCAAATCGGGGGTCCCATGATCGCGCGGTCAGTTCCTACGAGTTACATTTGTCTCGTGCGAGGTGTTGGTGCCACTCACGGGGCAGATGTGGGACTGTTTAGGGTTTTCACCCACTAACGCCATATTTTTATGCCTAAGTCTAAAAATATGCAAATTATCTTCTTATTCTCAAACCGGGGGTCCTATGATCGCGTGGTCAGTTCCTACGATTTACATTGATCCCGTGTGAGGTGTTGGTGCCACTCACGGGGCCGTTCGGGGGTTGTTTCAGCTTTTCACCCACTAACACCATGTTTTTAAGCCTAAGTCTATAATTATACAAATTATCGTCGTATTCTCAAATCAGGACTCCCCTTGCTACGTGGTCAATTCCTACGAGTTAAATTGGTCCCGTGGGAGGTGTTGGTGCCGCTCACGGGACCGTAGAGGAGCTATTTCGGGTTTTTACCTTTAAACACCATGTTTTTAAGCCTAAGTCTAGAAATATTCAAATTATCATCATATTCTCACACCGGGAGTCATGTTGCTGCGCGGTCAGTTCCTACGAGTTACATTGGTCCCGTACGATGTGTTGGTGCCACCCATGGGGCCGTACGAGGGCTATTTCGTAATTTTACCTTTAAACGCCATGTTTTTATGCCTAAATCTATAAATATACAAATTATCATCGTATTATCAAATCGGGAGTCTTGTGATTGCGCAGTCAATTCGTATGTGTTACATTGGTCCCGTGCAAGGTGTTGGTCCCATTCACAGGGCTGTTTGGGGTTTTCACTATTTAAGGCCATGTTTTTAACCCTAAGCCTAGAAATATGCAAATTATCATCGTATTCTCAAATCGGGGGTCCCGTGATCGCGTGGTCAGTTCGTACGAGTTACTTTGGTTTCGTGCGAGGTGTTGGTGCCACTTACGGGGGCGTTCGGTGGCTATTTCGGCTTTTCACCCACTAACACCATGTTTTTAAGCCTAAGTCTAGAAATATGCAAATTATCGTTGTATTCTCAAATCGGGGATCCCGTGATCGCGTGGTCAGTTCCTACGAGTTACATTGGTCCCGTGCGAGGTATCGGTGCCACTTACGGGCCCAATCGTGGACTGATTCGGGTTTACACCCACTAACGCCATGTTTTTAAGCCTAAGTCTGAAAATATGCAAATTGTCATCGTATTGTCAAAACCGGGGGTCCCGTGATCGCACGATCAGTTCCTATGACTTACATTAGTCCTGTGCGAGGAGTTGGTGCCACTAACGGGGCCGTTCGAGGGCTTTTTTGGGTTTTCACCCACTAACGCCAAGTTTTGCCTAAGTCCTGATAATTTTAAATTATCGTCGTATTCTCAAAATGGGACAACCATGATCACGTGGTAAGTTCATTCGAGTTACATTGGTCCTGTGTGAGGTGATGGTGCCACTCACAGGGTCGTTCGGGGGCTATTTCGGCTTTTCACCTATAACGCCATATTTTTAAGCCTAAGTCTATAATATGCAAATTTTCATCGTATTCTCAAATCGGGAGTCCCGTAGCTGCGCGGTCACTTCCTATGAGTAACATTGGGCCCGCGAGAGTTGTTGGTGCCACCTACTGGGCCGTCAGGGGGTTGTTTTGGGTTTTTACCTTTAAACTCCATGTTTTTAAGCCAAAGTCTAGAAATATTCAAATTATCATTGTATTCTCAAATCGGGAGTCTCGTGGCTGCGCAGTCAACTGCCACGAGTTGTATTGGTCCCGTGAGAGGTGTTGGTGCCTCCTACGGGGCCGTTCTGGCGCTATTTTGGGTTTTCACCGTCTAACGCCATGTTTTTAAGCCTAAGCCCCTCATATTTTCCAATTCTCGTTGTATTCTTAAATCGAGAGTCCCGTGTTCGCGCAGTCAGTTCCTACAAGATACATTGGTCCCGTGCGTGGTGTTGGTGTCACACACAAGGCCGTTGGGAGGCTGATTCGGGTTTTCACCCACTAACGCTATGTTTTGCCTATGTCCCGATATTTTTAAATTATCATCATATTCTCAAACCAGGAGTCCCGTGATCGTGCGGTTAGTTCCTACGAATTACATTGATCCCGTGCGAGGTGTTGGTGCCACTCACGGGGCCGTTCGGGGGATGTTTCGGGTTCTTACCCACTTACGCCATGTTTTTAACCCTAAGTCTAGAAATATTCAAATTATAGTCATATTCTCAAACTGGGAGTCCCGTGGCTGCGCGGTCAGTTCCCACGAGTTACATTGGTCCCGTGGGACATGTTGGTGCAACCCATGGGGCCGTACAGGGGATGTTTCGGGTTTTTATCTTTAAACGCCATGTTTTTATGCCTAAGTCTATAAATATACAAATTATCATCGTATTCTCAAACCTTGAGTCCCGTTATTGTGCGATCAATTCGTACATGTTACATTGGTCCCGTCCAAGGTGTTGATCCCGTTTACGGGGCCATTAGGTGGGGCTGTTTCGGGTTTTCACCCACTAAGGCCAAGTTTTTATGCCTAAGTCTATAAATATACAAATTATCATCGTATTCTCAAACCGGGAGTCCTGTAATCACGCGGTGAGTTCCCACAAGTTATATTAGTCCCGTACGTGGTGTTGGTGCCGCTTATGGGGCCGTTCGGCGGCTGTTTCATGTTTTCACCCACATACACCTTATTTTTTTTGCCTAAATCTAGAAATATGCAAATTTTTGTTGTATTCTCAAATCGGGGGTCCCGTGATCACGCGATCAATTCCTACGAGTTACATTGGTCCCGTGCGAGGTGTTGGTGCCACTCATGGGGACGTTCGGGGGTTGTTTCAGTTTTTCACCCACTAATGCCTTGTTTTTAAACCAAAGTCTTGAAATATTCAAATTATCATCGTATTCTCAAACCGGGGGTCCCGTGATCACGCGGTTAGTTCCTACGAGTTACATTGGTCCGGTGTGAGGTGTTGGTGCCACTTACAGAGCCGATCGGGGGTTGTTTCGAGTTTTCACCCACACACACCATGTTTTTAAACCTAAGTCTAAAAATATGAAAATTATCATCCTATTCTCAAATTGGGGTCCCGTGATCGCGCGGTCAGTTCCTACGATTTACAATGGTCCCGTGCGAGGTGTTGGTGCCACTCACAGGGCCGTTCGGGGGCTATTTCGGCTTTTCACGCACTAACGCCAAGTTTTTAAGCCTAAGTTTGAAAATTTGCAAATTATAATCGTATTCTCAAACCGGGAGTCCCGTGGCTGCGCAGTTAGTTCCTACGAGTTACATTGGTCCCGTGGGAGGTGTTGGTGCCACCAACGGGCCGTAGGGGGCCTGTTTCGAATTTTTACCTTTAAACGCCATGTTTACAAGCCTAAGTCTATAATATTCAAATTACCATCATATTCTCAAATCAGGAGTCCCGTGGCTGCATGGTCTGTTCCTACAAGTTACATTGGTCCCGTGGGAGGTGTTGGTGCCTCCTATGAGGCCGTTTGGGGGCTATTTCGAGTTTTTCACCAACTAACGCCATGTTTTGCCTAACTATCAATAGTTTTAAATTATCATCGTATTCTAAAATCGGGAGTCCCGTGATTGCGAGATAAGTTCTTACCAGTTACATTGGTCCCGTGCGAGGTGTTGTTGCCACTCCCAAGGCCGTTTGGGGGATATTTTGGGTTTTCACCCACTAACCCCATGTTTTTAACCCTAAGTCTAGAAATATTCAAATTATCATCATATTCTCACATCGAGAGTCCTGTGGCTGTGCGGTCAGTTCCTACGAGTTACATTGGTCTCATGGGACCTGTTGGTGCCTCCCACGAAAAAGTTCAGGGGCTGTTTTGGGTTTTCACCCACTAACACCATGTGTTTTAACCCTAAGTTTATAAATATGCAAATTATCATCGTATTCTCAAATCGGGGGACCCGTGATCGCGCGATCAGTTCGTACGAGTTACATTGGTCCCGTGCGAGGTGTTGGTGCCACTCACGGGGCCATTCAGGGACTGTTTCGGGTTTTCACCTACTAACGCCATGTTTTTAAGCCTAAGTCTCAAAATATACGAATTATCGTTGTATTCTCAAACCTGGGTACCCCTGGCTACGCGGTCAATTCCTACGAGTTATATTGGTCTCGTGGGAGGAGTTGATGCGACCCCTAGGGCCGTAGGTGGGTTGTTTCGGGTTTTTTTCCTTTAAACGTCATGTTTTTAGGCCTAAGTCTAGAAATATTCAAATTACCATCATATTCTCAAATCGGGGGTCCCGTGGCTGCGCGGTCAATTCCTACGAGTTAAATTGGTCTTTTGGGAGGTGTTGGTGCGTCCCAAGGGGCCGTTAGGGGACTATTTTGGGTTTTCAACCTCTAACGCCATGTTTTTAATCCTAGCCCTCATATTTTTAAATTACCATCATATTCTCAAATCGGAAGTCTCGTGGCTGTGCGATCAGTTCCTATGATTTACATTGGTCCTGTGGGAGGTGTTGTTGCCACTCACGGGGCCGTTCGGGGGATGTTTCGAATTTTCACCCAATAACCCCTTTTTAACCCTAAGTCTAAAAATATTCAAATTATCATTGTATTCTCAAACTGGGAGTTCCGTGGCTGTGCGGTCTGTTCCTACGAGTTACATTGGTCCCGTGCATGGTGTTGGTGCCACTCACGGGGCTGTTCGGGGGCTGTTTCGGGTTTTCATCCACTAACGCTATGTTTTTAAGACTAAGTCTAAAAATATGAAAATTCTCGACGTATTCTCAAATCGGGGGTCCATTGATCGCGCGGTCAGTTCTTGCGAGTTACATTGGTCCCGTGTGTGGTGTTGGTGCCACTCACGGGTCGTTCGGGGGCTATTTCGGCTTTTCACCCACTAACGCCATGTTTTTAATCCTAAGTCTAAAAATATGCAAATTATCATCGTATTCTCAAATTGAAAGTCCCTTGGCTGCGCGGTCAGTTCCTACGAGTTACATTGGTCCTGAGGGAGGTGTTGGTGCCGCCCACGGGGCCGTAGGGAGGCTGTTTTGAGTTTTTACCTTTAAACGCCATGTTTTTAAGCCTAAGTCTTAAAATATTCAAATCACCATCATATTCTCAAATTGGGATTCCCCGTGGCTGCGCGGTCAATTCTTACGAGTCACATTTGTCCCGTGGGAGATGTTGGTGCCACCCACGGAGCCATTCGGGGGCTGTTTCGAGTTTTCACCCACTAACGCCACGTTTTTCAGCCTAAGTCTAGAAATATGCATATTATCGTCGTATTCCAAAACCGGGAGTGCCGCGGCTGCGCAGTGAGTTCCTACGAGTCACATTGGTCCCGTGGGATGTGTTGGTACCACCCACGGGGTTGTTTAGGGGCTGTTTAGAGTTTTCACCCACTAATGCCATGTTTTTAAGCCTAAGTCTAGAAATATGCAAATTATCGTCATATTCTCAAACCGAGAATTCTCTGGCTGCGCGATCAGTACCTATGAGTTACATTGGTCCCGTGGGAGGCGTTGGTGCCACCCACGGGGCCGTAGGAGGGTTATTTTGAATTTTTACCTTTAAACGCCTTGTTTTTAAGCCTAAGTCTAGAAATATTCTAATTACCATCATATTCTCAAATCGGGGGTCCCATGGTTGTGCGGTCATTTTCTATGAGTTATATTAGTCCCGTGGGAGGTGTTGGTGCCTCCTATGGGGCCGTTCGGGGGATTTTAACTCCATGTTTTTTAGCCTAAGTCCTCATATTCTCTAATTGGGAGTCCCGTGACCGCGCGATAAGTTCCTACCAGTTATATTGGTCCCGTACGAGGTGTTGTTGCCACTCACGGGGACGTTCGAGGGACGTTTTGAGTTTCCAACCACTAACCCCATGTTTTTAACCTTAAGTCTAGAAATATTCAAATTATCATCGTATTCTCAAATCGAGAGTCCCGTGGCTATGCAGTCAGTTCTTACGAGTTAGATTGGTCCCATGAGACGAGTTGGTGCCACCCATGGGGCCGTACAGGGGATGTTTCGAGTTTTTACCTTCAAACGCCATGTTTTTAAGCCTAAGTCAAGAAATATGTAAATTATCATCCTATTCTCAAATCGGGAATCCCTCTATCGCGTGGTCAATTCTTGCAAGTTACATTTTTCCCGTGCGAGGTGTTGGTGCCACTTAAAGGGCCGATCGGGGGCTGTTTCAGGTTTTCACCCACTAACGCCATGTTTTAAGCCTAAGTCTAGAAATATGCAAATTGTCATCATTTTCTCAAACTGAGGGTTCCATGGCTGCACGGTCTGTTCCAACTAGTTACATTGGTCCCGTGGGAGGCGTTGGTGCCTCCCACAGGCCCGTTCGGGGGCTGTTTCAGGTTTTCACCCACTAATGCCATGTTTTGGTAAAGTCCTGATATTGTTAAATTATCGGCGTATACGCAAATCGGGTGTCCTGTGATTGCGCGGTCAGTTCCTATGAGTTACATTGGTCCCATGTGAGGTCTTGGTGCCACTCACGGGGCCGTTTAGGGGCTGTTTCGAGTTTTCACCCACTAACGCCATATTTTTAAGCCTAAGTCTAGAAATATGCAAATTATCGTCGTATTCTCAAATCGGGAGTCCCCTGGCTGCGCGATTAGTTCCTATGAGTTACATTGGTCCCTTGGGAGGAGTTGGTGCCACCCACGGGGCCGTAGGAGGGCTGTTTTAAATTTTTACCTTTAAACGCCAAGTTTTTAAGCCTAAGTCTAGAAATATTCTAATTACCATCATATTATCAAATCGGGGGTCCCATGGCTGCGCCGTCAGTTCCTATGAGTTACATTAGTCCCTTAGGAGGTGTTGGTGCCTCCCACGGGGCCGTTTGGGGGCTTTTAATGCCATGTTTTTAAGCCTAAGCACTCATATTCTCTAATCGGGATTCCCGTGATCGCGCGGTAAGTTCCAACCAGTTACATTAGTCCCGTACGAGGAGTTGTTGCCACTCACGGGGCCGTTTAAGGGATGTTTTGGGTTTTCGCCCACTAACCCCAAGTTTTTAACCCTAAGTCTAGAAATATTCAAATTATCATCATATTCTCAAACTCGGAGTCCTGTGGTTATGCAGTCAGTTCTTACGAGTTACATTGGTCCCGTGGGATGAGTTGGTACCACCCACGGGATCGTACGGGGGATGTTTAGGGTTTTTACCTTCAAAAACCATGTTTTTGAGCCTAAGCCAAGAAATATGCAAATTATTGTCCTATTCTCAAACTGGGGGTCCCGTGATCGCGTGGTCAGTTCTTGAAAGTTACATTGGTCCTATGCGAGGTGTTGGTGCCACTCACAGGATCGTTCGGTGGCCGTTTCGGGTTTTTACCCGCTAACGCCATGTTTTTAAGTCTAAGTCTATATATATGTAAATTATCTTCGTATTCTCAAACCGGGGGTCCCGTGATTGCGCGGTGAGTTCCTATGAGTTACATTGGTCCCGTGCTTGGCGTCACTCACGGGGCTGTTCGGGGGCTGTTTCGAGTTTTCACCCACTAACGCCATGTTTTCAATCCTAAGTTTAGAAATATGCAAATTATCATCGTATTATCAAACTGGGGGTCCCGTGATTACGCTGTCAGTTCCTATGAGTTACATTGGTCCCGTGTGTAGTGTTGGTGCCACTCACGGAGCCGTTCGGCGGTTATTTTACCTTTTCACCCACTAATGCCAAGTTTTTAATCTTAAGGTTAGAAATATCCAAATTATCTTTGTATTCTCGAACCGGGAGTCTCGTGGGTGCGCAGTCAGTTCCTACGAGTTACATTGATCCCGTGGGAGGTGTTGGTGCCAACCATGGGGCCGTAGGGGGGCTGTTTCGGGTTTTTACCTTTAAACGCCATGTTTTTAAGCCTAACACTGGAAATATTCAAATTATTGTCATTTTCTGAAATCAGTAGTCCCGTGGCTATACGGTCTGTTCCAACTAGTTACATTGGTCCCGTAGGAGCTGTTGGTGCCTTCTACAGGCCCGTTCAGGGGCTATTTCAGGTTTTCACCCACTAATAGCATGTTTTGCCAAAGTCCTGATATTTTAAAATTATCGTCGTATACTCAAACCGGGTGTCCTGTGATCGCGCGGTCAGTTCCTTCGAGTTACATTTGTCTCGTGCGAGGTGTTGGTGCCACTCACGGGGCCGTTTAGGATATGTTTCGAGTTTTCACCCACTAACGCCATGTTTTTAAGCCTAAGTCTAGAAATATATAAATTATCATCGTATTCTCAAACCGAGAGTCCCCTGGTTGCGCGATCAGTTCCTATGAGTTACATGGGTCCCGTGGAAGGTGATGGTGCCACCCACGGCGCCATAGGAGGGTTGTTTTGAATTTTTACCTTTAAACACCATGTTTTTAATCCTAAGTCTAGAAATATTCTAATTACCATCATATTCTGAAACGGGGGGTCCCATGGTTGCACGGTCAGTTCCTATAAGTTACATTAGTCCCGTGGGAGGTGTTGGTGCCTCCCATGGGGCTTTTCGGGGGCTTTTAATGCCATGTTTTTAAGCCTAAGTCCTCATATTGTCTAACCGTGAGTCCCATGATCACGCGGTAAGTTCCTACCAGTTACATTGGTCCCGTGCGAGGTGTCGTTACCATTCACGGGGCCGTTCGAGGGATGTTTCGGGTTTCCACCCACTAACCCCATATTTTTAACCCTAAGTCTAGAAATATTCAAATTATCATCATATTCTCAAATCGGGAGTCCCGTGGCTATGCAGTCAGTTGTTACCAGTTACATTGGTCCTGTAGGACGAGTTGGTGCCACCCATGGGGCCGTACGGGGGATGTTTCGAGTTTTTACCTTCAAATGCCATGTTTTTAAGCCTAAGCCAAGAAATATGTAAATTATCGTCCTATTCTCAAATCGTTGGTCCCGTGATCGCGTGGTCAGTTCTTGCAAGTTACATTGGTCCCGTGCAAGGTGTTGTTGCCACTCACAGTGCCGTTCGGGGGCTGTTTCAGGTTTTCACCCACTAACGCCATATTTTTAAGCCTAAGTCTAGAAATAAGCAAATTATCGTCGTATTCTCAAACTGGGTGTCCCGTGATTGTGCAGTGAGTTCCTATGAGTTACATTGGTCTCGTGCGTGGTGTTGGCGCCATTCACGGGGACGTTCAGGGGTTGTTTCGAGTTTTCACCCACTAACGCCATATTTTCAAACCTAAGTTTACAAATATACAAATTATCGTCGTATTCTCAAACTGGGGGTCCCGTGATTGCGCGGTCAGGTCCTATGAGTTACATTGGTCCCGCGTGTGGTGTTGGTGCCACTCACGTGGCCATTCGGGGGCTATTTCGGCTTTTCACCCACTAACGCCATATTTTTAATCCTAAGTCTAGAAATATCCAAATTATCTTTATATTCTCGAACCGGGAGTCCCGTGGCTGCGCGATCAGTTCCTACGAGTTACATTGATCCCGTGCGAGGTGTTGGTGCCAACCGTGGGGCCATAGGGAGGCTGTTTTGGGTTTTTTTACCTTTAAACGCCATATTTTTAAGCCTAACTCTAAAAATATTCAAATTACCATCATATTCTCAAACTGAGAGTCCCGTGGCTGCACGGTCTGTTCCAACTAGTTACATTAGTCCCTTAGGAGGTGTTGATGCCTCCTATAGGCCCGTTCGGTGGCTGTTTTAGGTTTTCACCCACTAATTGCATGTTTTGCCAAAGTCTTGATAGTTTTAAATTTTCGTCATATACTCAAATTGGGTGTCCTGTGAACACGAGGTCATTTCCTACGAGTTACTTTTGTCCCATGCGAGGTGTTGGATCCACTCATGGGACCGTTTAGGGGATGTTTCGAGTTTTCACCCACTAATGCCGTGTTTTTAAGCCTAAGTCTAGAAATATGAAAATTATCATCGTATTCTCAAACCGGGAGTCCCCTGGCTGCGCAATCAGTTCCTATGAGTTACATTGGTCCCATGGGAGGAGTTGGTGCCACCCACGAGGTCGTAGGGCGGCTGTTTTGAATTTTTACCTTTAAACGCCATGTTGTTAAGCCTAACTCTAGAAATATTCTAATTACCATCATATTCTCAAACCGGGGGTCCCATGGCTGTGCGGTCAGTTCCTATGAGTTACATTAGTCCCGTGGGAAGTGTTGGCGCCTCCCACAGGGTCGTTCGGGGGCTTTTAACTCCATATTTTTAAGCCTAAGTCCTCATATTCTCTAACTGGGAGTGCCGTGATCGAGCCATAAGTTCCTACCAGTTACAACGGTCCCGTGAAAGGTGTTTTTGCCACTCACGGGGCCGTTCGAGGGATGTTTCAGGTTTCCATACACTAACCCCATGTTTTTAATCCTAAGTCTAAAAATATTTAAATTATCATCGTATTCTCAAATTGGGAGTCCCGTGGCTATGCAGTCAGTTCTTATGAGTTAGATTGGTCCTGTGGGATGAGTTGGTGCCACCCATGGGGCCGTATGGGGGATGTTTCGGGTTTTTACCTTCAAACGCCACCTTTTTAAGCCTAAGTCAAGAAATATGCAAATTATCTCCCTATTCTCAAATTGAGGGTCCCATTATCGCGTGGTCAATTCTTGCAAGTTACATTGGTCCCGTGCGAGGTGTTGGCGCCACTCACAGGGCCGTTCGGGGGCCGTTTCAGGTTTTCACCCACTAAAGCCATGTTTTTAAGCCTAAGTCTAGAAATATGCAAATTATCATCATTTTCTCAAATTGAGAGTCCCGTGGCTGCCCGATCTGTTCCAACTAGTTACATTGGTCCCGTGGGAGGTGTTGGTTCCTCCTACAAGCCCGTTCGGGGGCTGTTTCAGGTTTTCACCCACTAATGCCATGTTTTGCCAAAGTCCTAATATTGTTAAGTTATCATCGTATACTAAAACCGGGTGTCCTGTGATCGTGCGGTCAGTTCCTATGAGTTACATTGGTCCCGTTCGAGGTGTTGGTTCCCCTCACGGGGTCGTTTAGGGGCTGTTTCAAGTTTTCACCCACTAACGCCATGTTTTTAAGCTTAAGTCTAGAAATATATAAATTATCATTGTATTCCCAAACCGAGAGTCCCCTGGCTGCGCGATCAGTTCCTATGAGTTACATTGGTTCCGTGGGAGGAGTTGGTGCCACCCACTGGGCCGTAGGAGGGATGTTTTGAATTTTTACCTTTAAATGCCATGTTTTTAAGCCTAAGTCTGGAAATATTCTACTTACCGTCATATTCTCAAATGGCGGGTCCCATGGTTGCGTGGTCAGTTCCTATGAGTTACATTAGTCCCGTGGGAGGTGTTGGTGCTTCCCACGGGGCTGTTTGGGGGCTTTTAACACCATGTTTTTAAGCCTAAGTTCTCATATTCTCTAACCAGGAGTCCCGTGATCACACGGTAAGTTCCTACCAGTTACATTGGTCCCGTGCGAGGTGTCGTTATCACTCACAGGGCCATTAGAGGGATGTTTCGGGTTTCCACACACTAACCCCATGTTTTTAACCCTAAGTCTAGAAATATTCAAATTATCATCGTATTCTCAAACCGGGAGTCCCGTGATTATGCAATCTGTTCTTACGAGTTACATTGGTCCCGTGGGACGAGTGGTGCCACCCATGGGGCCGTACGGGGGATGTTTCGGATTTTTACCTTCAAACGCCATGTTTTTAAGCCTAACCCAAGAAATATGAAAATTATCATCCTATTCTCAAATCGGGGGTCCCGTGATCGCGTGATCAGTTCTTGCAAGTTACATTGGTCCCGTGCGAGGTGTTGGTGCCACTCACATGGCCGTTTGGGGGCAGTTTTGGGTTTTCACCCACTAACGCCATGTTTTAAGCCTAAGTCTAGAAATATGAAAATTATCTTCGTATTCTCAAACTGGAGGTCCCGTGATTGCGCGGTGAGTTCCTATGAGTTACATTGGTCCCGTACGTGGTGTTGGCGCCACTCACGGGACCGTTCGGGGGCTGTTTCGAGTTTTCACCCACTAACGCCGTATTTTCAAGCCTAAGTTTAGCAATATGCAAATTATCATCATATTCTCAAACCGGGGGTCTCGTGATTGCGCGATCAGTTCATATGAGTTACATTGGTCCCGTGTGTGGTGTTGGTGCCACTCACGGGGCCGTTGGAGGGCTATTTTAGCTTTTCACCCACTAACGCCATGTTTTTAATTATAAGTCTAGTAATATCCAAATTATCTTTGTATTGTGGAACTGGGAGTCCCGTTGCTACGCGGTCTGTTCTTACGAGTTACATTGATCCCGTGGGAGGTGTTGGTGCCAAACACGGGGATATAGGGGGGCTATTTCGGGTTTTTGCCTTTAAACGCCATGTTTTTAAGCCTAACTCTAGAAATATTCAAATTACTATCATTTTCCCAAATCGGGAGTCCCGATTTTTCACGGTCTGTTCCAACTAGTTACATTAGTCTCGTGGGAGGTGTTGGTGCCTCCTATAGGCCCGTTCGGGAGCTGTTTCAGGTTTTCACCCACTAATGCCATGTTTTGCCAAAGTCCTGATATTTTTAAATTATCGTCGTATACTCAAACCGGGTGTTCTGTGATCGCGCGATCAGTTCCTACGAGTTACATTGGTCCCGTGCAAGATGTTGGTGCCACTCACGGGGCCGTTTAGGGGCTGTTTCGAGTTTTCAGCCACTAACGCCATGTTTTTAAGCCTAAGTCTAGAAATATGTAAATTATCATCGTATTCCAAAATCGGGAGTCCCCTGGCTGCGCGATTAGTTCCTATGAGTTACATTGGTCCCGTGGGAGGAGTTGGTGCCACCCACGGGGCCGTAGGAGGGCTGTTTTGAATTTTTACCTTTAAACGCCATGTTTTTAAGCCTAAGTCTAGAAATATTCTAGTTACCGTCATATTCTCAAATGGGGGGTCCCATGGTTGCGCGGTCAGTTCCTATGAGTTACATTAGTCCCGTGGGAGGTGTTGGTGCTTCCCACGGGGCTGTTTGGGGGCTTTTAACACCATGTTTTTAAGCCTAAGTTCTCTTATTCTCTAACCAGGAGTCCCGTGATCACACGGTAAGTTCTTGCCAGTTACATTGGTCCCGTGTGAGGTGTCGTTGCCACTCACAGGGCCGTTGGTGGGATATTTCGGGTTTCCACCCACTAACCCCATCTTTTTAACCCTAAGTTTGGAAATATTCAAATTATTATCGTATTCTCAAATCGGGAGTCCCGTAGGTATACAGTCAGTTGTAACGAGTTACATTGGTCCCGTGGGACGAGTTGGTGCCACCCATGGGGCCGTACGAGGGATGTTTCAAGTTTTTACCTTCAAACGCCGTGTTTTTAAGCCTAAGCCAAGAAATATGCAAATTATCATCCTGTTCTCAAACCGGGGCTCCCGTGATCGCGTGATCAGTTCTTGCAAGTTACATTGGACTCGTGCGAGGTGTTGGTGCCATTCACATAGCCGTTTGGGCCCGGTTTTGGGTTTTCACCCACTAACGCCATGTTTTAAGCCTAAGTCTAGAAATATGCAAATTATCTTCATATTCTCAAACTGGAGGTCCCGTGATTGCGCAGTGAGTTCCTATGAGTTACATTGATCCCGTGCGTGGTGTTGGCGCCACTCACGGGACCGTTCGGGGGATGTTTCGAGTTTTCACCCACTAACGCCATATTTTCAAGCCTAAGTTTAAAAATATACAAATTATCATTGTATCCTCAAACCGGGGGTCCTGTGATTGCGCGGTCAGGTCCTATGAGTTACATTGGTCCCGTGTGTGGTGTTGGTGCCACTCACGGGGCCGTTCGGGGTCTATTTCATCTTTTCACCCACTAACGCCATATTTTTAATCTTAAGTCTAGAAATATCCAAATTATCTTTATATTCTATAAACCCGGAGTCCCGTGGCTGCGCGGTCAGTTCCCATGAGTTACATTGATCCCGTGCGAGGTGTTGGTGCCAACCGTGGGGTCGTAGGGAGGCTGTTTCGGGTTTTTACCTTTAAACACCAAGCTTTTAAGCCTAACTCTAGAAATATTCAAATTACCATCATTTTCTCAAACTGAGAGTCCCATGATTGCATGATCTATTCCAACTAGTTACATTAGTCCCGTGGGAGGTGTTGGTGCCTCCTATAGGCCTGTTCGGTGACTGTTTCAGGTTTTCACCCATTAATTGCATGTTTTGCCAAAGTCCTGATATTTTTAAATTATTGTCGTATACTCAAATTGGGTGTCCTGTGATCACGCGGTCAGTTCCTACGAGTTACATTTGTCCCATGCGAGGTGTTGGATCCACTCACGGGGTCGTTTAGGGGATGTTTCGAGTTTTCACCCACTAACGCTGTGTTTTTAAGCCTAAGTCTAGAAATATACAAATTATCATCGTATTCTCAAACCGGGAGTCCCTTGGCTGCGCAATCAGTTCCTATGAGTTACATTGGTCCCGTGGGAGGAGTTGGTGCCACCCACGGGGCCGTAGGGCGGCTGCTTTGAATTTTTACCTTTAAACGCCATGTTTTTAAGCTTAAGTCTAGAAATATTCTAATTACCATCATATTCTCAAACCGAGGGTCCCATGGCTGTGCGGTCAGTTCCTATGAGTTACATTAGTCCCGTGGGAAGTGTTGGTGCTTCCCACGGGGTCGTTCGAGGGCTTTTAACTCCATGTTTTTAAGCCTAAGTCCTCATATTCTCTAACTGGGAGTCCCGTGATTGCACAATAAGTTCCTACCAGTTACATTGGTCCCGTGCGAGGTGTTTTTGCCACTCACGGGGCCATTCGAGGGATGTTTCGTGTTTCCATACACTAACCCCATGTTTTTAATCCTAAGTCTAGAAATATTTAAATTATCATCGTATTCTCAAATTGGGAGTCCCGTGGCTATGTAGTCAGTTCTTACGAGTTAGATTGGTCCCGTGGGATGAGTTGGTTCCACCCACGGGGCCGTACGGGGGATATTTTGGGTTTTTACCTTCAAACGCCATATTTTTAAGCCTAAGTTAAGAAATACGGGAATTATCGCCCTATTCTCAAATCGGGGGTCCCGTGATCGCGTGATCAGTTTTTACAAGTTACATTGGTTCCGTGCGAGGTATTGGTGCCACTCACAGGGCCGTTCGGGGGTTGTTTCGGGTTTTCACCCCCTAGCCCCATGTTTTTAAGCTTAAGTCTATAAATATGAAAATTATCATCGTAGTCTCCAATCGAGGGTCCCGTGATTGCGGGGTGAGTTCCTATGAATTACATTGGTCCCGTGCATGGTGTTGGCGCCACTCACGGGGCCGTTCGGGGGCTATTTTGAGTTTTCACTCACTAACGCCATGTTTTCAAGACTAAGTTTAGAAATATGCAAATTATCGTCGTATTCTCAAACCGGGGTCCCGTGATTGCGCGACCAGTTCCTACGAGTTACATTGGTCCTTTTGAGGTGTTTGTGCCACTCATGGGGCCATTAGGGGGTTGTTTCGGGTTTTCTCTCACTAAATCCACGTTTTTATGCCTAACTCTATAAATATACAAATTATCATCGTATTCTCAAATCGGGAGTCCCGTGATCGCGCGATCAGTTCCCACAAATTACATTGGTCCTGTGCGAGGTCTTAGTGCCACTCAGGGGGCCGTTCAGGGGCTGTTTCGGGTTTTCACCCACTAACCCCGTGTTTTTAAGGCTAAGCCTATAAATATGCAAATTATCGTCGTATTCTCAAATCAGGAGTCCCGTGATCGCGCAAACGGTTTCCACGAGTTACATTGGTCCTGTGCGAGGTGTTAGTGCCACCCAGGGAGCCGTTCGGGATCTGTTTCGGGTTTTCACCCACTAATGCCATATTTTTAAGCCTAAGTCTAGAAATATGCAAATTATCGTCTTGTTCTCAAATCGGGAGTCCCGTGATCGCGCAGTCAGTTCCTACGTATTACATTAGTCCCGTACGAGGTGTTGGTGCCACTCACGGGGCCGTTCGGGAGCTGTTTTGGATTTTCACCCACTACCACCATGTTTTTAATCCTAAGTCTGGACATATACAAATTATCATTGTATTCTCAAATCGGGAGTCCTGCGATCGCGGGGTCAGATTGTACGTGTTACATTGGTCCCGTGTAAGGTGTTGATCCCAATCACGGGGACGTTCGGGGGCTATTTTGGGTTTTCACGCAGTACCGCCTTGTTTTTAAGCCTAAGTCTTGAAATATGCAAATTATCCTCGTATTGTCAAACCGAGAGTCTCGTGATCACGCGGTCAGTTCATACGTGTTACATTGGTCCTGTGTGAGGTTTTGGTGCCACTCACGGGGCCGTTCGAGGGCTGTTTCAGGTTTTCATCCACTAACTTAATGTTTTTAAGATAAAGTCTAGAAATATGAAAATTATCGTCATATTCTCAAACCGGGAGTCCCGTGATCGTGCGGTCACTTCCTATGTGTTACAATATTCTCGTGTGAGTTGTTAGTGCCGCTCACGAGGCCATTCGGGAGCTGTTTTAGGTTTTCACCCACTAACGCCATGTTTTTAAGCCTAAGTCTAAAAATATGCAAATTGTCGTCGTATTCTCAAACTGGGAGTCCCATGATCGCGCGGTCAATTCCTACGTGTTACATTGGTCCCGTGTGAGGTGTTGTTGCCACTTATGGGGCCGTTCGGGGGCTATTTTGGGGTTTTGCCCACTAACGCTATGTTTTTAAGCCTAAGTCTAGAAATATACAAATTATCATCGTATTCTTAAATCGAGAGTCCCGTGATCACGCGATCAGTTCGTACGTGTTACATTGGTCCCGCGAGAGGTGTTGGTGCCTCTCACGGGACCGTACGTGGGCTATTTCGAGTTTTACCCTCTAGCACTTTATTTTCAAGCTTAAGTTCTCATATTTTCAAATTATCGTCGTATTCTCAAACGGGGAGTCCCGTTATCACGCGGTCTTTTCCTACAGGTTATATTGGTCCCGTGAGAGGTGTTGGTGCCTCTCACGGGACCGTAGGGGGTCTGTTTCATCTTTTCAAGCTCTAACGCCTTGGTTTCATGCTTAAGTCCTCATATTTTCAAATTAGCGTCGTAATCTCAAATCGGGAGTCCCATTATCTGGCTATCAGTTCCTACATTTTACATTGGTCTCATGAGAGGTGTCGGTGCCTCTCACGGGACCGTGTAGGGGCTGTTTCGTGTTTTCACCCTCTTCGCCTTATTTTCTATCTATATAGCAGCTATATATGGCTTATATAGTAGTTATATATGGCCATATATAACAGCTATATATGGCCATATATAGGAGTTATATAGGCTCATATATAACTTCTATATATGGGCATATATAGCTGCTAGATATGGCCATATATAGCTGCTATATAGCTGTTATATATTGGCATATATAGCTGCTATATAGCCATATAACATGTGGACTATGCATGAAGAATGGTATTTCCTTTTTAAAACAGTATACTGGTATGCTCATAAACAATGGTATTATGACTTATCTTGGTTGTCCTTTGTATAGTGGAAGAAAGGGAATAGTTTACTATGAAGACATAATGAAAAAAGTGAAAAGGAAGCTTACTGGTTGGAAATCTACATGCCTTTCTACAGGTGGTAAAATTGTGCTTTTAAAATCTGTGCTAGTATCTATGCATATATATCTAATATCTGCTATGTCCCCTTCTAATGTTGTCATAGAAAGGCTGCATAATCTAATGGCAAATTTTTTTTGGAGTTCAAATTATGGGGTGAATAGGCATCGATGGTGTAAATGGGAGGACATTACAAGGCCTACAAATGGAGGTGGTTTGGGAGTCAGGAACTTATATGATATTGCAAATTCTCTTAGTATGAAGATGTGGTGGAATTTTAGACAAAAAGATTCTATGTGGGCTCAATTTATGAAGGCTGCGTACTGTAGGAAGTTCCTTCCTTATATAGCTCCAACTAGAGTAGGAGCTCATATGTGGAATAAAATGGTATCAAGTAGATCTTTAACTTAAGAACACATGATATGGCAGATTAGTAGTGGTGACATAAGTATATTCTTGGATAATTACAGAATTTAAGAGGCAGGAGGTATTGGAGGATCTACCAGTTAAATTATTTTGGAAGGAGAGGCTGAAATGGGACAATCAAAAAAGTGAGAGCAAATTTTATGTTCAGATATCAGAAAAGATTTTACAATTTGAGGAATTATGGGACATCCATTGTGATAAAGTTATATGGAAGTTAAATAACAGTGGAACATTCTCTATCTCTTCAGCATGGGAAGGGTAGAAACAAGAAACCATCTCAGATCAGCTCAAAATTCATCTCGCACAGTGTAATTCCGATCAAGATATCCATGTTGATGTGGAAAATTCTAAACAACTTGCTTCCTACTGATGAGAAGATAAAATCAATAGGGGTAAGGGGCCCTTCAAAATGCCAATGTTGTCTCAAGCCTAAAGAGGAAACTCTTGATCATATATTTGAGAATGGGGACGTTGCTTCTAAAGTGTGGGATAAAATGAATCAAGACTATGGAATCAAGAGGGCTACTAGAGGTGTTAGAAGTCAACTTTTCCAATGGTGGATACATGGCCCCAAGACAGATACTGTTATAAACAAGGTTATCCCAGCTATAGTGTGTTGGAGTTTGTGGATGCACAGAAATAAAAGCAAGTATGAGGATTATTTAGCTAACGTTTGTTTAGTTTTGTATCAGGTTCACCAATTGAAGAAAATTTGGACTTTCAATTAATGCAATCACCCCCAAATCTAATGGCTACAAGTTAAATGGATGAATCCTCCATATGGAGTATTGAAACTGAATATAGATGGAAGTACGATAAAGTCAACATTTCATGGGGGAGGTGGAGGAATTCTCATAAATCAGGAAGGAGATATGCTATGGGCCTATATGAGATCTTATCAGAATGCTACTATCATAGAGGCAGAGGTAAGTGCTCTATAATATGGTCTTGATTTTTGTAGGTATTTAAAGGACTATGAGCTTATAATTGAATGTGATTCAAAAGTTCTAGTGGACATCATTAAAGGTAACTCCTCTATTCCTTAGAAAATCAGCTGGACTATTAAAGCAATTTAATAAATGCTTCAGAAATTCAAGTACTCTATCTTCCATATATATAGAGAAGGAAACCAGGTGGTGGAATTTTTAGCAAAAATGGGAAGTCAAGAAGGGATCAACAGTTTTTCACCCTATAACTCCTAATTTTCAAGCTTAAGTCCTCGTATTTTCAAATTATCATCATATTCTCAAATCGAGAGTCCCGTAATCGTGCGGTCACTTCCTACATGTTACATTGGTCCCGTGAGAGGTTTTGGTGCCTCTCATGGGATCGTACGGGGGCTATTTCGTGTTTTCCCCCTCTAAAGCTTTATTTTTAAGATTAAGTCCTCATATTTTCAAATTATCATCGTATTCTCAAACCAGGAGTCCCGTGATCGCGCGGTTTGTTCCTACGAGTTACATTGGTCTTGTGAGAAGTGTTAGTGCCTCTCACGGGACCGTACGGGGGCTATTTCGAGTTTTCACCCTCTAATGCGTTATTTTCAAGCTTAAGTCCTCATATTTTCAAATGATCGCCGTATTCTCAAACCGGGAGTCCCGTGATTGTGCGGTCAGTTCCTACATGTTACATTGGTCCCACTAGAGGTGTTGGTGCCTCTCAAGGGACCGTATGGGGGCTGTTTCGAGTTTTACCTTCTAACGCCTTGTTTTCTAGCTTAAGTCCTCATATTTTCAAATTATTATCGTATTCTCAAACCGGGAGCCCCATTATCGCGCGATCAGTTTCTACGTGTTACATTGGTCCCGTGAGAGGTGTTGGTTCCTCTCACAGGACCGTACGGGGGGTGTTTCGTGTTTTTCCCCTCTAACACCTTATTTTTAAGCTTAAGTCCTCATATTTACAAATTATCGTCGTATTCTTAAACCGGGAGTCCCATTATTATGCTGTCAGTTCCTACGTGTTACATTGGTCCTCTGAGAGATGTTGGTTCCTCTCACGGGACAATATAGGGGTTGTTTTATGTTTTCCCCCTCTAATGAATTATTGTCGTATTCTCGAATCGAGAGTCCCGTGATTTCCCGGACAGTTCCTACATATTACATTGGTCCCATGAGAGATGTTGGGTCCTCTCACGGGACCGTACGGGGGCTGTTTTGAGTTTTACCCTTTAATGCCTTATTTTCTAGCTTAAGTCCTCATATTTTCAAATTATCATTGTATTCTCAAACTGGGAGTCTCGTTATCGCGCGGTCAATTCCTACGTGTTACAATGGTCTCGTGAAAGGTCTTGGTTCCTCTCACGGGACCATACGGGGGCTGTTACAAGTTTTTTCCCTCTAACGCCTTATTTTTAAGCTTAATTCCTCATAATTATCCCACACTCCCTCTAACATACTATCCAACAACAAGCCAACAACCAATAATTATCCAACAAAAAAACCAAACCAAACCAATATTTATCCATTACTCCTTCTATGATCTAAAAGATTTAATAGGTAATGTATATCAATTTGATAACTACTTTAGTTAAAGTAAAGAGTACCTGGTGTGTAATGTAGAACTGGTATGTAATGAAGAACTGGTATCTAATTGGTTATGTCTGCAATACGTAAACAATGTGTTATGAAGAATGGGTATGTAAAATTAAAGAATGTACCTCAAAAAACCACTGAAGAATTAGATCTACTGCCTATAATCTGTCGTAGATTTACATATGATGCAAATTTATTCCCCCATTTTAACACCGTAATTCTAACGAACGTGAGCAGCCTACTACCTATAATATGTAAAGAAAAGTAGACAAAGGCAAAGGAAAACAAAAACATATAATATCAACCCGGTGCCTATAATATCAATGTAGTTGTGATTATTACGCCGCCATTTTAAGGTTTTAAAATACATATCCAATCAAGTTGATCACAACAAATCTCAAACTAAAACAGAACTGTATGAAATCAACAAAATTATGGCATACATGTCAAGTTAAAATATGAATGAACGGAATCAAGTTGTATTTTTTCCATGTCAAGTTGTAGCCTCCTAATATTTTGACGTAAACGTCAAAAAATGCATATTAATCGCAAGATATGTGATATAATTTTTCATAGGCAAATCAAGAGCACACCCAATAAATTTAATAACATGTACATTTATCGTCACTAGTATCAGTTCAATAAATTCAACATAGTATCCAACAACCAAGCCAACAATATCTCACTATAGTGCAAAAAATCATGACATGCATATAACCCCCAATATAATAAGATGGCACGCATATAACCCCCAATAAAATCACGACAAGGTGGATGTAAATTTTTTAACTCATTAAAAATCCATTTAATTATATTTTGTCAAAAAAATACACACTATAAACTTATCCAGATGCCAATTCTGAGTGCGCGATTGAGTCCGGAAGGGCCAAGATAGTCGGAATAGAGTACCCAGGGGTAGTAAATAGGTCTCGGGATATTTTTAGGCATAGTCGGGCCCACACGGGGGTATTTGGGTTACTTGGGCTTGGCCCATCAGGCCAAAAACGGGATTAAGCCTAATTACTTAATTAAAGGGAAGAGGGATACATCAAGTTAACCACTTCCTTATGGTTTCGTAGGGTCTGATCCGGAGATGTGATTCTCAAGGTTGATGATGAAATCCCCTTTTGTTATTTCCTCTGTCTCCCAAATAGGTTCCCAGTGCCTTTAACTGCTCTTGATACACACACATACAATCTAGGGTTTATTGACATAATCTATACATACACACACATACAATTTAGGGTTTACTAAACCTTAATATTTTTTTTGACATAAATCTATACATACTCACACATACAATCTATACATACACACACATACAATATAGGGTTTATTGACAAAAAAATAATTTATTTGTTCATAGTTACACATATAAACATACATATACACATAAATCTATGCATACACACACTTATAAGCATACATCAATACATACACACACATACAAACATAAATCTACACATACACACATAGAAATTAGGGCTTTGAATAGAAATCACGAAATCCGTGACCCATCCGCGACCAGTTTGGAGAGAATTTTGGAGCGAAGATGTTCACGCCCTGGTCATGGCCCAAGTTCGCGACCACAGTGTCTATGGATTTGGACTGTGACCACTTCCAGAGCATCCATGATTTAGTGTGGTAATAAATATGGTCACGCCAAAAATTGAGTTGGTCACGGCCCATGTCCGCGACCACCTGGTCGCGGACTTGGCCTGTGACCAACTGGGCGTGACCATTCGCAGGATTTGGTGTAGTGTCAGTCGATTTAACTGTCAGCTTCTACATACTTGTGATGCCAACACACACCCACGTCGCTACATCCAGTTGATCCGTTTAAGTGTCAGCCCTGCACATACTCGCATTACAAATCCATTTTAATACGCTTTTATTATCTTAGGCATTACTTTGAAATTTCTCATTTTCTCATTTTCTCATCATCTTATTTTCTTATTATTTTATTTTAGTCCCACCCTATATAGCGCATAAACCTCAAGCCTACCCATAGTTCCATACCTAGAGGTCTCCAAAACACAATCGCGTCCTATCCTATTTAGCAGGATGAATTTCTAAAATTAATATATTCCTAGTCTCGCACTTAGGTTATCAAAATCAATGGAACAACACCAAAAATCAACCCCACCCCGAAATATCTCATCCGTAAAAATCTACACTAACTAGTCTCATACCTAGAAAGTATTAACTACAACTAAGGTATACCCACTAGTCCCATACCTAGCAAGTATTCCTAAAATTAAGCTGAGAGCATACTACCCAAAATCCCGTCCTCCCTGCAATGTCGAATATAATCATTCTAATTAAGCCGTACAATCAAAGTTATTAATAAATGCACAATTTCTCATGTACTCACAATTAATCTTAATTTAATTTTTTTAATTCATCGTCGTAACCAATGAAATTTATTTCGTCCAGCATTTATAAATCCAACATCATACGAATTCAAAATGCATGCAACAATAATTCATTTTAATCATACCTACATGATTTTATGTGGTTGTACAAATCTAGTTTTCATTTAAAATATATTACTATGGTTTCAACATGCAAACCTATACCCATATTACCAAAAATCCTACCACTACCATAAGCACACAAGGGTTATAAAAATTAAATAAGATTTACATTTTTAAGAAAAACAGTCCTAAATTAGTTTTCACTTTTCCTCATTAGGTTGCTAATTTATTTTAAGAAAAGCATATGAGTTAAGGTTTAGGCGACATCCAAGACGCATACTACTAAAGAGAGAAAGTAGAAGTATTCATGTCTCCTTAAAAGTCATTTAGGAAATATGATTAGCGATTGAAATCCTCTCAAAAGTTAATAATGATTAATTCTTGGACGATCTTGACAAAACACCAATTAGGCTTTCAAATCTTATGTTGAAACTTGATAAATTTGGGCTAGCGTCTGTAGGTAGTAGGAGATGAAAATTACAGGGTACTAATGCTCTTAGAGTTTGTGAAAATATGTTTTAAAAGTCCTAACCCCGAATTAATTTATTGTAGAAAAGGATTAGAGTTTAAGTGGAATTAGAATTCTAATTAAACTAAAGCATCTCCGCCCCTAACTCCCAGCCAAGGATTCCCCAAAATAATGTTAATAAAATCCCAATTTTCCCCCCGATTTCAATTCCGATTAAAATCCTACTTTCAATAATTAAATCTCAACATTTTAAACCACTAAAAATAATTAAATCGATTTTTTTCGAGTTTCGAATTAATTTAATTAAATGTCAATTTAAAATCTACGACGTGTTACAAACTTCCCCACTAGCACGAAATTTCGTCCTCGAAATTCGATGAAGCATAAATCCATAAAATAAAATAAGACTCACGTATGCCTACCCATAAATACCACGATTGGGAGCCCATACACCAAATCCTAGCCGCACATACCCCATGATAAAAATACAATATATATATATATATATATATATATATATATATATATATATATATATATATATATATATATATATATATATATACAGTTAGGTTCTCCAACATACCTCATGGTAATATACCTATGAATATACTCATTTTTTAAAATATTAAAAAAATAATTTTGAGATGATATTTTTTATATGGGTTCATGATATTTCAGTGTTCTCTTATAAAGAAAAATCAACTCAAACTAAATTGTTTTGTTATTTTTAAAAAATAGGTAAAAAAACCGACACTTTTTAGTCTTTAAAACTGTCAGTTTTTTTACCTATTTTTTAAAAATAACAAAACATATTATTTTGAGCTAATTTTTTTTACAGGGGTACATTGAAATATCATGAACCCATATAAAAAACATATCAACGCAAAATTATTTTTTTACTATTTAAAAAAAATAGGTATGTTTAATGAGATATGTTGGAGAGCCTAACTCTCTCTCTCTCTCTCTCTCTCTCTCTCTCTCTCTCTCTCTCTCAATATATATATAGGTATGCCCGTGCCTGAAGTCACGCTGATAATCGCAAAATGGCAAAAAAATTGAGGAACCAATCTGCCAACAAAATGGCAAAAAAATTGCAAGAAGGCAAAAATTTCATTTGTCAACAAGACAAAATGTAATTTAAAAAAAATTAACTATAATTTCTTTTGTTTATACGACTAATCATCATGCTTAACAAATAACAAATAATCCAACAACGTTCAAATAGTTTAAATTTATCAATCGAATTCACATTATGTTTCAAATTAACAGAGTAAACATTCAAAAAAAAAAGGATAACCTCCTTTGTTTATTAAACTATCCACCCTGCTTAAGGGTTAACAACCAATGGTACAATATTCAAAATGTCCAAATTCATCAAACAAATACTTGAACGAAACAAACTTCTTTAAAAAAAACTACGTCAACTAATACATTTAATCATAAAATTTATTATAAAACACAAAAGTGTACACGATTCAGAAAATTTGGACAAAACTTCCTCTATTTATAGGACTATCTGCCTATTTAAGAAACCAAAACTACTCAGCAATAAAAATAGCCCAACCCGGACATTATGTAAAACAAATCATCGATTTATAACTATAATATACAACTTTACCAACAAAATGATGATACATATAATACTTAACACTATAATAAATTTTCAATCTAATCAAAAATAAAAATCGTCGATCGTTCAAACAACTAATGGCACATTTGTAATAATGGGGTGGGATGAGGCTTAAAGCCGAACGGAATCCCAAACTCAGCCTTATAATTGACACGTTCTTTTAATTTCCCCGAGTACTTTATATACATTAAATGACAATTTCATTCCAATTAGGACATAACCAAAAAATTGTCAAATGACGCTTTCATATACGTACGTATAAAATGTTACCATGGTAATAAATGTACATGTAAAGAAATTGAAAGTTACATTTCAGATTAATCACTATTTCATGGAAGCAAAATCTATTGCAGATTCCTTTGTTGCTTTAGCTTTTAAAAATGGTGTTCCTTGGGTTCAATTCATAAAAATCATCTCCCGAATATGATTAAAGTTACTTTGTATCAAAATATTTTTTAGTTAATAAAGTTACTTTGTATAAAAATAATCTCCATCATAGTACATTAAGTAATGTTAAGTTACTCGTACAAAAATAATTTCCATCAAAGTGCATTGAGCCATGTGCTAGGCATTATCGGCTAGTAGATATGTTGACGTTTAAAGTACATCAAAGTACATTTGGTTGTGTAAAGAAAAGAATAGTCTTGATAGATAAAGAGAGAGGTAAGGTAAGATTAAAAATTCACAAAAAGGTAAATATTCTATATAAGTAAACAATTTTTGAATTATTAATATCGTTTATTTTAAACTAAAATAGTAAATAAAATTTAATTCTAAATAGTTCAAAACATATTTTAATATATTACCTTTTAACACGGTAAAAAATATTTTTAATCCAACCCAAACAAACCCTCGAACACAAAAAACCCAGACTCCTATGTCTCATAAAGGAAAGTAGAGATATAAATTGCAACAATTTAATCAAAATCATTTATTCTTAAAGTTGCAATAATATTTATTTCTTTTAATAAATCATTGCTCCTAGTGAGTTTTTCTTTAAAAAAAATCAACGTCAAATAGGTTATATTTTCCATAAAATGATGCAACCATTAATTGTTATTATTCAATAATCTACATTGAGACTAAACTTATATCTTACCTTGAATTGGGTATAAAAGATGAATAACCATAGATATATCGCACATGTATAGGTATATCCCCAAGAAACATAATTAGATTGACAGTTTTTCCATCCTTAGTATGAAACCTATACAAAAAATCATGGCTATTAATTCACACATTAGAAAGTTATTTAGATTGAGGGTTTTACCTTGCACAATAAATATATTAAGAAACACCTTCTTCCCTCCCTCCTCAAATCTACAATCTATGTAACCAAAACCCCTTGTATCATATCATTTGATAACGCTCGGTGGGTTGGCAAGATAATGACCTCGTGCTGAACATCGATGGAAAACTCTGGCTCATCCGAGAATTGTGGTCTGTTCTTATGCGAAGATGTGCTGAACCCAAAGAAGTCAAATGAGATGGTTAAAAGTTCAAAAATATATAAGAGTCCAAATATACATAAATGCAACGCAGAGATAGTCCAAATGGCTACTTACGGTGGTTTGATAATACCCATTTCAAATGGATAAGTTAGCATAGTTTTTCCATGATAATACCCATTTAAAATATACATAGATGAAAAAATGGATAGTTTTTACATGATAATACCCATTTCAAATGGACTATTGTCCACGATACCCATTTTGAGTACACTATTAACAAATCTAAGTTTTGTGTATGAAATACAAAATGTTGAGACTGAAATGCATGATTACAGTAAAAAAGTAGCAAAGAGTGGAAATGTGAAAATGAAAGAACATAGTTCCTTGTGTCGTGCGCAACTGTTATGAGACACTTGTGTCATGCGCAGCTATTTTCATCATCAAATGATAAATCCAAAAACACCAAATCCAATATCAACAAATCAAAATCCTCAAAATCGATTCAAACCAAAACTAAGTCTCAATTTTGGATTTTGAACTCTGGATAAAATCGGATTTGAAAGGTAACGCAGTAGAGATGTGCTAAGACTCAGTTGCTCAGACACAGTAGAGATGTGCTCAGACACAGTAGAGATGTCCTCTAGTGTAAACACGTTAGGAGTACGGACTCAATTGCCATATGGGCCAGACTCAGCTTTCTCCTTACCAACACAATGGAGGCACAAAGCCTAGCTTTTCCACCGGAAGACCCTCTAGAATTCGTGGGTGGAGCAAAAAAAACTCTCTAGATCAGCAAAAAGTAGAGATGTATAAATAGTAGAGATATGAACTATACATATAAGATCCAATGTCATTGTTAGCAAACAAAACATATGGGTTTAAGAATGTAGAGATTTGTAAATCCGTGTAGCTTTATAAATCCGTGTACTTGTGAGAACCCATGTACTTGTGAGAACTGGGGAGAGCTGTAAACCCATGTACCTAGAGTCTGGTTTGGTGGATCTGGTGACGGGTTTGAGATTAAGGGCGGCGTTTTGAGATCTGGTGACTGGTTTTTTGATGGGTTTGAGAATTTGAGAACATGAAAAGGATATAACAAAGATGTTAGAGATCAAGGGAGGTAGTGTGGGAGGGATGAGAGGCAGTGCATAAGAGGCGGAGGCGACAGCGAAGGAGACGGGAGAGAGATGGGTTAGAGAGAGAAAGCTATTGTGATATGGATTGAGAATGTATTAGGGTGATTTGACTCGACTGGGGTTGGATTCAGCCCTGTGTATTGCAAAAATATGCGTGTGTGAGAGGTAGAGAGAAATGAAAGAGGTTTTGGAGAAGCAATTTACTTTTTTACCTTTATTTTTGAATTTTGAAAAATAGGGGGAAATAAATTAGTGTGTAAAAAGAGGGGGAACTCAAATGTTTGGAGGGCAAAAGAGGTAGTCCATGAAAAGCTCAGATAAATGACATCATGAGCCAAATTTATGACATACATAAGTTTTATACTTTATTATATATATATATATATATATATATATATATATACACACACACACTAGGGTATACTCGTGCCTGAAGGCACGCTGATAATTTTGAAAACTACGAAGTCGTGTATAATCTATATTATAAGTGTAATTTTTCAATGTATTGAATCGTGTAAATTTAAGTAGTCTTGAATCTTGTATAATTAAGTCAAAAAGGTTTTTATATGACACATAAATGTAAAGAGTTGAAATTTTTTTTACAACACATGAGTCTAAACAGTTTATAACACATCTGCCCGTGCCTGAAGACACATCGCTAATTTTCAAAAATGTATGTCGTTGATAGGACCAAACATCGCATTTATTTCGTAACAGATAAATAATTTTTTAGAGTTAATTATAAAATGTCATGAACGTGTTCATAAGTATTGTTATCATGTATTATCGTTTTAAACGTGTTTTTACTCTAATTAAATTGGGTGTAAAAATTGTTAAGAATTCCAAATTGAGTGTAAAAATTGTCATAAAGTTCCATGTAAAATACAAATAGTGTTGCACAATTTAGAAAATTTGGAATTAATTTTATTTGTTTATATAACTATTCACCCTTTTTAAGAAAGGAAAAATAGCAAACATCTACACTAATAGTCTATCTTGAAACTTGTGCAAACATCATTGATTTAACTCACAAACATCATCGATTTAACTCACCTAATAGTGAACGAACACCAATACATCAATAAATACATGGAATTAGTCTTCAAACTCGTATAAAGAACATCTTATTTATAGTTCATAGGGGATGCTCAACAACATAAATAACAAAAGTCATATTTCTTCATTATCGGATAAGAGCAGTGGGAAAGTTCTCAATTTTCAGTATTTTTTGTAACACCACAAATTAAATACAAATGTCCCCAATGATGCTTTCCCAAACACCATATACATATTAAAGTTCATCCAAGACCAAAAAATAAAACAAAAAATGTCGAAACACTCAAAGGCACACAATCCACCTAAACCACTGCTACCATATGGGCTCCCATACCCTCCCAAACCCTTACTTACCCACCCCCTGACCTCATACCTATTATGCAACACTCAACCCCAGCGTTGCCTATCCCACCTTAGTTCACCCAAAACCCCACTCCCATATACCTCTTCACATAGAGCTTGCTTGGCCATGTGGATATCAATTTGTATCCTTCTCTCCCACTGACCCTTTGAAATTGACTCAGAAACTGTGCCCCCAAATTGATGATCATTAAACTCACCTTTTCCTTGAAGTTTTTTAAGCTTCTTTTTCAGTTGGGTATTCCAGTAATTCTTTATAGCATTATATGTTCTTTGGGGGTATGAAACTATAGCTTCCCATCTGCACCCACAATAAATTCGCCAAATATTAAATAAAACAACATAATCTCACTTCCATCCACATAAACACTAAACAATAGCATAAAATATAAACATGATAATCTTATTTGCCTATCCTATTGGGATTTGGAAAACTATTAATAGATCCAGCCCAATTACGAAAGCATGAGGTTATCCACGACTTCAGGTTGTAAAAAATGATTATATATTATATATATATAAAGAGATAGGTGACTTTAATACCTGTTACCAAGAAGAGCTTGGAGGTGGATGATCATGATGTTAGAGCAGAATGTTAGATCAGAAGTTGGCCAAATGTCAATGCCGAAATATTAGAGCTGTAACACCCAAAACAGGATATACCGGGTAAAGTGTAGTAGTGACAGTTTCGATACATAAGAACAACATTAATTTTTGCAACATTAATTCATATCAGGAATTTTCTATACATAAGAATAGACTATGACATAGCTAGAGAAATACCAATCATCTATATAATTTCTCTATGATTATAGAAAGAAATCAGAAGCCATTCAGCAACCTTTTGGCCTGTAATAATTTGGGGGAAAAGAGGTACACCTTTTGGTCATATGTGGGTATGGTTCAATCGTATTATATCTAGGAAATTCCATTCGATACTTCCATTTAATTTGACAGAAAGGCAACTTCACTGTGTCCCCATCGTTGCACGATTTTGGCAATCTGCTTGAATTGTTTTCAAAGAACTTGAGTGTGTGACCATACTTTATCGTAAACTCGATAACTTGAATGGAGGATCTAATTGTATCAAAAATTCATTCTTCCTTGTACATTTAAGAATGAAAGTAACACGGGAAGTTGCTTCCCATCATTGTAGATCCAATCATCTCGTTCAGGGTTGACATAAAGGGAAATCGTATTTCCAATAACAAAGATAACATAAAATCTTATTATAGATATATGAATTACCTTTGCAATGAAATTAGGAAGCCTCGTTAAATTACATTTAACGAATGGGACCTGCAAGATTGAAGAGGAATAATGGTTAATGACTATATGCAGTTTCAACGGTAATGACTATTGAGAGCTGAAATTGATCTTTGTTCATTAATAGTGAGATATAGAGGAGTGTGTATACCATTTGAAGAATCTATAGGATAACTGTGAGTTGATCATACGTTTGCGAGTAACTTATAATGAATCTTCAGTTACTAAACATCAAAATATAGATATCTTACATTTATGTAGAGAAAGCAATAAGTGAGTATTGAATGTTAATTACTTGAGTTTATTTGGGACATACTTATAATAAATAGAAGTTGAATTAGGAAGATTCCATACTCAATACCCAATGAATGTACATACGTAAATTCTATGTCGAAAATTAGTACCCCCGGTACATTCATTCTTTTATAGACAATCCCATACCAAAACTCAATAAGTTTTTACTTTAACTAAATTTGTTTTGACAATTGATAATTTTAGTTATCAAATTCTTAATTCTAGTTATTAAATAAACAAACTTAAATCTCTACAAAATTTAAAAATGGTGAAAGAGCCTTTTTCTTTAACAAATTTACCTGAGAGATTAGCAAATGTAATTTTCTAGATCCACTGCCACATCCACCTCATACTGGAATTTTTTAATGTTTGGTTTGCTTTTCTCACTTGCCATTGATGATTCTGCCTTTTCAGTGAGCAAAAGTATTAGCAGAAGGATTATGCATTAGAACTATTAGCAGTATTAGCAAAATTAGCAGAACAACAGTATGAGCAGAACAGTAGTATGAGTAGAGACACTGCCATAGGTGATTACTTTCGTATAAACACTTCGTTAAAAGTAATAGCGTCAATGATCTAGAAGTCTTTTTTACTGAAGTTTGACATACTTGATGGCATTTTGAATGACCAGGAGAGCAATCAAATTTTTTTTCCTTGGTCCCATTGGAATTCCCAGCTCTTTGAGGTCAATGTATCCCATCGGATTTAGCGTGATCATATCCATTTCCTTACCCTTGAAATTTACGTCTTATTTTTCCAAGCCCAGTGAGTGTGACAGGTCTTCAACAATATGTTGTTCGCCAACTGTGTATGGAATTTTTTGTATGCCACTTCCAACTGGAGGAGGTGGAGCTACAAGGGATGCCACTGAATTTGCAGGTCTAGCAGTTATATCTGGTTTTGACATAAAAGATGGTGTGCCCATTCACCTTGAGAGTATAATAGCATCTTTGCTCATATATGGAACAATTCTACCATTAACATATGCCCTGATTACTGGCCGTCTCTGTACTTCTTC
Source organism: Sambucus nigra (assembly GCA_949130495.1). Taxonomy (NCBI): domain Eukaryota; kingdom Viridiplantae; phylum Streptophyta; class Magnoliopsida; order Dipsacales; family Adoxaceae; genus Sambucus; species Sambucus nigra. The sequence goes on along the minus strand of OX422215.1, from coordinate 92,494,746 downwards.
ATCATTCCTTGGTGACGAGAAGCCCATCAAAGTGTTGCATAAATCTGAACCAACATGACATAAACAAAAAATTCACTTAATGTTGATATAAATAACCAATTCACTTACTGTTGATATAAACAACTAACATGATATAACTATGGTTGTTAGCTGTTGTAATGATTCACTTACCTAAATAACCAATTCGTAATTAATTCTCTTAACCTTACTATAACTTCCAGCTGCCTCACTGGTACTGCAGCTGATTCTCCATTTTCATTTGCTTGTCACCTCATATCTTGTCTAATTTTCACATTACTCTCCTGTAACAATGTGGTTGTCGAATCTGATACAGCTCGATAGTATTGAATATACCTCTTGAGACAGTTGTCTTCTTTTGAAGGTCTTGTGTCACCAGTGGTCATAAAGAACTGCTTTATATGTTTTTTAAGACCTGGTCGTGGACCCCTATTGTAATGGGAAAAATGAGTTAGGATGTAAAAAAAGTTAAAATAAAACAAAATAAAAACTATATATGAATAACTAAATAATATTTATAAAAATTACTCTATATAAAAAAAGTATATCCACTAAAAATATATATAGGAATAATATGGAGACCTGCTTCTGTCATATCCCATATCCCCAGTCCTGTTGTATCCCATATCCCTAGTAATTTGGAGTCAAAAACCAGAAATAGTGCATTAATCTCTATATGAACCATTTAAGCTATTTAGTAGTTATAAGAGAGAATTTAGAATGATAGTGCTGAAGAATTTAGAAATCATTAAACTATTAATGACATTATATTAGTTAAGCTATATGATGGTCCGCTATCTAACCAAAATTAAGAAATCTGTATTGTAAGAACTTCCTTTTATTTGTGTGAAACATTTCATACTGATAGTGCATTTAATCTAATCTATAAGCATGTAATGGAAGGAGGAAATGGTACCATAAAAAAAGAATGACATATACTGTATGGTGAAAGAAAAGAACACGTATCCTTATGAAGTGCATGAAGCTTTATTATATGAAAATTTAGCTATTTAACTCCCCCAATATTGGAAACATTGTATCTTTTTTATATTGTATCTACTCCCGAAACAAATAATACTGAGAAAATCATGTTGGCATCAAAGAATGCTTCATAATAAATGATGAAAATAACAGAACACCATGTCTGGAATTTTGGTCTATTATCTGAATTTTTCGTAGGTTGATTGGATAAAATAAGCAATTACCTATGTGATTGAATAGATGAAAAATGTAGTAAGCGGGTAGCTTATTGTTTATGTATAGGTGGAGAGGATTGGTTCTACCACACAATGTTCCAATCAAATTTCTATACACAAAATTTATTTTTTTACACTGATATATATTTAGAAACCGTAAAATAAAATCTATAGGCCATACCTTAGGCAGATTTCTTGAGCTCCGTATAAAAAGTATGCCAAATCAGTCCTTGTCCTTTTATCCTTTGATTTCTTAGTCAGACTTTGGATGCCATACCTTGATAGATTGTTAAATCAAATTTGTCAATGACCACATAGAGTCAGCAAAATGACCACACAGAGTACTTGAATCTTAATGGTAGCATAAATTCGAGCCATTGTGCATCTCAAGATTTTGTGAATCAAACAAAGACTAATTCTCGTCTCAAGGTTTGAAATCATATTTATCAACACGTGTCATTAAGTAACCATTTAGTTTCCGACTAAATATCTCACATTTTTAGGTGAAAACAAAAGGTTGAAAAGTATTCCCTGTTAAATTGTCTTTTGAGTGAAACTAATAATAACATAATTATTTTATACAGATTCATTATAGTGTACATAATGGACTGCCTTTATGAATTTGCATATCAAAAGCTCTATGATCCACCCTCGCGAAGAACATCAAAAGCTAAAGAAGCCCTCCATATGGACCGTGCACCGATGCCAATCCACCAACTTTTCCCTTTAACTCAAACCAATAAATCGTCAAAGCAGCGACATCATTCACCGTCATACCCAACACTAAAATATTAAACATCAAAAAGGAGAAAATCGCCACAAAAAATAAAAAATGAGTTGGCCATTTATTCAAACATGTAAAATACTACCACCCTAAGGTCACGCACATATTACATGTTAAAGGAGGAAACTCCACTTACTAAACTAATGATGTTGAACTAAATTCTTCCTAATCACCACACCACTGTATTTATTGTTTTCTCACCCATTTTTATGGAATCTAAATTAAAAAATTGGAAAGAATACGAAGTTAAAATGTTAAAAGAGAAAAACAGACTAAGATCAGTAATGTTGCAAGAATATGAGGTTAAAATGTTGAAAGAATACAACCATATATACTTCAGGATGTTCCTTGAAGTTAAGAAGTTTCTACCACTCTCCATTCACAGTCCCGATATGGTCATTTTTTTCGATCTCGTAGAGTAAAAGAACACATGAATATAATATGGAAACTAAAAAAAAAAGCATTATAGTAGAAACACATTTATACAAAAAACACATTTATATAAAAATTGAATCGAGTGCGTCACACAATTAAAAAAAAAAAGCTAAATTTGTTCAAAACCCATTATTGTGAACCCATTATTGGGAAAAACATGAAGATTGTAAACATTGTTGGTATCATAACACACAAAATTAGATCAGAATTAAACCCTCAAAATAATGTCGGTATATTTCGGGTCCTGTTAAACAGTTAATCTGAATGTAAAGCCTCAACATCAACCCAATTGACAAAAACTTTCCAAAAACCAAATTTATCCAAAAGCATAGAACCCAAATACGACCCTTCTATTCGAAAGCATATAACCCAATGACAACGATTTTAATTTCTGGATATACAGCTTCTCCCTTTTCTATTGATGAAGGCAACATCAATTAGAAACTAAAATAGAAAAGAAAACATAGCAGAGAGTATACCTTATATAGCTTGAACCCGAAAAACAAATTAGAAACTCCAATTAGTACCTAAAAAATATTAAACAATAATTAGAGCTCAAATCGATTTCAACTATCCCCAAAATGACAAAACTACAAACCCTAAAACTTCAAATACAAATGTGAATGAGTGAGATAGAGGATTTACACACACCCATAGATTTTGAACCTGTAGGAGTGTATAGAGAGATAGGTAGCGACGAAAAGCAGGATGTGGCTTTAACCTGTATAGATGTGTGAGAGAGAGAGAGGCAGTGGCGAAAAGGAAAATGGGGTGACGGCCACTGAGAGGAGGGCGGGGAAGCGGGTGAGGGAGAGAATGTGGAGATAGGTAGGGTTTTAGGGGATACATCAAATGAGTGAGAGAAGAGAAATAATACCATCAAAATGTAGAAGTGATAGAGAATGGGTCTGAGGAGAGGGTATACTATCATGAAAGAAGGGATGGGTGGGTGAGAGAGTACAAAAAGAGAGAATTTACCAAAATAGTCCTTATGTTTGAATTAAAGTAGAAGAGGAGGAATTAAGTATTGAGAAAGAAAAAGAGGGGGAATCCAAAATTTGCAAGGGCAAAATAGGAATTGCAAAAAAAATTCATCTTGATGACATCATTGTTCTATCTTATGACATACATAAGTTTCATACTTTATTATATAGATATATGGAGAGGTTCAAAAGAGAACATTAAGAGTGAAAATTTTAATGAACATTAAGGAAAAACACCCAAAATCCATTTATTTTAACTCCTATGTTGAAATTGGTCCTCGCCAGTGGCAACCTAGAGCATTCCAACCAGCACCCCCCACCCCCATTAGGGCTGCCATACCTTCTGCCATAGTGGTGGTGGGTGGGTGTGTGTGTGTGGGGGGGGGGGGGGGGGGGTAGGTTGGGTTGGGGAATGGGATGGGGTGGGGGTGGGGGGCTTATAGGAATGGTTTCGGGTGTTGCTGGCGCCGACCAATTTCAACATAGAAATTAAAATAAATGGGTTTTTGGTGTTTTTCGTTAATGTTCATTAAAATGTTCACTCATAATGTTCGCTTTTGAACCTTTCCCTATATATATATATATATATATATATATATAACCTATATATATGAGTATCTAATAAAATAGTACTTATCGCGCTACTCCACTAACCACGTCGTGTTTCCTGTGACGCCTGCCCTGCCTGAGGATCTCGAGTTGGAAGCATATAGAACCTACCCACTATGGTCCCTCTACGCATGGCATTGTTGGTGCTGGAGTCCCCTGGCCCTGTACGCCATGATGCTGCTGGTCTTGCGCCTTTGGAGACCTAGAAGCTCGGTTCCCTATCTCTCCACAACTAAAACATGAGCCCCGAAAAGTTTCGTACTGCCTATTTGGCGCTTGCTCACTTGATTGTCCTTGCACCTGCACCTGACATGTCCTCGGTATCTTCAATGCTTGACTCTTGTCTCTTCCCAACTTCGACGTAACATCGCGACGTCCACCACCTGAGTGGACGTAGTGTACGTCGGATTCTCCAACACTATATGCCTGATAGACCAAGATAAACCTGCAATACTCCTCACTTCTGAGCATCTATTTTTAATAATAAATTTCTTTGTGAGAGTGATTTAATTTAATTGATAATTAAAATAGTAATTTTAAGGAAGAGATAATATTTATGTGAGTATTAATGACGAGTTTTGGATATTTCTCAACCAGGGCATTGGTGTGAGTTATATAGAGTCAGGTTAGGATTTTATTATCGAAACTTTGAATGTCAATTTGGAGTGTACGAATGATTTGTAATGGGGTGAGATAGTCAAAATGGTTGCTCGGGGGTTTTATTTGGGTTTCGGGTTTTTTTTGGCTAGTTGGACTCGAATTGGGGTATACGAGTCATTTTAAGGGTGTATTATTATTTAGAGTTGGATTTAATTGGAGAAAAGGGTTATTTAGGCTTGGAAGATTTAGGCTAATCTCATTGTGAGAAAACCCTAGAGAGAAAGAAAGATAGAGCAAAAGAAGAAGAGAAAGAGAGGAGAAAGCTTAGGAGCTTTTGGATTTCTGGCCAAATTCGTGATTGCTCACCTTTAAGTTAGTGGTTGCAGCTCTCCAGTGGTGGGAGTCGATTGCTACGTCAGAGCATAGGGACACGATGTCTATATCATATTTTTGGGTTCGATTTGATCGTAAGTATTTCCCTTTAGCAATTCAAACGGAAATGAGGAGAAGGTTATTAGAGGTGAAGTAGGGGATAGGACAGTGTCAAAGTATGAAGAGGAATTTACCCAGTTGGCAAATTTTGTGCCCGGCGAGGTAAATACGGAGAAGCGTATATCAAAGTGTTGGGGAGGTTTAGATTAGCGAATTCGATAGCATTTGTCAGAGAACCCAGCATTGCTGACTTTTATCGATGTCATGAATGCGACATTATTACATCGTCGGGATCTCCATCTTCATTTAAAAGGGAATAAGAAATTTGGGGACCCAGACTTGGTAAGTAAGTCGGGAGAAGGTGATTCCACTGGGGAATAATCATCACAATAGCCGAGGAATATGTAGAAGGAGCAGGATCTCCATATAGGGGCTTAAGGAAAGAGACAGCGTTCAAGAGGTTTTATATTTTATTGTAGTGGTTTTAAAGAGAATTATCAAGGTCTGCAATAGCGTTTTGTTCCTCACGATGGAAAGGAAGGATTTGCTGAAAAATGTTTCTTCTACGGGGAGATAGGCCATAGGAGGAGAGATTGCCTCGAGAGAGGTAGGGGACGACGGTTTAATGAAGTTTTGGAGGCACAACCCCTATAACAATTCATAGGCGGGTTCGGAAAAGAGAACTTTGATCAGGGACCCATTGATGAGGAAAGGCAGGTAGAATATGGAGGTAATATGTAAGTTACTTTCTTATGTGTAGGTCATACTTTGAGTGATATTGGGAGCGTCGCATGTAAGATTTTTATCTCAAGAGTTCACGAATGGGTCGAATTTAGTGAGTGGTTGGCCGTTATAACCAAGTTGTGTACATATAATTACCTTGAGGAGGGTAAGTGGAGCACTTGGATGGTATCTTTTGAGATATGCTAGTAGAGTTATGATTTTTCTGGAGTGCAAACGGTTAAGCCGTGTTGAGTGGTACTGGTAAGACTATAGTTTTATTGCCAGGCAAGATGCATGTATTTGCAATGTTGCAACTGTGAAAGGGTCTATCTCATAGAGATATTTTGATGTGATGTAATGGATTATTTTTACTGATGAGATTCAGGGTTTAGTGGGTTCATTATTGAGAGAAGAGTTTTAACTCATGGTTGTGTGCATGCTGAGAACTCAATGTTGGTGTGACGCCTAGTGTCTTGAACATAAATTATTTGATTTGTGTGTTGGAAGACAGAAAATTACATTTTTTATAAATAAAACAGGCCTAAGGATCCATATAAATTGATTTATCTGACCGATCTCAATCCCCGACAGAGCTTCACAGTAGTGTATTGGGAGGGTTCCTTGTTTGGATTTCACTTTGCGAGAACTCCCACGCTTGAAAGTAGAAAATAGCGGGAGTTAAGATATGTTGGACCCTAGGACATTTTAAATTATTTTTCTTAGTACGATTGAATGAATTAAATTATTGGGAGTTAGTGTATCCTTGTGGTGTTATGAGACTTAGATTGATACATGGGTTAGGTACCTCGGTCATTGTGCTGGCATGTAGTTAACTGTGAGTGGAAGTTATATAAGGACTGAAAGCTAGCAGAGTCGAGTAACTATTGTGATGATAAGCATGGATATAGGGTGTATGGGCGCCCTAGTTAAATGATGTTTCACTGTGATCCCTTATATCATTTATATTGGAGTATATTGGACTTATCCTTATATCATTTATATTGGAGTATATTTAGTTAAATGATGTTTCACTAGAATAGGAGTATATTGGAGCTTTGAACTTATATCATTTATCCTAATTTCGAGGACAAAATTCCTCTTGGGGGGGGGGGGGGGGGGAGAATCTAATACCCCTCACTTTTGAGCATCTATTTTTAATATTAAATTTCTTTGTGAGTGTGATTAATTTAATTGAGAATTAAAATAGTAATTGGAGGAAGAATTAATATTTATGTGAGTATTAACGATGGGTTTTGGATATTTCTCAACCGGGGCATTGGTGTGAGTTATATAGAGTCAGGTCAAGATTTTATTATCAGAGCTTTAAATGTCATTTTGGAGTGTATGGATGATCTAGAATGGGGTGAGATAGTCAAAATGGCTGTATGGGGGTTTTATTTGGGTTCCGGGGTCTTATTGGCTAGGGATGGCAATTTAACCCGAACCGTAGGAGTCCCGCCCCGCCCCGCCCCTAATGGGGCAGGTTTTAAAACCCGATTAATGAATTAGGAGCGGGTATGGGTTTAAGAAAAAAACCCGTTTATTAAATGGGGCGGGTTAGGAGTTAGCTGAAATAAAATCGCCCCGCCCCGTTTAACTTATGCTTATATAAATATCCTTTATATGTATGTTAATTATAATTAAATTATATATATATATATATACACACACTCACACACTAAAAAAAATCTTTATATGTATGTTAATTTTGTAAAAGATTTAAGTGAAAATATGAATTGACAATTGGGGGATTGTCTCACTTATTGGAATACGAGCCATTGTATACCTCTAAGACTATAATGTAATATTTTTAATTTTACTATTTTTAAAATTAACGCAACCCGTAGGAGCCCCGACCCGCCCCGTTTATTAAATGGGGCGGGTTAGGAGTTAATTTTCAAAAATCCTAACCCGCCCCGCCCCGCCCCGTTTATTAAATGGGGCGGGTTAGGATTTTTGAAAACCCGCCCCAAACCTGCCCCGTTGCCATCCCTATTTTTGGCTAGTTGGACTCGAATTGGGGTATACGAGTCATTTTAAGGGGGTATTATTATTTTGAGTTGGGTTTAATTGGGAAAAAGGGTTATTTAGTCTTGGAAGAGTTAGGCTAATCTCATTGTGAGAAAACCCTAGAGAGAAATAGTGAGAGACAAAAAGAAGAAGAGAGAAAGAGAGGAGAAAGCTTGGAAGCTTTGGGATTTTTGGCCAAATTCGTGGATTCGACTCTACAACTTTGAGGCAGGTGATTAAACTTGCTAAATGATTGTTTGTGTGTGTTATTTCATAATTCTATTGGTGATTTAGTTGATGTTGAGATTGAATGGTTAAACCCTAGAAATTGTTGATAAATTCTTTATGATAAGCACCCAAAACTGTACATTTTATACCCCAAATAGACGTACTTTAGTTGTTAATTCTCGACAATATGGGTGTTATGTGCTTAATTGTTCAATATGCAGGCTTAATTGTAGTTGTGGTGTCAAAAGCTATATTTCAAGGTAATTTGCATTAAAATGGAGCTAAATTACCAACCCCGTAACCTTACCGGACCCTAACCTAACCTAAACTTACCCCAACCCTATGTGTGTTTTGTTTGTGTCCTTTTATTATTTTTTAGATTTTTAGTTTGAGTCATTTTTATTTTTAGGAATTACCTCAGATTTTATTTAGAATTTCTAGGATTTATTTTTCAATTTCTTTTTATTTAGTATAATTTTATTTTGATTTTGATTTTATTAGTTTTTAGTTTTTAATTTATTTTATCTTATTTTATTAGGATTAGTTTTAGTAGTTTATTTTTAGTTTATTAGATTTTATATTTTTAGGACTTTAGTGTTCATTTAGATTTTAAGTTTTTATTTCTTTTCTTTTATTTTAGTTTTTATATAGCTTAGGATTTTATTTTTTTAGTTTTAATATTTCTATTATTTTTAGTTTATTTTATTTTTAGTTAGGTTTTATTTTTTCTTTTAGTTGAGTCTTTTTATTGTTTTAGTTGGATCCAAATTAAACACACACACACAAACATCCTACACTCACTCACGCCTTAATACCAAACACCCTATCCTACACCTAAACATCCCCTCACCCTCATCCTATTACCTACACCCTCACACATACAACCTACCCCACTTCATCTTCTTCCTACCTCACCCACACTTTCTCTCTCTCCTCCACCATTACTAACATTCCACCATAACTCATCTTCTCTTTTTCTCACCCCACACAAACCTAACTCCGACCCCCTTACTCCGGTCTCCCCACGCCGGCAGCACCAACCTCGCCAAAACCGCCTGCCAACCAACCCGCAGCCGGAACCCTCACCATCCCCTGCCTTTCGTCGGCAACTGCCTTAACGACGAGCCACCATCCACCTGCGACCCATCTCTCACCGAACTAATACCCACCTGCCTCACCCCCTCTCTCCGGTCCATGAACCACCAACCACCGGACCTGTTTACTCCGACCTAGCCAAACCCGGCCTGTACCATACCGCCGACCTGCCACTCCGGCAGCAACATTACCCCGTCCGACGATCCCCGCCTTATCCGACCCAAGACCAGCCCGAATCCACCTTAATCCTCGAAACCCACTTACCATCCAAATACCTATTCCATTTTTCCCATGTCTGTTAAACTAAAGCAACAATAAAAGAAGACCCTTGCAAGCCACGATCTGCCAAACAAAAACCAAATGATATTTAATTCCCCATGTGCCAATAAAACCCTTTATTCCCATTTACCCATTATAACCCCAACTAACCTCTTTTAACCTTTACCCAAATTACCCTTATACCAAAGCATATTTTATACCCTCATTCCCCCACTATCATGATCTCACACCTAAACCACATGCACCCTCCATTAAATTCCTAAATTAACCCTCAGCCAATACCTTACACACCCTCTTGCACCTTTGTCTACCCAAAATACCCCTTAACCCCATGTGTGCCATGCATCTACTATAAAAGAAGACTCAAGATACCATTTGAAGAATCATCATCGAATAGAGAGAGAAAATTCTAGAGAAAAGTAGAGAGTTAGGTAAGAATAAATTAGGTAGAAATATTTGTAAATAGTTTTATTTTCATTTTTTAGATATTTGTGAGTGATAATTGTGTGATATTCAAGTTGAGTAAATTTTTCATTTATATTTTTGTTGATCACTCACTTGGAGGGTTGTATGCTTCAATTTCAAGGATAGAGTTCAAATTGCCAATTTCAAGGAGACTTGTGAAGATTTGTTCTCTTTCTCTACTCTTTTATTATATTAATGCCTATTGAATATTTGTTTATTATGTTTGATACCATGTTAGGCTAAATCCCCTTTCAAGGGGTGGGGGGAAACCCTTATTTGATGTTATTTTAGTTTAATTAGTTTGATTACTTGAAATTTCCCTTTGAATGTTAATTTTGATCCATAACCCTTAGATTTACGCCTCGAGAGAGGGTAAATGATTTTCGAGAGAAAATAAAAATTCTAGTTATAATACCCATTTTAGATTCGAACTAGAGATAAGGGGTTTCTTAAGTGGGGTATTATAACTGAATTTCAACACTAAATTTATTTTTTAAGACTGAAATAAATTTTAATTGATCGATCCTAGCGGGTGATTAATTAAAAGGAGTGTGGATCTATTTTCTAGAGTTGTGGGGTGTTAAACTTAATTTTCTAAAAGGTTACTATTAAAATTACATTTGCAACGAGATTTGATTTGTAATTTTGATATTAATTTGAGAGAATTCAATTAATTAAATTAATTAATTAGACTAACTAAAATTTGTGGTGTAATCCCACTCCTTGATTGTTCTCACAATTATTCACCTCACTTTGTCTCTTATTTTCATGTTAGACTTTATTTTCTATTTTTATCACATTCTAGTTAGTTGTTTATATCTCACATTTAATTTAGTTTAGTTTAAATCATCACCTCACCCTGTTGTTTTAATATTGAAAAAGCTCAACAAAATTTAGAGAAAGTGAAAAAGCACAAAAAGAAAATAAAAAGTGAATTATAATTGAATTTGTCTCTAGCTTACTCCCTAGGAAGTGGATTGATACCCTTACTTACCTCTACACTTGAGAATGTTTTATTTTGTAAGTATTTGAGGATTTTGACTAACTTGGCTTTCAACAACGAAATCATACAAAAGACACGTTATCACTTTAATTTGAAGATATATAAATATATGTGTGGGTTAGTTGATGAAAATGGTGGGGATAATATATGAGATGGGTTTTGATGCTAGGATATTATTGGAGTGAAGGAGAATTGGGTTTTAGAGATGTAGGGTAAATCTTACAATGTTTAGAAAAGAGGTTTTGGGTACAAATCTCGTAGGAATAAAAGTTGATCAGGATCGGACCGGTCCGGGTAGCAGATCATCGGATCGGTTCATTTTAGTAGCGGATCGGTACATTTTTTATAGTCATCGGATCAGTCTGATCATAAAAAGTTTCCTATTATTTTTAAGGAACTGGATCGGTTCGTTTTTGGGGACCTTCGGTCCTGTCCGGTCACTGCTGTTTGTTAATTATTTTGTTACTCCTTTCTAATTGGGTTTAGGGCTTAGAAACCCTTTAATATGATACGATAAATATGTTTCTGAGATAAAAGGTGGGTCTGTCTCATGAGGCGATGGTGGGGTTACATTAAGGATATTTGGAGGTATATTTGGGTGTTTAAGATACCAGATCCTTTTGTAAATTCTCCGGGTAGTAGGAATCTACTTCACGTCGAATATGGACTAGGTGAGAGAGGGATATCGTGTGTCCTTAGTGTTGTTAAGTGGGGTGACTATTCATATCATAGGTGTGATGAATTATTAAGTTTTAAGTGAGGGATTGAACAATAAAATGAATTTGGAATGTATACGAGACTGTATCGGTTAGTGTAATTAGAGTTATATACCTATAGTCGAATTTATGAGTTTTATACATGAGGACATGAGATGGTATGTATATATATATTTATGGCGTGAATGTATATACCTCGTGTGATGGTTTGTATATATGATGTTCATGTGTATATATATCTGGTGTGTATGATATATATTATGTAGTGCATACCCCTCTGGTGCTATCATGGGAAGTTGCGCGATGTAGGTGAATCCCCTTGGCTTAAGGAGTAGGGTGGTGCTGTTATTTATTTTACTAACAGAATTTGTAACGGATACAATCCGTTATGAAATTAATATTTGTAACGGACGAAAACTATTACCATTTATTTTGTAATGGATTTAGCATTAGTACACATCCCATATATTAGTAATGAATTTACTGAATTATAATGGTTTTTATCCATTATAAATATATAATTTGTAATGAATGCAAACCGTTACAAAATACATTGTAACCGAGTGAGAGTGTCATATATTTGCGACGGATGTTTTGATTTGTAATGGTTAAAGTCCATTAGGAATATTATTATGTTTTTAAAATATATTAATTTCTCATTAAATAAATAGATATAAATACACTAGTTAAACTCGTGCTCAACAAATGGCAATGAAAATTCAATGCCCACAAATTTTACTCAAACTATAATTCCAAACCATACATGACAAAATGAATGACACTACATTTCAGTGACATTAAAGCAATCAAAAATTACATTTAATTCATAACCATTAAAATTCCCAAACGAAAATGTCGTACGAGATAAACCATCGAACTTTTAACCATAATCTTAAAATGAAATCTAACAACATTAAAGTTCTAAACCTATTATTCTCTCAAAAGTAGTCTTCATTATAATCCTTGCAAAAGTAGACTTCATTCTCCCAAACGTAATCTTCATATTTCTCTATAATCCTTGCAAAAGTAGACTTCATTCTTCCAAATGTAATCTTCATATTTCCCAATAGGAACATGTTAAACAAACTTCACATTAGCATGTGTGTAGGCATAAGTGAGTAAATGACATAAAAGACTAATACATTCTCATGCCATTGGCAAGCATGTAATTTTATCGAGGAGTCATCGATACATAACAAATGGCCATAGTTACTTTGGTATCGCTTGATGAGTTAGTACCTAAATCTAGGTTGTTAGGGTGTTGTTTTCAGTTTTTGCCTTCGCCCCCTATGCCCATTCCCCCCCCCCCCCAAAAAAAAATGTATACTAGTCAATTAAGGCAACCGAGAGTTTGCTGAGTACGCTCTTAGTTTAGACAAGTTGCCTTGGTATCGCTTAATGTGTTTTTAACTAAATCTAGGCCGCTAGGTTACTATTTCAAGTTTTCGCCCCCAACGCGCATTTTAAATGCCCAAAAGAATCTTATCTAGTCAATTAGGTTAACCGAGAGTTCCATTTAGTCTAGATAAGTTATTTTAGTATAGATTAATGTGTTTGTACCTACTTATAGGCCGCTAGGTTGATGTCTTAAGTTTTCACCCCCCTAACGACCATTTTAACCCCAAAAGAAGCATATACTAATCAATTAGGCCAACCAATAGTCCCATGAGAATAAAGTTAGTTTAAACAAGTTACTTTGGTATTGATGGATGTGTTTGTACCTAAATCAAGGCATCTTGGTTATTTTTTCGATTCTCTCCCCCCAACGCCCATTTTTAACCTAAAAAAGAAATGCATACTAGTCAATTTGGGCAACCGAGAGCCCGATGAGGACACTGTTAGTTTAGACAAGTTACTTTGATATTGTTTGATGTGTTTGTACCTAAATCTAGTTAGCTAGGTTTTGGTTTTAATTTTGCCCCCTAGAGCCCATTTTAAACCCCTACAAAGGCGTATACTATTTATTATCATTTGGGGTCCACTTATTATCACTTAAAGCACCTACCAGTATGTCTATGAAAATGTGTCTCAATCATGTGTCAGTCTAAAATTAACCTTATTGTGTGATTTGCAAATTGACAACTCTACCCAAACATCCATTTGATCTGCATACCTAAAGTTGAAATTAATTTAATGATGATTAGTTATAAATGAGATATATATATATATATATATATATATATAGAGAGAGAGAGAGAGAGAGAGACTTACAATTGGGCGTGGTAAGCTCGAGAATACAGAAACAAATAACATATGGAGTTTCACTATCCAAAACCATACACTCATCAGCATTCTCAATAAGCCGATGCACGGACAAAGTCACATTGTACAACTCCAAAATCGTATTCATCACCTTAGGCGAGGGAAGCACCGACAAATTTAACACCATCCAATCCGAATACACCTCCCTTATATTTGATATAATAACATCCTCATCCCGAACCTCATACTTTCCCCCAATGAAAGACACGCCTGAAACCATACAAAACCAAATACACATTACATAAATAACAAATCAGTCCTTTTACGCCGACACACAAAATCGACACATTTGGTGCGACACACTGACATATCGCACTCATATTGGCTCATGACTAGGATTCACACGGTTTTACCAACAATGGAGCTCAGCCGCATGGCAATGCTGGTGTGACACGTCCATGTGTCGCATCAAAATGTGTCAATTTTATGTGTCGGTGTAGAATTATCCATAACAAATCATTAAAATAAACAAACAAACCCACTATTTTTTAGTGCATCGAATACGTATCAGATTAGTAAATAACAGTACAATACCTTTAGGCTAAATTTACTAAAATGAGAATAAAATAAAAAATAGCTGTGGGCAAGGTAATTGTACTCGTAGTTACAAAGAAATGCAGCACTCTATGGATGGTGCAAATTTATGTATCACAAGTAAAAGTCGAAAGAGAAAATAAATCTTACGTCTCGGTTGATACTTGTTATCTAAGACTCTTGACTTCTCTCACAGCTGAACTTACAGAATAAAGGGTCATGTTTTCAACCTGTGAAGGAAAAGAATCAGTTATTCCCCAGCCAATGCCCATTTTACGTTAAGCTGATAATCTTCTCTGCTTGAAACGCTACATGGATCACATATTCAAAAGTATCTAGATACACCAAATATCGTGGGAAAACTCAAATTGTTGAATTGTCCACCGTGTAAGTTTTATTAATTGCCCTTCTCTAGGGAAGGGGAGGATCAAGACAATTTTCATACCATTACCCTTTACGTAAGGACCCAAGATATTATAAACAACATCACCCTCTACTGTTAACTAATAATTTTAACCATTTATATCGAGCACAAATAATAATATCTTTTTTGAAACAAAAATCAAAACTGAAAGTCTCCTTAAGTGACACTGTCTCTCATTATTCATGCACAAAACAGTGAGTGATTTCAGATAAGGGTTGGATAATCCATTATAATAGCTACAGCATTTGTTAAATTACACGATCATTTATGATTAGTCAAGAATTCGAGGTGTGGGACTTGTGCCCCTGGAAAATTACCAACGCCAAAAATATAAATTTTAACAATAAATAGTAGTAATCTTGATATAGCCCCAACACAAACAAAAGATCTGAACCGAAAAATAATATTCCCCGTGTTCAAATTATGAAAGTCAACTTTTCTAAGGAAAAAAATAACTTCCCAATTTACCCTCCTAAAACTTTTGGGTATTAATGGACAACATTACAAATTGTGTCGCTTCATTTTATAGTATAGTATTTTTAGTTGTCTATACTTCAAACCTTGATTTGGTCAACAAGATGAACCAGTGCACAGCTTTACTATATTATACAAGGTTTGGACGAAATTGTATACCAAGCATCAACAATAGTTTTGGACCAACTTGGTTGAGGGCAATCTGTAGGACATTATACCAATGTTAAGCGCATCAATATTTTCAGTTTGTAACTAGAAGAAAACAAATACAGTTTGTAACACTATTTGCAATAATATAAATTAAGGGAAAATTAAGATACACGAGTCCTATTTTCCTTTTTAGTACGTCCCAAAAAAAAGAGCCCACTTTCCTCTTTTGGATGTAGTCCAGAAACCATATGTTACAATATTGAACGAGCCTTGATCTTAATCATTGGATTGAGTTGTGTCCTTATCATAGTTTCTATATAGGGAATATTAATTTAGGATAAAGGAAGTACTAGGAACGAAACTTTTAATTTGGAAGAGAGGGAGTAGATATATTTTTGGACAATACGAATGTACTATATTAGAGTATTTAAATATCCATAATCTACATCTACAATCTTCACACAGGAAATTAACTAGGTATATATCGATCTTTAGTTTGTGCCGAAAGTCAGGATATAAGAAGTCAGGTACCTCTAGCTTGTCTTCCTTAGCTCTATGTTTTTTTGGGGAGAAAATGTAAATCTTCAGTCAATCGAACACCTTCTTATATATTTTCAAGAGAAATAAAGTCAAGAGCCTCTTTAATACAGGACTGCCTATTTCTCACTTGATGAAGACATCCCACTGGAATAAAAGCTACCTCACCAATGTGTTGTTCGAATGTCCAAGGTTCAACATTTAATTTCGTTTGTCCATCAACTGCAAATAGTGTTTCTAGCAGTACAAATTTCCCGCTGAAGCAGTCTCACTACAGTGCGATCTCTGGTCGTCCATTTCATGACAATGTTGACCATACATGATATGAGGAACAACATGAAAGATGTAATCGATGACTTCAGCTTATCACCCATGTATATTTGTTCAACTCAACCAATAAAACAAAATTTCCACTTGCATTATACCTTCAGTTATGTTCATAATACAAATTTGTTTTCTTAGAGATTCATAATACATTACCATAACCCAGACTCTAGTGTACACCTTCAGGTTTAGGTGACCAACATTACAAATATCTATAAAAGAATACTTAATCAAGCAATTTTCAACGTCAAAAGAAGCTTCAGACAAGGTTCTGACAGATGACAATTTCAATACCATTGTTTGAGCCATTGCAGAGGGTCGCTCAATTTATGACAACATGAAAGCTTTTATCAGGTACATGATATCACCTGATATCATGTTGAAGTTATATCAATATTCTTCATTGTTGTATTGGGGAGACCAGAGTGAATGATGATACATGTACAACTTTTGTAAGTCAATTTAGTTATTGGTGGTCCACCTGCTACATCTCTTGGATTTAACCCCGTCGATGTTTATATAATGCGCAAACCACCCTGCAAGAGCAATAATTCTCTCATAAACTCATGGTAAGTTTGTACATGGGCATAACGGTTGACATCTTCATCTTGTGGTACAGTCATACATCTTTTTTGGGTATCAATCTTGTGAGCGACGAGCACACACTAGTTGAACTATCACAGCTTTATAAAATCATTCTTAAGAACATCCTAATATTAATCATGAACACATTAATATGATTAAAGTTTAACATACAATTGTTCTTAATAAAAGGATCTTCATGTTTTCACAATAAATACGTCTAAAAGATAGAAAATAAGGCATACCTTGATCAAAGATCAATCTTGATTAATTGCTCCATCGATCTCCCTTCTTGGAAAAAAATGCACTCTAATGGAATCTCGGAGTTTCTCTCCCACCTCAGAAATAGTGTGTTATGAGATGACTCTAGATGGTGTAGAGGTCTCTATTTATAAGGGGAAGAGGGCCGGAATCCTAGTCAAGGTGGGACTCTTTCAAGTCTCCCACTAATGCCACTAACCATCATGTGACTAACGGATAAGGTTTACCCAAATCTTTTAATATCTTTATTTATCACTTTCCTAATTAATTATCTGACATTTATTAAAACCACATAAATGGGAAATTCGAAATTTAATACAATTGAAATTAAATAATTAATTTCGTCACTTAACATTAATTTCCAACAGTCTCCCACTTGGTCTTAATAATTCGCATAATTAGATTAGGTATCATAAGGTGCACAATCATTGATAAATTTATTTTGCTGAATCAAATGATTCACGGATGCGAGTCATGGCGGTTCCATACTATTCAAGAGCATGGTTCCTTCCATGTACCACAACACCAATGTTTCATTCAACTAAGCCTTTAATATTGGGTATCATAATGGCCTCATAATGTCCTTTTCAATAAGGACTATTTCTGTCAACAATAATTCATAATTTTATGCATGCTTTCTCAAAAGACAGAAATAATTGAAATCAGAAACACTTTTATTGAATTCAAGTAATGGTGTCAAACAACTAAGCCAAAATAGCAATCATAGTCTAACTAATCGAGACCCATCTCTTTGACATGTTCCATAAAGGTCTTCGGAGATGGTCCTTTCGTAAGAGGATCTGCTATGTTATCACGCGTACTGATGTGATCAATTGACACTCTTTGTTTCTGAATTTCTTCTTTAACTGATAGGTATTTCATTCAACGTGCTTAGTTACTTTAGGAATACCTAACATTTCTTCATAAAGAAGATTGCAGCGACATTATCATAATATTTCAGCGACTTGATAATAGTGTCGACAACTCCAAGTCCCGAAATGAAGTCACGCTGCCAAAATACATTAGTTGTAGCATCAAGCATACTACAAACTCAGCTTTCACAATACTTAATGGATGGTTTGTGTTGCACTCCTTCATTATATTGGTTGATAAACCAAACCAATCATACTTAAGCAAGAGTGAACTTCGTACCATCCGTACAAACAGTAAATCTGAGTCACAATAATTGTTCATATTTAAATGAACACATACATCATAAATGTGAGCATATAGTCCTTTAAGTATCTCATTACTTCATACACAACTTTTAAACCCATAAAATTATTTTGATTCTCTACTTTCTAAATCCGTGCTTGTATATAGAGAAAATATATAAACTTACTCCCACTGATCTTAAGGTGTATACAAATATACAACGATTAAAAAAATAATGATATTATTTCTTAAAATGCGTCATGTGGGAAACTTATGTTTATAAAATGATCTCCTAAACATATACGCATGGTTTATTAGAATTCAAAAAGAAATTTTCACATCCACTTCATGTAACTCTCAATCATAATGAGCTACTAATCTCATAGGAATTCCATGTCCTTACATATAATTGAGAAGGTTCATTTATAACCTTTTCTTCATTAATAGTGAAATATTTTACTACAATTTAACTTTATCTCGTTTAACTACCGTTAGTGTCGCGTTTGATCTTGATGACCCCCTTATACCCGACTTTAGTGCATCAATTATGTAATTCAACGAGATTTCAACCTTAGTTATAGTCCATTAGTTTCACTTCTTATGACTTTTGAAAATAAAACCATGTCATTATTTATTCCTACGCCAAATTCATGTTCATGCAGATACACTACATAATCATTTAGGATAGTAGACACTTTAAGATCTTCTTAATACTATTCCTTATGATTATATCTACATTTCTCTCACGGTGACAATACTATCATTTAGTGGTTGACCATTTATTTGTTCTTTGTTGTTTAGACAATCTAACAACTAAAAGAACAAGGATTCAAGAAGGTTATCGTTAATGGGATAAGTACCCTACCTTCCTTTATAACCTCAAGAAGGTTATCGATAATGGGATAAGTACCCTACCTTCCTGTATAACCATATTTCATGATTTTCTACTACCACTAATTTCACCTTTCATAATGAATTTGACTTTAATGCAATAAATACGTGTCAATGACAATTATATGATCTATGTAGGTCCACTTTAAGGGAAGTTTCTCATAATCTCCCACTTGGGCCACATAGGTCATCCTTATATTAGACATCGTAATACCTTAAGAGCACAACTCGACTATCAAAATTTGTAAGAGACATTACAAAAAGCTTGTCCACGAAAATTATGAAAAAGAGTCTAGATTTAATTTGGTACAAGATTTAAAGAGTTTCATATAAAAAAAAAACGCTACGATTATGATGCAGGATCAAACAAATCTTTAAAGAACTATGTCCAAACTTTATTTTGTACAAAACATCAAAACTAAAATCATAACCCTTGAAAAAATATACATCAAAAGATTCTTTAGAACATATCCCTCACGATCAAGTTTAGACAAACATTTTCCAAAAGAAATTGAGGGTTTATGAAAACAAATGGCGATTTGATTCCCCAAGAACAAAAGAAAAGAATCTTATTAGCATTTCTAGTTTGTTTTGTAAGAAATCCTTGCATCAAAAGTAAATACTTTCTATAACATAGTAAGTATAACTTGAAAACTCTACTGAGATGAAAAACTCATTTCAAATCATAAAAGATACATATTATCTTTATCATTATTAGTCCGAGTGTGCAACATGTAAACAAACTTAATTTGTTTAACCAAATCAAATATGAAATTTTTAGAGAAATAAAATGGGATACAATAATATGTGATAAGATAATGAGATAAATTGCTCACTTCATTAATGCTTTGATTTAACAACACACACATCGATTACATGATAAATTGAGTGCATAACCGTGAGTTTTTGTCAGTAGTAACCGTGAAATATCGATTATATGATGCTTGTAGATTACTTTATTGGGTATAATGTTATTTCATTATATTGTACACGATATTTGTGCACAACTTATTTTCACATACTATAATAATGCATGTGATCTATGATGTTCATTCAATCACTCAAAATTGATTCCCTGTAAGGAATAACCTTGCTTGAAGAAATAAACTCAATATACCCCATTAATATCTTTACAATTATAAGCATCATGAGTTACTACTACCATCATCTTTACATTTAATATTCATTGCAATTCTAGTCGGGTCACTGTGGTGACTACCAAACATTTCATAATATGAATATTACATTACGTAAAGACTTACATACACAAGTCAATAAATTTTTCACTTATTCTCATTAAATATCGCATGATCAATAAGCTAAATTATTCATGTTTATGGTTTTCATAAACTTAATTGGTGATATGATAGTGAAAGAAATTATGGCATCTTTGTTTGACGACCATTATTACCTTCCCAAAATATATATCACCACTAACATTTTGTTCAATTATTGTAATCACAATAAATGAATAAACAATAATATGTATGCAACATCATAAAGTATCATCATCCTAGCATTCAATATCATACATGGCCCCTAGGCAACCAAAATATGCATGATATTAATGCATTAGTCCAATATTTATATCTTCTGGAATGGAGCACTTTAATGAACACCAAACCATATATTATATAAATATAAGAGATACGCATACATGTGCAAAATACCCGTAATACATGAATAATTATATTATTGTCTATTCCTTAATTTGAAATTCACGAAAAATTAGACATAATGTGAAAATCAAATAGACAAAGAGTTTACATGAGATATTACACAAATAATAGTAAATGGAAGACATAAATCATTTACTTTCGCTTCATCACTTATGTATGAGTAACAAATCAGAAATATTGACCCAAATCATTCATGGTCATACTAATGCACAATATGGTTATAATCACAATTATCATACTAGTGACATATGTAAATATGACTTTTTAACATTGATGCCAATTATTTAACATTTACAAAAATTCCAATGTTTATTTGATTCAAATTTCAGCATGTGTTGCGCTTCAATTTAACCTTATAACAAACATTAGGATAATCTGAAATGACTACAAGTATAGTATCTTCACATGTAATCTTAGCCTGTATTTGGCATTTGATTAAACTGAATGAATACCTACTTATGAGTCTCAAAATTTGCAAGTCATGCATTCAAATATGCATGCATGCAACGAATAAATCTAGTATCCGCACATATGAATTGTAGCCTGTGTTTGGCATTTAATTCAACTTAATGGGAGTACTAGCCTTAAAATAAACAATAATTCTGATTTTCAACCACATGAATCGTTGGCCTGTGTTTGGCACGAGGCTCATTAAAACATGAATATCATAATATTCAACAATATGAATCATTGGCATGTGTTTCGCACGAGATTCATCAAAATATGAATATTAACAATAACACAAGTCTAATATCCGACCATATGAAATATGTTGGCATGTGTTTCGCACGAATATTCAACTAAAAAGGATCATTAGAGCAAGGTTTTATCACAGTTCTAGATAAAACATACATGAAATATGGGAAAACTTAAATTTTCACACACAAAAAAAATTGCAAGGGTCGAATATTGAATTGTTGACTAAAATTTTGGTATATTTCATCTACATTCCGAATATCACGGAATCTGTGTTAATCATCACATAATATTCAGATTGTAAAGATATATTACCCTATAATTCATTTATCATGGTCCCATAATTTTGGCATCTGTGTTTGTTGCCTAATTTATTTAATACCATGATTAATGGACTTAATGTCAACTATTCTGTTTTTACAAAACTGGTTCTAATGTTGTTCAATTCAGATATTAGCATGTGTTGCGCCTCAATCCAATTTTATAACTAACATTAGAATAAGTCTTTAATGAATGTAAGTATATTATTCGTACATGCAGTCTCAGCCTGTGTTTGGCCTTTGACTTAACTCAAATGAGTAATTGTTTACATGTCTCAACTTAAATATAGTTAATCATGCATTAATATTAACTATAATATGTAATCTATCAGTAATCACAAAGATACCAATAGTAGCTCGAATGCCTCAAAAACATAATTGCCCAGGTATAAAAACACGTAATACATGAATTTTGCCAAAAATGGCAAAAATGAGTTTTCACCATGGAATTGAAGTAAAACATGCCAAAAAATCAAAACCTTTTGCGGAACGTTAATATCAATTTTCTGTAAAGAGTTATAAGCCCCGAGATTATTTCCTAAAATGGCAAAAACAGGATTTTGAGGGCCTTAACGACGTCAAAACGCAAAAGTAAGGTGGTGCCCATTGTTTACAATGGGTTTTGTTTATTTCGACGTTTCCAGTCGACCATGTCAGTTTCGTAAAATTCTGAACAAGTTTTGACCTTTCATTCTCACCAGTGAGTATTGGCGACAGAAGAAAAACGTCACAGAAAATCTCAGACACACTTTAAGAGCAGATTTAATGACAGAAATAAGACGTCGCAGAAGGTCTCAGGCACAAAAACAATTTAATGACATAAATAAAATGTCGCAGAAAGTCTCAGGCACATATATCATTATAGACAAACGTCAATAAAGAAAATCATGAGATCTTAAACTTTAGCTCTGATACCACATATAAAATCATTCTTAAGAACACCCTAATATTAATCATGAACACATTAATATGATTAAAGTTTAACATACAATTGTTCTTAATAAAAGGATCTTGGATCTTCATGTTTTCACAATAAATACGTCTAAAAGATAGAAAATAAGGCATACCTTGATCAAAGATCAATCTTGATTAATTGCTCCATCGATCTCCCTTCTTGGAAAAAAATGCACTCTAATGGAATCTCGGAGTTTCTCTCCCACCTCAGAAATAGTGTGTTATGAGATGACTCTAGATGGTGTAGAGGTCTCTATTTATAAGGGGAAGAGGGCCGGAATCCTAGTCAAGGTGGGACTCTTTCAAGTCTCCCACTAATGCCACTAACCATCATGTGACTAACGGATAAGGTTTACCCAAATCTTTTAATATCTTTATTTATCACTTTCCTAATTAATTATCTGACATTTATTAAAACCACATAAATGGGAAATTCGAAATTTAATACAATTGAAATTAAATAATTAATTTCGTCACTTAACATTAATTTCCAACAAGCTTTGCAACTGAGGAGACTGTCCCTCATGGTCAAACTTCTTGGTTGCGTCATTCATAATTGGAGAGGGATGCATTATTATTTTATCAAACCCATGTGACTATTTATTAATAGGTATAGTGAAGACTGTCTCTCTCTCTCTCTCTCTCTCTCTCTCTCTGCTAGTGTCTAACAGCTTGGTTACAATTTCGTCATGGAGGAATCCTTGGCTTCTAGTCACCATGAGAGTCTAATTTGGCCTCCATTATCTGATACTCTACGTCCCCTTTCTAGAAGACGTGTCTGGTATAGTTCTATTGAGCTTGAATGAATGGTTATATATATATAATGATCCAACTTAAAACCACAATATACTTCTTATTTTCTACCTACCATAATGGATTCAAAATTTAATGGTAAGCCTTCACATAATGGATTGCACATTTTATAAACATAATAGTATCATGTGTTCGTACAGGTTCATTAGATGATCTATTCATTACATCCTATTCCAGGTTCATTAGATGCGATCGATCTTTTTTTTAAAACGTTCAAGAACCCATTCCAATGAGCCAACTTCAGCAAACAACCGACATCATCTACTTCTACCATGGTCCCAAAACTCGATACAACTATTTATCCTCGTGTGGTCGGAATATCCAAATTATTTTATTCTTCTTTGCCTATAATAGCATTTGTAATGGGATGTGGTGTCATTTTCACAACTGCGGCATAAATTCAAAGAATTTCTGATTGTTTGTGAACTAAAGATACCAAAGCAAAAACATCATGTTACCATTATGTGAGAGTTCATGTCTGATTGATTTAAATGATGATCCATTTAATCAATTTATTCTAAAAACTCAAAGCATAGTAGACATGATAAATAAAATATAATTATATATATAGTATAATTATATAATATGCGACCAAGTACCTTGTATAAAGTGACATAATCAATGTCTGCGAAGCATTCTAATATATCTCCTCCTCTAATAAGATGTCCCTATTTTGTTCCTTTCATGTTGGCTCCTAATAAACCAACTCATATATATCCAGTGTATATCTAATCCATTTAAATTTGAATCCAATAATCTGGACGAATTTTAAAAAATCACTACACAATTTGAATCAGTTCAAGTTCGTAAATCCAATTTGCTAAGCATGTTTAGCTTTTCATGTGTATTTTTGGTTTAATTAGATTCATGCTCAGAGTTATCGTTTTCATTAAGTTGATTTACATGACCCAAGAAAAATCTATATATAACAATTGAAACACTAAAAAGTTTTAGAAAGCAAGTGAGCAAAATTCTTACCAAGTGAATGTTAGGAGCTGAGATACTACGGTGAAAGCCACCACAAAGGGAAGCATTGCAGATAAAATTTGTGTCGAATCAATTTTTACTGCGACATCCATTACACTTCATGTTTCATACGAGAGGATAAAAAATTAAAGTTCCCTCCCCTCCTATGCAATCCGACGTTTCTAATAAATGACGATGACCTCGAGCAAGCGAATGTCAACATGGCACCATCATTATATCTCCTCAAAGTTTCTGAATTCAGGATAAACTAAAAATTCTCTTAAAGACCACTCCCACGCGATAACCACTCTTAATTGAGTATTCCTCAGCTACTGGTTGAATAGCACTCCCATGCGGTAAGCACTCTGAATTGACGTTTGAGTTATTGGATTGGACATGATAAGTAGATCCTGAGCTAGGGATTGATCATACTTCATCTCCTATCATTCCACCTAAAGCAAGAAGTTGTTATTAAGAATTCCTCATGATAAAATGAAACAACAAAGACTACATCTTTCTAGAGAGTGATGATGATGGTGATGATGATATAGGTTTTACTAAGCAATTGACCACACCAAAATTTCCTAGCGTTTCCATAACATTGACATCAGTTATGTTAACTTCGTCGATTTCTCCCACTTCATTGGCATCAGTTACTCCCATTTCAGTGCTCTTAACAAGTGATCTTGGACCTCCATTATCCAAGCTTTCATTTAATTTTCTATTGAATCTACGAATGATCGAGAGCCAACTCCACTTTGGAAATCTTCAAAAATCTTCCCAATCAAGTATATTATAAAGAGAAAAAACTATATGTTTTGTCTTGAAGATGCAAATGAAGATGAGAATGGTGGTTTATGAGTTCCATTAGACACTGACGGATTATTTTTGGTCGTGTCGCTGGAGATGAAGGTTCAGGTGTCTGGGTTGGGGGCATCCTCATGTGCAAGATATAATTTGTTATTTTTATTCTTTGATAAAAGAGTAACTCAATAGCTACCATATGAAAACTCTTTACCAGAAGGAGAATTATGTGGAGGTTTATCTTCCATAGTTTCAAAAGATATTTTGGATAACACATTTCTCTATCTCCATATGCAAATAATTCGTCACGGTGTACCATAAAAGAAAGGTCCATTAGTTCCGTAACTTATAAAAACGAACTACAATCCCATTTTTATAACAAGATATGCAACAACTCAATCGAAAATCAGAAATTAATAGGGATTGAGTAGAGAGATTGTTCAATGAAAAAAGAGTTTGATTCAATAAAAAAGAAATGGGCATAACAAAAAGGGTTTTATAATCAAGTATAAAAAGAGAAAAATAATATCTTCGACTCCGTTTTTAGTTGCTTTGGGCACGATGGGGGGTGAATATATCCTAATGCAGTCAAATTTTAGTTAAATTTAAATTGGAGGTTAGAGAGATGAAGAAAAATTAATTCTTGAGATGATTTGAAGTAGTTGGACACAAGACCAGACCCTAAAAAAAGTTCGAAGGATGAATGATGTTATATGGTATATTTATTCAATAAATAATTCTAACTGAAGTTTATGTAAACATAAAAATGGGAATTACCTCAATGAAAAGTCATTAAAAGCATATGACATGGATCACAGACATATCAATGCCAATGTAATTCAAAAGTTCTTATCATCATAAGCTTGTTGACACCCTTTCATGTTTTAGTAAACAAAACTTGTGAACAAAAGTACGGTGGTAATTAACGGTGTTTACATATAACTTGAAGTAAATACAAAACAATAGACAACACCAAAGATATGAACATTTGATCAAATATGTGAGGGTAGTGACTGTTTGATAATTTCTTTCCAAATCAAGCATGAATATAGATATGGAGATAATTATTTATTTGATTATAACACCCATGTGTATGGAAATGGGAGCCGGTGAATAGTCATAACCTATGAAGAACGGACTCGTAATATGCATTTTGACACGCGACACGTGATTCTTCCCAAAGCTAGGATACGACACGCTAGGATAAGTATATAAATGCTCTTATGTGGACTAGTCCGCATTTTAAGAATGCGGACCGGACATGTGTCACTTAAAGGTGCGCCTAGAAATTATCATCTAAATTATAGGCGCACTCTCTCTCTCTTTTCTGGGTTGACCGCCAGGTAACACATGTTCGGTCCACATTCTCAAAATGCGGACTAGTCCGCACAAGAGCAGGACTATTTATATATATATTAATGAAATGAAATGAAACATACTTTTCCATAGAAGACCTTATTAAAGCATTTTTAACATAAAATTAAGAAAATGGATCATACAAAACAACATTCGAATACACTTTAACATTAAAAAATATAAATAAAGCACAATCACCATCACAAAATTCAAATACACGGTAACGTGTCGGAGCACGCACATAATATGTGCTTCAACCCGACACGCAACTCGTGGCTTCCGGGAGAGTGTCTGTACTTCATAGGTCATAACATAAGTATAATAACGAGAATTGATCAATGAAAACACATAAATGATTTTTTAAAGATAATTAAAACATTCCATCCAGTTAAGCAATTTATAAAAAAGTATTACCCTTGTTAATCCATAGCTTTGTGTTACTTTTGCACTCTTTTTTACTGTAAATGACAACAACTTGAGCAGTATTTATGGCCTGAGATGACAAAAAATGACAAACCTCTAAGAAATATTGATATGTTAAGCAACAAAATATAAATCACCCATTATCCATTCTCCACCAAAGATCTTACTTAAGATGTACCTACTTGGCACTTCAACAATCATGACAGAACCTTGACCACCTTCTTTTCAACCTCCCACGCCTCCTTTGAAAGGATTTTTTTGTTATAAAAAATTGGGTATTGGTAAAACACAATTATATAAGGTAACAATAAGTAACTGAATGAGAGATTGTTAAGCCCTTATTCTATTTCTATTCAATTTCTCTACAGTATTAAATTGAGACTCTTAACCATGGATCTTGACGAAATGGGGGACTACGGATACAAATCGAGCTATATACTAATTTATAGATCTACCAATATATAAATAATTGACCCAAAACAACATAAAAAAATATTTCTTTAGAGACAACTAACCTTATAAGTCACCATTTCTTAAGAGCTAGGAGGCGTAGGAGGACACATATTAGGGTTTTGTTTAGTTTATATATGAGATGACTGGAGAAGGACACCGGAACCCTAAAATAATGTTCTCTTTGTGTTAATGTTGTTAATCCTATGGTTTTTACTCTTAAACGTCCGGTGGGGAGAGGGACACAAGTTTCCGGGGAGAGGCAGAGAGGGTGGAATAAGTATCGAGGAAAAATCGTCAACCAAACAAAGTATCATGTTCGGGATTGGGAATTGGGGGGAAATGATCCCACCCAACCTTGTGCATTTATTTATTTTTATTTTAATAAGTTTTGCTACGATTACATATATTTTGTAACAATTATATTTTATTTTTAATGGTTTTTAACCGTTACAAATTTCTTACAGACAAAATTCATTACAAATACAAAAAAAAATCTGTTACAAAATAAGCCTTTTGGTGTAGTGACATATATTATGTGTATTATGTATGTGTATATGGTAAATAATGATAAATCATGTACATTACGTGCGAGTAATATTATACAATTATTATAGATAATGTGTGATATCTCAATAGTATAACTAGAGAAAGTTATAAAGATTTGTATTGTTTTTTGTCTTTTCTTGCTTGAGAGTGGATGAGTATATTCTTATGCCGATAGATGAAAAGTGAGGGGCCTGTACTATGGACTGAGGGCCTAATGGATTCTCACGACCAACAATGTTAGGTAGTAGTGTATCAGGGGGTGTTTATTTGAATTTCGCTTTGCGAGACGTCCCATGAATGAAACTTAGCGTAATATTGCACGTGGGGAGATGTTAGGTCCTTAGTACTTGGGTTTATGTGAAATAGTGGGAGAATATTCTAGAATTAATGATGGCATGTGATATCTTATGCTGATAACTTGTGAAAGTTAATAATTAAAAATCGATAAAATATGATTGAGTTATATTAATGTATAAGTGGTCGTAAACTTAGGAGACGATAGAAGAAGAAAATATTTAGTTATGTTTTAGCTATAGTGGGTTACGCGAACGTAGATTATGCGTAGATTTAAAATGAACTATCCCTATAATGTATTGGTTAGCTTAATTGAGGCTCATATGCTTACGATTTGGTGCACGCTATAGTTGAGGGGTGAGTTTATGTCCCAAGAGAGTGCGACACCACTTTAATTATGAAATTTGTGCATTCATAATTATTATGCATTTTAATTCGCTTGCTAATTTTTTTTTCAAAACTCGGGCTCTGACCTGTTTATATATTTTCTCTTGTTATGCATATATTATAATATATTGTACGTGTCCCACCGTAAGGATGCTAATGATGCTTATTATGTCCACAGTCCTTGGAGCAGTAGCATATTGGGAATGTTACAGAATTTCGTTATAGCCGCTTCCTATTCTTTTTATAAATCTAGTAAAGGATCCATCTTGTATATCGAATGTGTATACCCAAGGGTTGGTTATATGTAGATATTTTATGCTTTTATCACTAGATGTTCTATTGTCTATGACCCGACAACATATTCGGGTATATCTTTTATTGTACACGTGCATATACTATCATGTTCTGTAGTCATTATAAGTGTTGGTTTCTAGTTCCTTGTATGTTTTTAGAATTTTGGCATCCGTTTATTTTATTATTGGGTGATTAGTTATGATTTAATTAGATTCATCAGTTGATGCTGAGAATGGTCTGTAACAACCCGCATAATTTTTGGGATATTTTCAAAATAAAGAGGAAAAATAAAGTTTTTGATAAAATTATTTTTATTGCTAAAATATGTTGGTTATTATTTTTAAAGGCGAGAATTTCAAACGGTTTCGAAAACGGAGTTAAAACGAATTTTAAAATGATTTTAAAATGTTTTTAACTCTTGGAGTTGTTTTAACTTCCAACTCTTCATTTCTTTGCCTTATTTAAAGGAGTCTTTTGGATTCCAACTTTTCATTTCTTTGCATTATAAAAGGATTCTTGGGCAACCCTTTTTAACATACTTTTGTCATAAATTTTGGCAACAAATATATTTTATATTCCTCTTCTTTTTATATGCACATTGGCCCTTGAGATTTGTGAGTTCCAACCTTAGATTAGAGGTGTTCTTGGGGCTATTTTGTTGGAGGTTCTTGGAGGAGATTTTTTAGATCTTTTGAATTGATCTTGAGGATGTGATCATTGGTTTCTCATCATGGTTTGGGGTATGGGGTTTTACACAATATGCTCCTTAAATCTCGCGAGTGTCATTCTTTTTGAATTCTTGTTAATTGAACTCATATTTGAATTGATAAATTCATTGAAATCTGGAAAATAATTGTTGAAATTATTTTGGTTCATGTGGTATCGTTATATTTTTTATGAGCACGTTGTCATGAGATTTTAATATGGCACGGATGTTGGGCACCCGCCAAAATTCCTGTTTCCCGGGCTATGGTTTGATAAAGCATATACGGATGTGGTGAGGCATGGTGACCCGGTTAAAGTGTTGTTGAGAAATTATATTGATAAATGCTTTGAGATTTGCATTTTGATTTGAATATTCGTACTCGTGTTGTTACGTTTTATTCGTTGCTAATCCGTATTTGTTGAGCATAATTCCTGTCGTATTGTGTACTTCCCCTTATTTTCTTTTAGTGGTAGGTTAGCATGGATTTGGGCGCTATGAATTATTGGAGATTGATTTTATCTTGGATATTTTGGGAAGAATTTTTAATACAAGTTGGAAGAATTGTATTATTTTGATGTATAGAGCATTGAAGATTTTTATTTATTTTTCGAGTTAGATGTTGTATTTATTCGAGAGACTTGTTGTATTTGAAGAATTGAGATTAGTGGATTTATATTATTGTTGGTTTATTTAGATGCTCTATACCTTGTCACTTGTGGATTTGGATTCATTTTATCAGATTAGCGCTCCGTTCGCTCTCCCCGGGCGGGCGGGGTGTTACAAATGGTATCAGAGCTTAGGTATACGGCAATCCTCGGGTCTTGAGTTTTGGGTTCATTGCGTGGTTAGCAATTTTTGGAGATAGAAATTTTTAGAGAATCGTTTCGTGTTAGGCATCTAGATTAGATGTGAGAAAATTATTTTTGGAGACGAAATTATTTTTGGAGTTAGTATAGTGGCCTGATTTTTTTGAGAGTTAGGCATTCGGAGAATTTCAAGGGCGAAATTCCATTGTTAGTGGGGAAGTGTAACAACCCGCATAATTTTTGGGCTATTTTGAAAATAAAGAGGAAAAATAAAGTTTTTGATAAAATTATTTTTATTGCTAAAATATGTTGATTATTATTTTTAAAGGCGAGAATTTCAAACGGTTTCGAAAACGGAGTTAAAACGGATTTTAAAATGATTTTAAAATGATTTTAAAATGTTTTTAACTCTTGGAGTTGTTTTAACTTCCAACTCTTCATTTCTTTGCCTTATTTAAAGGAGTCTTTTGGATTCCAACTTTTTATTTCTTTGCATTATAAAAGGAATCACGGGCAACCATTTTTAACAAACTTTTGGCACAAATTTTGGCAGCAAATATATTTTATATTCCTCTTCTTTTTATATACACATTAGCCCTTGAGATTTGTGAGTTCCAACCTTAGATTAGAGGTGTTCTTGGGGCTATTTTGTTGGAGGTTCTTGGAGGAGATTTTGTATATCTTTTGAGTTGATCTTGAGGATGTGATCATTGATTTCTCATCATGGTTTGAGGTATGGGGTTTTGCACAATATGCTCCTTAAATCTCGCGAGTGTCATTCTCTTTGAATTCTTGTTAATTGAACTCATATTTGAATTGATAAATTCATTGAGATTTGGAAAATATATTTTGATTCATGTGGTATCGTTATATTATTGATGAGCACATTGTCATGAGATTTTAATATGGCACGGATGTTGGGCACCCGCAAAAATTTCTGTTTCCCGGGCTATGGCTTGATAAAGCATATATGGATGTGGTGAGGCCTGGTGACCCGGTTAAAGTGTTGTTGAAAAATTATATTGATAAATGCTTTGAGATTTGCATTTTGATTTGAATATTCGTACTCGTGTTGTTACGTTTTATTCGTTGTTAATCCGTATTTGTTGAGCATAATTCCTGTCGTATTGTGTACTTTCCCATATTTTCTTTTAGTGGCAGGTTAGCGTGGATTTGGGCGCTATGGATTATTGGAGATTGATTTTATCTATGATATTTTGGGAAGAATTTTTAATACAAGTTGGAAGAATTGTATTATTTTGATGTATAGAGCGTTGAAGATTTTTATTTATTTTTCGAGTTAGATGTTGCATTTATTCGAGAGACTTGTTGTATTTGAAGAATTGAGATTAGTGGATTTATATTATTGTGGGTTTATTTAGATGCTCTATACCTTGTCACTTGTGAATTTGGATTTATTTTATCGGATTAGCGCTCTGTTATCTCTCCCCGGGCGGGCGGGGTGTTACATGGTCCACTTGATATTCCTATTTTATCTTAGTATAGGGATGGCCACCCATTATTATTTTAAGCGGGGTGTCACAAAACCATTGATAAAACAATCCATCTTCTTCGCCCCAGTATTGACCTCCTCTGGTATAAACATTGATAAATTATTCAACTCCTGATCGTATTCAACCACTGATTTTGAGCCCTTCTCTATGTCCAAAAAATATCTCTTCTTCGCGCTCCTTATTGCATACAGGAATTATTTATCGTTGAATTTTATCAGAAAATATCCATAAATCAAACGGTCCCTTTCCTCCAATATGGTTGACACTCTCCCACCACTGTAAAGCATCTCCTGTCAGCTTGAACATAGCCAACATATTTTTCTGCACATCATTGCAGTCCACCATCCTCAAATGTTTATCCATGTCTCTCTTCCAGTGGTGAGAAATCGTTGGGTTAGATCCCCCTGTAAAGGTGGGAAGATTGATCTTGTGGAAACATACCCTCACCCTATCCCAAGTCTACGGGAGTGTACCGCACTGCTGCGCCTCTAAAGTCACCCATCTCTGTCTCCCTTTCATTCGTTGTGGCCACATGCACAATCACTGCTAACTTCTCGTCATCCAACACAAACTTCCTTGGCCTCCTTTGACTAGTGGAGCCAACAACTAAACCCTCTATCCTATCTTCAGCTCTCCTAGTGTTCACCATCTGAAAAGATAGTACACTACACCAAAATTGCCCACTTAAAACCGTGCCAAGTCAAACTTATCAAGGTCTTTGATCGTGAAAAGTTTGGGGGTTACAAATGAACTTATCACGAACTTGTCATAATCAAAGACCGTGACAAGTTCATTATAGTTGTCACAGACATATAACGGTCTTTGACCTTGAAAAGTTTATCACTGTCAAATACCATGACAAATCCGTGAAAAAAAATTAAACTTTTCACGGTTTGGACCGTGACAAATAAAAAATTATCTCAGACTTTGACTATGACAAGTTTCTTTGTCACTGACTTGTCACGGTCAAAGTCCATGACAATTTTGGGCAAAATTTAAAAAAACTGCTAGGCAGTATTGCCACTGCCACTGCCCTGTAGTATATTTGTACTTGTTATAGCAAAATTTTACCTATCCAAACAACATATCCAAATAAAATATAAATAAAGTACCAAATCAACATATACCAAATAATGGCATATATAATCCATATCCAAATAAAATAAAATAAACAAATATCCTTATCTAAACCAACATGTACCAAATTAAAAAAATGCAAATATAATCCAATATCCAAATAAAATAGATAGAAATAATGTCATGGCATAGGGTCTTGATCAAGTTAGAGGAGGAAGGAAGTCCGCACGACATATGCATTGACACAACCCTTAATTCGCTGAATGTCACATTGTTCGCGCAACCACAAAGGTGAGTTCTCCTTTTCGGACACCACATGCGTGATGAGCACCCTTGCATCAATGTCTTAGAGGGGGCATCCATGAACAACCATAAAAGAGAAGAGGATCGGATCCCTCAACCCCCTCGCTCCGCTCCCCACAATATATGTCGAGAAGAAACATGCTCGGTCGATCGATTATCGACATAAGACGTTCGATGGGAGTCAAGATGGGAAATGGATCATATGGCGGCGAGTCCGTGCATATCAACGATGAAGAAATGGCGTCCTTATCTACCTCTACCTCCTTCCCCTTGCCCTCATCGAAGATGGAGCCCAACTGATGCTTCATGAAGGCGTACGTATCTAGGATTATCGCCTTCAACCTTTATGGATTATCGTACAGGGTGTCCACCTTATGAGCTAACTCGGTGTTTCTCGTCTCCATTCCAATGATCCCTGACTTCCCCACTCATGAGCTCACCCCTATTCATCCCCTTATGATCCGTCCCGAGCACTAGACTGAGTGTGTTCATAACCAAAGATGCTTTGTCAGCATCAGATTGCGACCCGTGCACTTCATTAAGTTTTGCCTGAAAAGACAAAAAGTACACGATTAGTTAATTAAGTAAATAAAATAATTATATCGTAATTAAAAAATTAAACATTTATAACTTATAATCGTAGTGGCGATGCTCGGGGACACCTCCTTATCCTTGCCCTTTTTCGTTCGAATTGCCACATAGGCATTGAGCGTATGTGGCCCACCTCCAAGGCCACTCCCCGTCTCCTGAAATAAAATAATGCAGAATTAGTAAGTAACGCAAAGTAATGATAAATTAGAATAACATAAAACAAAAATTAAAGAAAATTCAAAAACTACCATCATGTGCTCCACCTCGACGTTAGACGTGCGCCTGGAGTAATGCACGTCCAAATTTTTCGCTCAATTTTCCCTCCTCGATTGGCGAGATGACAATTATCTCTCATCGATCTCATTTTCAGCAAACCTTTACCACATTGCCAATGAGATCAGCTCCTTCGAGGGGAAGGTGTCACGTATTCTCATAATGGACTCCTGGGTATTCTCAAAGTATCATGCCCACATATTCTTCTTTCACGTATTATATTGATACCTCAACTATTCTAACATGGAGTCATGGACATGTGGGGGCAGGCCGAATTGTTCCTATCAAACAAATACAAACCAACAAGAAAGTAAGTGTTAGTTGCTTATAGATATAAATATAAATATAAATACACTACCTGTAGTGCCCCCAAGACACTAATCTTAATCTCATTAGGCATGACCCTCCAATCAGTGTACCCCAGGCCAATGATCGCCTTTAGCAACTCTAAGGATCTAGCAATAATTTTGTCTTATTCTCGACGAAGGACCCCAATTTGCCCCATTTTGGGGGCCTAGTGGCCGAGGAGCCTCGCCGCCTCTGCTACTGCACTGGGATGAAGACATTTTTGTAATATTTTTATGATTTTGAATTAATGCTCAAATCCGATAATAACAAATGCGAGAGATTTCATTTAATTATGTAATTTAAAATATGTTTCTGTTAATTTAGAGTACGCATAAGAACTAAACTTATACCAATTTCAATACATACGATATCAATTTCATTGCAATTTCAATTTATACCAATTTATATCAATTTCAATTTATACCAATACTAATACCAATGCCAATTTGTACCAATACCAATACCAATTTCAAATTCAATTTCAATACCAATACCCAATACCAATTTAAAATTCAATTTAAATACCAATACCCAATACCAATTTCAAATTCAATTTTAATACCAATACCCAATACCAACACTCAATACCAATTTCAATATCGATATCCAATACCAATTTCAATTAACACGCACACACACTGCCCCCCCCCCCCCCCCCCCCCCCCCCCCCCGCGAACACACACTCCCGGGTCATGGACTTTGAATTAATGCTTAAATTGATTAAAATCCTAATTAACATATATTCACTAACCATAAAATCAATTTTGATTCAAATCCGATAATAACAAAGCACTAGACGAATATACCCACTAGTTATTACAAGCATTAGACTGATCAAGTACAAATGAATAAAAAGAATTAAATTATTGTCTGATAATAATAAAGTACTAGAATAATACATCCACTAGTCATTACAAATAATTTGAATACCTATTACAAATCTAAAAATTATTTCAAATCCGGGTTATCATAAATAATGGATTGATATTTGGTAGGAGCAACCAAGTCAACCACACAACTGTTTAGACGCTTTGGCGCAAGTAGGATAATTGACCACGACTCGTTGTTGATATACTCTGAGTAAAACACTTGCTTAACCTTTTGAAAAGAACAAACAAACGTCTCATCGCTCACGTGTTCGTTTCTCTTCAACTTCGACAAGTCAACCATGATCAAATTGGTGTCAGGATTAACTTTACGAGCGTTTTTATCATCAACTCTTACCCAATCATAGTAAAATACAACCTCTTTAAAGCTTACATAGTCCAATTCAAATATATTCTGAATTACACAATAGTAAGTCATTTCAGCTTCAACGAGATTTTTATCTTTCGCGCTCGCTCGAAAGAAAGTAAGATCCTTGTATGAAATGCTAAAGTTCTATACATTTGTATTTTCCTCCTTGAAATGAATACGTAACAGTTCAATTGATACTTTTTGTACTCTTGTGCCATGAACAAGGGTTTAGTGGCTAGACGACCAAGCCTTGATGTCGCATCACCTGTCTTTAAGAGCTAAGAATATACATAAATTAATTAGGTTAGTTGTAAAGCATTCTTATAATGTGAAATTTAATAACAACCATTTTCATTATAATTATCTCATGTGACAACCACAGCCTAAATTCGATGTCTAATTGTGCCATTGTTTTTTGTCTTTTATTGTTCTCACATGCTTCATATTTTCTGCATAGATCGTGATGAACGTATCACAAAATTAATCATGTATAAAAATTAAAATAATTTAAACTAACTTTTTCCATTCTTTGACATCTTCATATTTATCAAATAGATAACGAGCTACTTATTCATGTTGTAAACTCGTTAATTTCACTCATTTACCCATCACATGACCACCCTCATCAACGAACTCATCAATGCCATCCACGTTGGTCGAGTCAGGCATATATTCTCGTGTGTAGATTGATGACTCCAAGTCGATTTATTCCTCTACAATTGATCCTTCCATCGATCGTGTATTCTTGACGTAATCTTTGAAAACTTTCATCAACCTTTCAAATGGATACATCTACCGATATCTAATTGTGCCACAAAGAAGTGCCTCGTCGCATAGGTGTACCAACAAGTGAACACTTATATCAAAAAACGATGGGGGAAAGTACTTCTACAACACACAAATTTCTTCGGTCACCGTCAATTTTGCAGCCACTATGTGAACTCGATTGATTACCTTCTCATATAAAAGTGGGAAGCAGATAATAATTTGCATAATAACGCTCTGCAAATCCTTGTGCTTGGAGAAACAGTGCTTAAACAATAGAGGAACCAATTGCATGATCACATGCCAATCGTGGGACTTACACTTATGTAAATCATGGGTATCATAATTGACAATCCTTTGCAAGTTAGACGAAAAATTAGATGGAACCTTGAAATTATATATTGTGGCTAAAAACACATTCATTTCCTCACTCGTCGAAGTAAACGCACTAGGGGAAATTACTGTCCTTCCCTTACTATCTTCTTTCAACCATAGTTATGGCTTAAGTTTAAACGATTTAAGGTCTTTTTGTATATTTTCTCCATCCTTCGAATGACTCCCCCCACGGCATGTGCCCATAATATGTTCAACTATGTTCTTCTCTACGTGCATCACATCCAATACAAGGTGTACCAGGTTATTCTTCCAATAAGGCAAGTCAAATAAAATTGACCTCCTAGACCATGCCTTCCTTGTCTCAGTTTCATTCCCAGTTGGGGTCTTCTTATGCTTGATTTTTTTAATTTTTGGATTCTTACCTAGCATATTATGGCCATAATCGGAAGATTTACTTTCAATTTCTGAACCTGAAAGTTTTCTCGATGGTAGTCTATGTTCAACCCCGTCCGGTAAAAATTTAGAACCTTTTTCAAATCTAAAACTATGAGTGGGGGTAAAAATATCCTATGGCAGTGGTATACATTTTTTGTTCTAGCGGGGAGATGAAGAGATTCAATCTCCTCTCCAAAAATAGGACACCCCAAATAACTATATACACACAATCGGATAATGTCCCATAAGCTGGAAAATCATGAATTGTCCACAACAACATAGCTTTCAGTGTAAACTCTTATTTTCTAAAAGAGTCAAATACTTGCACACCCTCTTCTCACATCTCATTTAATTCTTCTACCAAAGGAGACATATAGACGTCGATGTCCTAACTTGGTGCCTTTGGCCCAGGTATCAATAAAGACGGCATCGAAAATTCAGGTCTCATACAATATGAATGAGGGAGGTTGAGTCGGACTAGGATCACTGGCCATATACTCTAATTGGTTCATAGATTTCTAAATGGATTAAAACAATCTATTAGTATAGCCAAACGAATGTTATGATGTTCTCGAGAAAAGTTGGGATACTCAAAACTCATCCTCTTCTAAGTCGTAGAATCAATAGGATGACGCATGAGATTATCCCCTGCTTCTGGCCAAGCATGCCAATTCATTGCCTCCATTATCCATGGTACTGTGAAAAACTACTTTAATCTAGGCCCAACGAAAAAATATTTAAACACTTTTTGAGGCACTTTTGAGCGTGTGCCTTCCTTTCCAATATATTGGACATATCTAGGTTCACCGCATACCGGACATCGATCAAGATTTTGATACTCCTTTTGGTATTTTATGCAGTAATACACATAAGAATGAATTAATATATAGTTCATACCCAAACCTTTCAAACTATTTTTCATAGTAGGATAACTGTTTGGAAGAGTATACTGCTTGGGTAGAAATCCCTTCACCCAATTCAAAACTCCTACCACATTATTGGCAGACACACCATATTGGGTATTCAAACTATACAAACCAACCATGGCATGTAAAGTTGTTTAATCTTTGTCAGATCCAGAGTATAATGGTTGGATCGACTTAAATTTTAAACTTTCGTAGCCACCGTCAAGGTTTTCCTCTATATCTTCATGAGCACCTGAACCTTATACATTATCAATGGCCTCATTCTCTTGGACTTCATGAACTCCATACATGTTATCAACTAAATCCTCTAGCATATTATGATTTTCGTTGTCATCCTCCCCTCGTACATCTATCCTACTTATTGAAGGGTTTTGTCGAGGTTGCTCGGGGATAAAAGGAACTTTCGATTCCCCGTGAAAAACCCAAAATTGATAACTATCTTATATACCACATCTTAACAAATGTACTTCAACTATTTTCCACTCAAACACCTTACCATTCTTACACCTAGCACATGGATAGGGAAACTCTTCATCATTATGACATCTCTTTGCTTATTTAATAAATTCATTAGAACCTCTGGAAAACACATCCCCTAATCTATTTATCTCATCCATCCACTCTCTGTATTTAGGATGTCCCATCACAACTACTACAAACAGTTTCCTATTATGGGTAAGAAGAGTATATTCGTGGATTAGTATAAATTAAAGTGTGAACATTTAGTTCCCATTAAATAATTTACTACAAGATTGACATCTTATCTTTCGGTGTTATATTATATAAACAATAGAATTCTTATTTCCTCCATCTCCTCTAAAGGTTTAGTGGTCCTATCCCATTCAAGACCACATATTTCTGTAATATGCTTAACAACTCATGCACATTGTTCAAATTTGAGAAACACTCGACAGCATATCCCCATAGTTCTTGAAGTACACGATATAGATTCTCAAGTGTAAGTGTTATTTCAATTTATCAATTGATAAAACACTTAGCATTACATCATCTAGTATGTACCCAGATAACATTAAGAAACGACATCATAACTTCCCCCAAAAGTAACAAGTTTAAGCGACTAAGAATATTATTATACATAAACTATGCAGTCCCAAATTGTCCAAACAGGACAATTTGAGAGATCTTATTACCGGGGTAATGACTCTCGAATGGGTCTAAGGGCTATTTAATGCGTACGCATAAGAACTAGAAGGCTAGTATCTATGCGCACTAAATGTAATTTAAATTATGTTTCATTTAATTATGTCTTATCATAATTCGAGAGATTTAATTTAATTATATAATTTAAACAATATTTCATTTAATTTAAAGTACGCATAAGAACTAAAACTTATACCAATTTTAATACATACAATATCAATTTCAATTTATACCAATACCAATACCAATACCAATTTATACCAATACCAATTTAAAATTCAATTTCAATACCAATACCCAATACCAATTTCAATACAATTACCCAATACCTAATACCAATTTCAATACCAATTTCAAATTCAATTTCAATACCAATATGTGCGCTAGGGATCTAGGCAAATTATGTAAGAATATTATTCTTATCATGTCTAATTGTTTTAATTGGCTTAATTCCGGACAAAATAAATTAAGTCTAGGATAGTTTTATTATGGAGTTTAATTGAACCTAAGACAAAGTTCAAGTCCAAGAATGTGCAATTTAAAGCTTTGAAGAAGATTTCAAGTCAAGACATGTTGCATATGTTTAACATCACTCAGGTATGAATACTTGTGAGCAATTGGGTAATTTAGTATGTTGATTAAAAGCTGGGTGATTTAAATGTTTGGGAATTAAATCTTTTTATGTTTTAAAAAATATTTTTGAGTTATAAATAGTTTAAAGAAAAATTCGAGGATTTATTTAAAAGAAAAATATTTTATTTAAACAATGTCTCTTGAACGAGACAGTGGGTCATTCAAACGATAATCCTTGTCATGCGAACGAGATCCACATCTAGCTCGAACGAGCTTGCCGCCTCGATTTTTGTGTTTTGGTTTTCTTGGACTCTGTGTTGCTCAGTTATAAATAAAAATGTCTCTGCGAAAGTTTTGATGGGCACAATAGTTTTGAAAAACTCTTTTTCATATAATTTTTCGTCATCCGGAGTTTATTCAAGATTAAATTATTCGATTCCAAAGTTTGTGATCTTGAACGTGTTTACCGAAAGACAATTCGTCATTGACTACACCGTTTTGTTCTTTGTGGGGAGAACTCTACAACCGGAGAATTGCGTGCTATTGTGGAGGGAGTCCTTATGAAGTTAACTCTTGTGGAGAAGACATTTCTTTTCCATTGTTGACCATCTGGAGTTCTTGCGGGAGATTCCAGCCGATAACATCGGCACCGAAACCTGCAGGTATTTCATATGTCACCCTATTTCATTGTAATCTGTGTAAGTTGTGTCTTACAAATTATAGTTAAATAAAAAGGTTTTTCCCTTCGGTGATTTTTTTTGAAATGGTTTCTTTTACCGCATGATTTATTCAAGGAATGGATTTAATCACTTAGATGCATGTTTTGGGTTTAAGAAGTTAAAATAAATTTTGACTAAAAATTGGAACAAAAATGTTTTTGCCTAAAGTACACACTAAAGGGCCTTCTTTAATTGGTATCAGAGCTTGTTGCACTATCTTATTGTGTTTGTGATCCTGTGACTTTAGGTATGCCTTTTGGTGGTTTTGATAATTTTAGAATTCACTTGTTTGAATCATCTAATTGGAAATGACACATGAAAACTACTCTTAAAAATTGGTTAATAAGGGTGATGTGAAAAGTTTCTTTGCTGCGAAGGGTTTGGTCACTGGATAGATGAGTGTCCCACTAAAGTCAGGGAGAATTTAATAAACCGATAAATCGAGTTTCTTCCCTTAGTAATAGTGACCCAGAAGAAGAAAATGTTTATGCTAGTAAGTTTGAACTTCCCATCTTTGTGGCTAGTCATGTAAGTGATAAAACTTACCTTTGCATGATTCTTCTGCAGCCACAGAAGTTGATACACCTAAGAGTGAGGGTGAGGTGAGTGAGGATGAGAGCGAAGACGAGAAAGCTTTGCAAACTGCTTTCAAAGAATTGTATGAAGAAACATTAAAAGAAAAGAAAGAAAACTTGAAATTAGGATCCATGTTAAAAGAACTTGCCATAGAAAAAAATAATTCTAATACTTTAATTGAGGAACTTAGGGAAAGTGAAAAAAAAATTTGAGATAAGCTATAATATGTCGAGGGTGAGAGAGATAGTCTTCGAGGGTTGATGGAGACTATGAAAAATGAACTTCTTGAGTTTGAGAATTCTACGCGTTTACTTGAGTCAAGGATAGGTGAGCTTGGAAAAAACTGAGAGATTCGAGTAAAGTTAAGTTTGATTTGGAGGCTAGGTCTGAAAATCTTGACAAAATCTTAGGCACCGTCGAAATTAAAGATAATCGGAGAGGTATTGGCTTTAATAATCATGTCTCACCTACACCCAATGCCAAAACCATGCAAACAAGAGAGCTTCCTAGGAACTTTACGAGAGAGCCACCTAGGAACGTGAGGTATAATCGGCCTATAGGATACACTCCTCACCATATCTACACGTGCACTCATTGCGGTAGGAGAGTTCATCTTAGAAGGTTTTACTATGATCTTAGGAACGCTCCTAGAAAGTCTAAAGCCATTCCAGTTCCCAATGCTCTTGCTCGTCGGTTCACACCTACTTGGATTAAGAAGTCGGATTTAGAAGCATTAGGTATTAGGCTTAGTGATTCTCGCATCATTGCTCGTGGTTCTCCTCATGTTTCGTCTTTCGAATCAGGTTGTTCGTTGGTTTGTCATACTCTAGTATTTACATCATGCGTTATATTTTGCTAGTGTTATGGCATGTTTCTAGTTTTTGTTATGCATTTGAGTCTTATCAAAAATACAAAAATATTTTTCTTTTTATAAAAACTTTTGAAAATACAAAAATATTTTTGGTTTTTGAGTCGTGAGGTTACATGGTTGATGTGGTATATTAGTGTGCTTAATCCCCCCCTTTCCTTTCATTATTCATGTGGCTAGGACATTTGGTCATTGTTATTGATACTTAGAATGTCTTAACCATTGTATTATGGGAATGTTTCGAAGTTGATATGCTTTTTGATTCGACTTTGCTTATATGCCATCCTTGCACGAATGCACGAGTTTATATGAATGTTTGACTTCTCTTGCATATTTGAGTTTCGTGAGACGTTCTTATCTCAATTTTGTCCTCTATGTGTAAGTAAACTTAAGGAAGAGGTGTGATTGTAAGAACCGTTTTCCGTGAGAATCGATATTGAAAAAATTATGAGTGTTCACGAGAAAGGGTTGCGAGAGTATAAAATTGACTCGTCATGAAAGCCACCATTTAAAAGAGCCCAAAAGAAAATCAAAGCAACAAAAATTCATATGCCAATAATTAGGGCCAATAGGACTTTCTCTAATTTGAGATTGATAGATATTTCTAAATATCTTGAAAAATTCATATATAGGAGGGAGTTTGGTTGGAGATAAATTTAAATGGGTTTGCACCATGAATCCTACGTTGAAACATCGTATCATAACGCTATTATTCGTAGAATTGTCAATAAACCGGACTTGTGTGCATGTTGTTAGTTTAGTTCATTAAACTCACACTTATTTTGTCACAAATGGCTTTGATGAAATTTGATGATTTATTGCTATCAATTAGAACTTCTTAATCGGTTCGACGTATTGAAATGGTGACTCATTTGTTG
Organism: Sambucus nigra; assembly: GCA_949130495.1. Lineage (NCBI taxonomy): Eukaryota > Viridiplantae > Streptophyta > Magnoliopsida > Dipsacales > Adoxaceae > Sambucus > Sambucus nigra. The sequence continues at coordinate 92,451,500 of OX422215.1, read as the reverse complement.
TAGTTCACTCCCATACAATCCACATTCATGATTGAGCACATTGGTACTATGTTAACATGTAATTATCATTGTCGTTTTACTTTGTTTTCTGTTTTGAGTATGTTTTAAGTCTGTGTTTGATTTACAGGTACAGTTTTGAGATAATTTTTTCACTGGGTAAATCCTTACTGTTTTGGGGGTATTTCTGGAATTTTCATTTTTTCATTCGAATGAAATCCTATGTTGCGCGAACATGTCGTTCAAGCGAAATAACAAAGTCGTTCAAGCAACATAACAAAGTCGTTCGAGCGACTTCGAGCGAGATCAGGGTTTCACTTAACAAAGCTCGTTTGCATTTTCAATCACTTTATTCTCTCATACCTCTTTCTCTGTACACAAGAGGCGGCAGCAACTGTTTCTTCAAAAATTGCCATTTTCAAAATTAAAAAAAAAAATCTTTGAAGCTTCGATTTCTGCTTCACTCATTCACGTGGTAGCTTCATCCCTTATCCAGCTTGGATTTCGAGTGGTCTCAAGCCTCTGTGGTCCAGCCATTATCCTGTTTCGATCAGTGGTTGTGTGTTTGCAACTCCTTCCACACAGTTGCCTCGCTCCCTTGAGGTATTCACTATTTTCTGGGCTTACCTTTGATTCATTCTGTATTGGGTTTAATGATATCTGATTCCAGGATGTATTCACACAAAAGAACACTGCCTTGGCCATTTTCACCTCTTTTACAGTGTCTATTTTGTGTTCCTTTTGTTTGGAATAAAAAATCATTTGATTGAGTAGGATTGGTTGCTAATTTAGTATATTATTTCTGATTTTTGTTGTTGTTGTTGTTGTGGTTGGTGTTCCCGGTGGTTCGGTTGGATGTTTTGTACGGAGATAGGTTCTTAGGTGTCTGTTCCTCGGTGTTCATACCCTTCCACACATTACACTCTTCCGTCATGCCGCCTAGACGTCATGGTTCCCCGTTAGGCTGACTCGATGAGTCGCCACCCTCTACTCAAGCTCAAGCCAGTAGACCCCAGTAGTCTCCAGTGAGATGGGCCACACGTGTTGAGTATGATCATTACTGCTTATTGGATCTACATATTAGGTCTGTGGTTCAGGAGCGTGTGTTTCATTATTCTGAGTTTCATGAGTTAGTTATTCAGCACTGGTTGTCTGGTAGGAGTTGGGATCACCTCTTTGAGGATCATGGGGTTGTCTATCCGGACATTGTCCATGAGTTCTTCTTTCGCGCTCTCCCCCATGCTGAGGGGATTTTTTTTACTGTTCGTGGTGTTCCTATTCTCATCACAGTAGATCTTATAACAATTTTTCTACACCTTCCTCGTGTCCCTAACGCTATGTTTCCTCGTTATTTCGACGTTGGACCTACATATGATGATATTTAGCGTCATTGCTTCTGGGAGATTCCCCAGGCAGGTACTACCATGTATCATCTCCATCTTTTCCCTGCCTTCCATGTCCTTAATAAGGTTGTGTCAGCATCCATTTATCCTTGGATAAATCATACTCATATCGGGTCTAAGATTACCAATTTTATGTACCATGTATCTTAGTTGTGGGATATCGATTTACCGACTATCATGCTTTGTGTTATATCATCTGTCAGCGTTAGTTGTACCACCCTTGTCCGCCCTGTTCTTCCTTATGGGATTCTCATTTCCCTAATTTGCACTACTACTGGGGTTCCTGCTTTAGAGCGTGATCAACGTCTCCCTTTGCCTGTAATTATCGATCATAACACTTTCACTCACTCAGAGAGTCATTTGCCACAGGCGATGAGAGCTAGAGCTCCACCCACTGAAGGAGCCTTTTCCGATGTTGATCCCTATCAGCCCGCTGATCACACTATTCTGAGTACCCCTGAGTTTTCTTATCCATGCACCTCCACACTTGCACCCACACTTCCTATTGAGGAGGAGGTTTCTACTTTACAGGCACATGTAGCTGCCCAAACCCGGATGTATGACACTATCATTTCCATATTTGATGCTGAGGTCGAAGCGCGTGTTCGTGCTGAATCCAGGATGACATCATTCTTTGATGAGATGCGTCCGCGAGAGCAGTTGAGAGGTGCAGAATCCTCTGGACTCAGCCATATTTCATCTACATACACTAATGCTGCTTCTGCTGATGATGATACTCCTACTGATGTCTAGTTGTATTTTTTTCATTGTATCTAAGACATTGATATTCCCGATGTATTTATTTATTCTCAGATATGATGTAATCTTATGGACATTTGTATCACCATTAATTTTATTTTATGGCATGGATGTATAGCTTCTTTTGTAGTTTTAGTGATTATCTCATTATGATTCAGTTACTACTATCTTTTGCTATCCATATTCATACTGATATTAATTATCTAGCCATGCTATTTATTCCATATATTCATGCTAGATTTCGTGTGTTTGTCCCACCTTTTGTCTATGCCAGGCAAAAAGGGGGAGAGATATGTGATGTAGGGATTGTATTTATTATGATATTATATTAGTTTTGTTCCTCCATACTTCACTTGGGTATTTTTTTGTGTCTCGTGTGTGTAGGTATATTGTTCAAAGATTCAGATGTTTATTTATACATCACATTCAGACACAGAATCAGATTCAGAAGACTGTCGTTTATTCAGTTTCATTATGTCCTGTATTTTTATATTTTTGAGTTTTGGGATAGGACATGTATTTTTTACGGCATATAGCATTTCTGTTTAGTTTTGTCCCAGAATATACAAAGGGGGAGATTTGTAAGAACATAACTCTTATCATGTCTATTTGTTTTAATTGGCTTAATTCTGAACAAAATAAATTAAGTATATGCTAGTTTTATTATGGAGTTTAATTGAGCCTACGACAAAGTTCAAGTCCAAGAATGTGCAATTTAAATCTTTGAAGAAGATTTCAATTCAAGACATGTTGCATATGTTTAAGATCACTTAGGTATGAATACTTGTGAGCAATTGGGTAATTCAGTATGTTGATTAAAAGCTCGGTGATTTAAATGTTTGGGAATTAAATCTTTTTATATTTTAAAAAATATTTCTGAGTTACAAATAGTTTAAAGAAAATTTGAGGATTTATTTAAAAGAAAAATATTTTATTTAAACACTGTCCCTCGAATGAGACAGTAGGTCGTTCAAACGACAATCCTTGTCGCACGAACGAGATCCACATCTCGCTCGAACGAGCTTGCCGCCTCGATTTTCATGATTTGGTTTTCTTGGACTTTGTGCTACTGAGTTATAAATAAAAACGTCTCTGCGAAAGTTTTGATGGGCAGAACAGTTTCGAAAAACTCATTCCCATATAGTTTTTCATCATCCGGAGTTTATTCAAGATCAAATTATTCAATTCCAAAGTTTGTGATCTTGAACGTGTTTATCGAAAGACAATTCGTTCATTGACTAAACCGTTTTGTTCTTTGTGGGGAGAACTCTACAACCGGAGAGCTGCGTGCTATTGGAGTCCTTATGAAGTTCACTCTTGTGGAGAAGCTGTTTCTTTTCCATTGTTGACCATCTGAAGTTCTTGCGGGAGATTCCAGCCGACGACATCGGAATTGAAACATGCGGGTATTTCGTATGTTACCCTATTTCATTGTAATCCGTGTAAGTTGTGTCTTACAAATTATAGTGAAATAAAAAGATTTTTCCCTTCAGGAATTTTTCATGAAATGGTTTTTGTGGTGACAATTAAGTTCAGCACAAAATAATAAGAAAAGGGAATCACCATAACAAATAAAGAACGTAAAGTATGATAATCACAAAACCCAAAATTTACGTGGTTCAGCAAGAATGCCTACTTCCACTGTAGTGCTCCCAATATTCTTTCTCTTTACTCCGGGGAGTGTTTTACAGGAATAATAATGCATGCCATTTGCCCCGGGCGGAGGCTTTGTTATAGACATGTTAGTTTGGAGAGTGGAGAAGTGGGGCTCCCCCACGTTAGCCCACAATCCCTAGAATATCTCTGAAGAGAGATTTTAGGAACTGACAAGGTCAAAACTAAAATGGTTGAGGCGCCGGGCCTTTAGACTCTGGGCAGCATTTGACTGGGCTTCTCGTCTGGGCCCAAGTGACAAATCAAGGTACCCACAATTGCCCCTATAATTTTTGGGTCACAATTTGGGCTCAATAATTTTAAATGATTAGTCTTAATGGCACTTTTGTGAATTGTGAAACATTCTTGGGGCTGAAGCGCCTTTCTAGAATTGATTTAAGCGAAAGATCGCAAAGTTACCAGTGCATCATGATTAGGAAGGTTTAAATTACTTCGAAATGGCCATTCCCTGAACGTCGCTTCAAACTTCTCCGTTTTATCTCAATTTCTCCAAGCTTTTACTTGAAGCTTTTCTTGTCCCCAGGTCTCGTCTTCCATCTTGAAGCTTTTTTCGCATCTTCCCCAGGTCTCGTCCCCAGGTCTCTGCTTGCGACTTTGCCTCGTCCAAAGCTGACTCTTACTTCGTAAGTCTTTCTCTCTTCTTTTCTCTGCTGGAATTTCCTCATATCAGTTACTAGGGTTTTTCTTTTTCAATGGATAAAATAGGCAATAGGTCGATAGCTGAATTTAGGAAATACTATAATATTCTAAACTGGGTGGATATTGAATGTGCCCTTATCCCTCGTAATGTCAGAGAAGTTGAGGATGGTCACTGGATTCATGTTCTCTTGTTGTCCCGAGGGGTCTTACCTTTCCCCTAAATAATTTGTTTTTTCATTTTTTTTGTTACTTTAATATAGTTACTGCACAGTGCTCGCCCAATGTCTGGAAAATCGTCAATGGTGTGCATAGAATAAATAAACTCTATGGCACCAATTTAGGGCTTGCTGAAATCTTCTTATGCTATTCTTTTTCTCGAACAAGCTCTAGTCTTCTTTACCTCAAGGACAAGAGTCCTGATAGGGTATTAGTAGTGAATTTATGTGATTCCCATAAAGACTACTAGCATGAGGGGTTTATTGCCAAAAATTGGCAGTTTTCTCCCCATGATGAAGGGTCGAGGTCTGGTAGATTTGTGCTTCCCTTTTATGGGGAGGAATTTATAGGTAGGCATAGATTTTGTTTTTCCCATTGATCCTCTGTGCAATACTTCTCTTAAAAAAATTTCTCTTCTCTACAGTTTGTGACCGATTTCGACGCCTTCTACCTTAGAGGTGATGAGCTGGCGAGGAAGAATGCCGACCTAGAGGCCAACTTGAAGACTTCTTATGCTGCCCAAAAGTATCTCGATCTTGGCCTTATTGAGGACAATCGAGCAGAAGAGGCGGTAACCAAGGAGCTCAAGGAGTTAAGGCAGTCTTATGACTTGGTCTACTAGAGCAAGCTGGCCATGGTGAAGTAGAATAGGGTGCTCGCAGAAAAGGTGAAGAAGGTGGAATATGAGGTTGCCACCCTTAAGGAAAGCTCGTACAACGTCGGATGGGCCGCTGCGTATGAGGATGCTAATGTTGAGATTGGCTATATCAGTCGTCTTAACTTTAAGAAGGGCTGGAACAAGGCTCTCCTAGCTGCCGAGGTGGATATTGACTCCCCACTTTTTGATGAGCATGATCCTGGACCTAAGCCCATTGTAGATGAGGCACCTGATACTGCTGTCGGTGTTGGTGTTACTGTTTCCCAAACTACCACTGTCGAATTTCCCCTTAACTAGGGAATGGAAACTGCTCCATCTGAGGGAGGTGCGCCTGGGGCTGCTGTAGACAAGGGGAAGCAACCAGTGACCTCAGTGCAGACTGAGGTTACCAGCTAGCTTTTCTTAGGGAACTTCTTATATTTTTTGCTTTTGTTGTTATTTCCTTTCATTCACTAATGTACTTAGAACCTTTTCTTTAATGAAATGAAATCTTTTTCCTTCCTGCTTACTGATTTCTTTTCTCTTTTAATGCTTGTATGGCTTGTAGCTGATTGATGTTGATGAATATATACCTGCTACTTCTCAACTGGGAAAGATTCTTGGTCCTGATATGAGCAATCAAGTTCGTAGGGCTTTCGTAAAGATTTGTAAATCTCTTTGGTGAAGGAATAAGGATTATAAGGACCAGTCAGAGCTCATTGCCAAGCTGAAGGACAGGCTCCAAGAGATGGAGGAAATAAGTTTTTCTATAAAAGAAGAGGTGGATGCTCTGAAGTCAAGGCTCCTGGATGCCTCAGAGGTTAATCAAGTTAGAAAGCTGCTTCAGTAAGAGAACAAAACTCTGAGGCGAGAAGTCTCATGACTCCAGGAGAATGCGCCTAGCTTTCTTCTTAGGTTCTACGTGGTTCCTCTTCATCGACTGGACGGCGAGTTGGTACAGATGTCCATGGTTCAACTGGGGAGATTGACGAGCTTCGAGGATATATTTTCCGGGTATATGTAATAGTTGTCGATCTCCAAAGAGATGTTACGCTACTGAGGCATCTGTTTAAGAAAGTTCCTCAACGGGTATGGGCTGATGGTTATGATCAAGGTTGGATAGATGCTCCGAAGAGGTTGGTTGAGGTTGAAGATCTATCCTTTATTAGGGGATGGTTGAATACTCTCAGGGAGTTGAAGGTCCCCAGGAACTCAGTACTCTGGTATTGTCATGAGATCTCCCCTTTGACTCTGATGCCTAGCCCTTTCAGGAGGGACAACTAGTGGGTCCATATAGATGATATCCCCAGGCAGCTACTGGAGCTAGATGCAAATGAAGTCGAGTAAGAACTAGATCCTCACCCAGACGACGATCGAAGAGCACAAGTAGCTGATTATCTTGCTCAGAGGCCTAATCCTCATTAGGATTTGAATGTAACTCTTTATAAATGTAATGAAGTAATAAAATATTTATGTTTTGGGTGATTCGCTGAATAAACATGTGTATTGTGTTTTCTACTTCATTGATTTTTTAACTATCTTGGGCTCTTCTTAGAGTTGTTTTATCGCGTGAATGTCCTCCCAGTCCAGTATGCTTATAAGATACCATTCTGCCCCACTTTACCTTTTAAGTTGTGTCATCACACCCCCTTAGGCCTAAGTGTGGCAATGGCGAGGACACACCTAGTGCTGGATGTTCTATCCGAGCAGGTTTTTGAGCCAAAACTTGTTTGGCAACCAACCTGAGTTGGCCGAGCTACCTAAGGGTCCCTTGTAGGGCTTCACGTATTGCCAGGGGCAATTCTGGGAGGTTGTTTGTGTTTCATAATGAAAACCTGAGGAGGTAACACCCTACTTTTATATGTTAAGTAGGATGCCTGTCGCTTGGAAAGGATGTGCACATTATAAAGTTCATAAAAAAATAACACTTCATAGAATGCCACTGCCAAATAATCTTTTATTAACCAAAAAATAATGAAAAATGAATTGCCAATTTCAACAATATAATAAAAGACCAATATAGAAAACTAGAAGTAGAGTTTCTTTAGGTTGGCTACGTTCTAAGCTCGGGGTATCTCCTTGCCCTCCAGCATTTCTAAGTGATAGGCCCCTTGTAGGTTGTCTCTTGTCACCTTGAATGGTCCCTCCCAGTTTGGACCTAGCTTGCCATTTGATGGTTTTACTGTGCTGCCAAGAACTTTCCTTAGGATGTAGTCCCTAACCTGGAATGTTCTTGGATTGACTTTTTTGTTATAGTGCTTTGCTAGCTGTTGTTGATAGCCCTATAGTTTCACTAGAGCTAGTTCTCTTCGTTCCTCAGCCAGGTCAAGTTCAGCGAGTAATGTTGCGTCGTTCTGGCCTTGGTCGACCAGGGTGGACCTCATGGTGGGGAGGCCAGCTTCCAAGGGAATGATTTCCTCCATACCATACGTTAGTGCGAATGGGGTTTCCCTAGTTTCTCACCGTGGGGTAGTGCGGTAGTCCCATAGAATATGTGGCAGCTCGCTCACCCATCCCCCTTCGGCTCGCTCTAATCACTTCTGCAGTCCATCAATCACTATTTTGTTGGAAGCTTCATCTTGTTCGTTGTTCTGAGGGTATGCTACCGAGCTGAAATGGTTCCTAATCCCATGGCCGCTGCAGAAACTTGGGAAGAGGCCACTCTCTAACTGCATTTTATTATCATTGATGATGGTCATGGGGATCCCAAAGCGAGTAATTATGTTCTTCCATATGAATATCATCATATTCGTGCCTCTGATGTTTTCCAGCGGCTCCATCTCAATCCATTTAGTGAAGTAGTATGTCGTGACCAATAGATACTTGCGATTACCGGCAGCGGTAGGAAGAGGGCCCACGTTGTCCATTACCCACTGGATGAAAGGCTAGGGTCTAGTAAGTGATTTTAGGTCACTGGCAGGTTGGTAAACCATAGGAGCATGTAGTTGACATTTGTCGCACCTACGAGCATATACCCTAGAATCTTTCTACATGTATGGCCACCAGTAGCCTTCCTTCATTGCTCGGAAAGCTAGCAATTTGCCCCCAATATGGTTCTCATAGATTCTTTCATGAAGCTCGTGAAAAACTTTCTCAACGTCCTTTAGGTGAACACATTGGAGGTAAGGGCCGATGAAATATCTTTTATACAGCATGCCCTCAGGAGATAAGTGAATGCGAGCAACTTTGACTCTTATCTGATGAGCTGCCTTCTTATCATCTGGTAGGGCACCATCTTTCAAATAGTCCCTTAGGGGGTCCATCCAACTGGGTGCTGGTTTAATCTGGAGAAAATGGCCCATGTCTGGCAGCTCGTCGCTCTTGTTGATGCTCGACTGGGCGAGGAAGTCGATAGGAATTGTTCTCTTTAAGTCAGAGTTGATTGCTGAGCTCAAGGCCGCTAGGGCATCATCATGACTCTTTTATCCTCTGGGAAACTTTTGGACACTGACTTGCTCAAAGTTAGACATCAATTTCTTTGCTAAGGCGAGGTAGGCTTCCATTCTATCATCCCTCGCGTTGAAGTCTCCACTTATCTGATTGGTGACTAGTTGTGAGTCACCGAACACCTGGAGTTGCTTTGCTCCCAACTCCTTTGCCTTTTGTAGGCCTGCTATTAATGCTTTATATTCTTCTTCATTGTTGGAGACTTAAAATCCAAGCCTGATTCCTTGCTCGAGGATTTTATCTTCTGGGGTAACGAGCACAATGCCTACTCCTCCCCCCTTGAAGTTGGAGGCTCCATCAACAAACAGTCGCCAAATAACTTGTGTCGAGTGATCTTCCCTTTGACCTATGGATTAAAGTTGGTCGCAAGGATGATCTCCTATAAATTCCGCAATGAAGTCAACGAGAAACTTCCCCTTGATTGCATTCCTTGGTTAAAACTGGATGTCAAATTGCCCGAGCTGGACTGACCACTTTGATAGTCTGCCGAATAGATCCGCTTTCTGTAAGACTGTTTTAAGGGAGTGTGATGTAAGGATGGTGATAGAGTGAGCTTTGAAGTAGTTCTTTAATTTCCTTGAGGCTACCACTAGTGCAAAGGCGAGCTTTTCCAGTGGTAGGTATCGTTGCTCGGCGTTCGAGAGGGTCTTACTCGCGTAGTAGACTAGGTGTTGGATTCTCGTTCTTTCCCATACTAGTGTAGAGATGACAGAATGGATGGAAACTGCAAGGTATAGGTACAAGAAATCGTTATCTTGAGGTATTACGAGCAAGGGTGGTTTGCTGAGATAAGCTTTGAGCTCCTCTAATGCTTACGAGCAATCTTGGTTCCACTCTACTGTTTTGCTTTTCTTCAATAGTTGGAAGAATGACTGGCACTTTTCGAAGGACTTCGAGATAAACCAATTCAAGGCGGGGAGCATGCCAATGAGATTCTGTACGTCTCTTATCGTGCGGGGAGGCTGCACCTTATTGATTGCATTAATCAGGTTCGGGTTGTCTTCAATGCCTCTCTCGCTAACCAAGTACCGGATAAATTTTCCTAGATGGACACCGAAGGAACACTTGCTCGCATTGAGCTTCATTAAGTATTTCCTGAGGATTTCAAAGGTCCTTGATAGGTCTGAGAGGTGGTCTTCTTTCTGACTGCTCTTGACAAGCATATCGTCAATGTAGACTTCCATGGTATCTCCCATTTAGTCTTTAAACATTTTGATGACCAGTCGCTGGTAGGTTGCTCCTGCATTTTTTATCCCAAAGGGCATAACTTTGTAACAATATAATCTGACGGTGGTGATGAATGTTGTCTTGTCTTGGTCTAGTACGTACAACAAAATCTGGTGTTACCCCGAGTATGCGTCCAGGAAACTCATTCTTTCATGAGTTGTTGTGGTGTTCACAAACTAGTCGATCTTCGAGAGAGGGAAACTATCCTTAGGGCATGCCCTATTAAAGTCAGTGAAGTCAATACAATCTCTCCATTTCCCATTGCTTTTTGGAACCACTACTGGGTTCGACAACCATTTAGGTAATTGAACTTCCCGTATAGATCATGCATCCAACAGCTTCTCCACTTCTTTGTCTACAACCTTGGCCTTCTCGGGTGCAATTTTCCATGACTTTTGTGCGATATGCCTGAAAGTTAGGTTGACATGAAACTAATGACAAACCACACTGGGGTTAATTCTAGGAAGCTCGTAAGGTTCCCATGCAAAAACATCCAGATTGTTCCTCAAAAGTACCGTCAATTCCTTCTTCTCTCAATCTGTGAGAGAGGCTCCAATCAAGATCATCCTATATTTTTCACTGCCACCGGCTGTGACCTCTTCCAGGTTTTCAATGACCCGCTCAGAGGGGAGGAGCCTGGATCCTCCAATCCTGGTTTTTCATACTTTAGCTATTATTTTGAATATATCAAACCTTCTTGTTCCCCAACCTTCACTTTGGTCTTCTTGACCTTATTCTCTGGTTTGGGGCGGATGACTTCTATGAAGCACCTTCTTTCCATCGCTTGATCTTCGTGGATCTCCATTACTCCTCGCTCAGTCACATACTTGAGTTTCTGATGGTAGGTCGAGCGAACATCCTTTATCACATGTAGACACCCACTATCGAGGATAGCCTGGTAGGGTGAGTCAATGTCGACTACTAGAAACTCGATTAACTTGGAGACACTTCCTATCCTCACTGGCATTAAGATTTTTCCTAAAGGGATAGTCACTTTTCCAGCGAAGCCAACTAGAGGGACAGTGTCTTCATTCAAGTCGACGACGCTTAACTTCAGTTTCCTGAACAAGTTGAGATATATTACTTCGGATGAGCTTCCATGGTCGACGAGAAACTTATCGACATCACAGTTTGCTATCCTAAGTGTAATGATCAAAGAGTCATGATGTGGGGTTCTCACTCCCACTAAGTCTTCATCCATGAACACGATGTGTTTGCTGTAGTCGACGTTCTATACTCGTTGACGCTTTCCTACCTGTGTTTTTACTGGATTGATTTGAAAATCTTGAATTACTGCCATAAGCTTTTTCACTTCCATTCGGGATGAATTTCCTTGAATCTGCTTCAGATCTGATGCCCCATGAATCACTGCGAACTCATGGCTAGCATCCTCCTCGAGCACATTATCGGGTTTTGTGTCTCCATTTGCAGCAACCTTCTCTGCCTTCTTCTCCACAAATTCGTTCAGGTGCCCAGTCTGGGTGAACTCTTCAAGGTGAGACTTAAGAGCTTTGCACTACTCAATTTTGTGCCCTCCTTCCTTGTGAAAAGCGCACCTCAGCGCGTTGTTTCTCTTTGAGGGATCTCCTCCCATCTTTCTGGGCCATTTGACGAATGGTTTATCCTTGATTTTTGCTAGGGTCTTATAAATTTGTTCTTTAAAGACATTGTTCACTTCCTGAAATGCTTTCGAGGCATCCCTTTTGTTACCATTCTTGGAACCAACTTTTCCCCCATTCTTACTTCCTTTCTTCTGGTTCTTATCTTTATCGCCACTCTTGTCGGTGAACTTAGCGCGACCATTTTTCCCTGCACTAAGGCGGTTCACATCCTCGACTTTGGCGTACTTTTCGATACGAGCCATTAGGTCGTTAATGGTTGTGGCCTCCTTCTTAGTGAGGGATGGGTATAGGATGCAGGAGCTGGATAGGCCAATTTTAAAGGATGCCATGGCAACCTACTCTGGGCAGTCCTTGACCTCGTTGAATACCTCCTAATATCTTTTATCATAGTCCCTGAGGGTTTCTTGAGGCATTTTCTTCATTGTCAATAAGGCATCCGTCCTCTTTGGATGGGAGCTACTGGTGATGAAGCGAGCTGTGAAGAGCTCGTCCAGGGACTCAAAGCTCCTGATGGACCTATGAGGGAGTTTCTCAAACCATTTTTGGGCCCCATCGTGTAAGCTCAAAGGAAAGATCCGGCACATTAGTGCGTCCCTGTGGTTCCAGAGAGTCATGGCCTGCCTGTACTACCTAACATGATCGATAGGGTCAGTATTTCTGTCGTAGATCTTGAATCTAGGAATTATGACCTTCTTGGGGGATTCTTCTTCCTCTATCTCCCTTGATAAAGGGGATTTCATCTAGGTCTTGAGATCTCACCTGGCTAGCTCTCTGGTCAATCTGGCACCCCGATGTGTTAGGTGCTGGTCCATTTCCCTCCGGACCAAATTTCGTATATCATCGTTTCCTCAAGCTGGACTCCTATAACTACGAGTAACTTAATGTTGCTTGAGTAAGTCATCATTCGACCTGTGTTCCTCAAATCTCTGAGATCCATGCGTAGGGCTCCTTCCTCGACTGCGAGACTTGCTCGCCTGAGGGATAGGAGTGCGTTATTGACGTTGCCTAGTGCTACGATGGAGTTCTTTCTCCATCATTTCCAATCTCCTTTTGAGGTGAGCATTCTCATCTTCTTGCTTATGAGCGACCTCCCCTTGCTCTTGGATCCTAGCCTCATAGGTATCGATGAACCTGGAGATCTGCGTGGACCTAACTGGTCCTTGAATTTCTTCTGAGGCTTGCCGTTTTGGGCGAGCCCTATAATTTGAACGCCAAACTTCAGATCTAATCCTGCGAGGGGCAGGCTGATCTCATATCTCCCCTGCTTGAGGGGCATTGCTACTGTGACCAGACATTCCAAATTCTTTATTGGTTAGGGCTTTCTTAAAGGAAGACAAACGTTTCCCACAAACGGCGCCAATTATGGTGACAATTAAGTTCAACACGAAATAACAAGAAAAGGCAATCACTAGAACAAATAAAGTACGTAAGGAATGACAATCACATAACATAAAATTTACGTGGTTCAGCAAGAATGCCTACGTCCACGGTGGTGCTCTCAATATTATTTCTCTTTACTCCGGGGAGTGTTTTATAGGAATAATAATGCATGCCCTTTGTCCCTGGTGGAGGGTTTGTTATATACATGTTATTTCGGAAAGTGGGGGAGTGAGGCTCCCCCACGTTAGCCCACAATACCTAGAATATCTCTGAAGAGATATTTTAGGAACTGATAAGGTCAAAACTAAATTGGTTGAGGTGCTGGGCCTTTGGACTCTGGGTCGCGTTTGATTGAGCTTCTCGTCTGGGCCCAAGTGACAAATCGAGGTACCCAGAGTTTCTTTTACCGCATGCTTTATTCAAGGAATGGATTTAATCACTTAGATGCATGCTTAGGGTTTAAGAAGTTAAAATTGGAACAAAATTGTTTTTGCCTAAGGTACACCCTAAAGGGCCTTCTCAAATTAATTAATTACTTAATTCTAGAAAACATAAATTATGTTATATTTAAACTAATTTTAATTTTATCAAATTAATCTAATTCATTCAATTTTTCATCCGGATGATTCAAAATACGAATTCGGAAGAAGTAAATCAAACCACATAATGCACAAAGACCCTCCTGAACACACACAGAATACCCCCCTGCACACACAGAATACCCCCTGCACACACACACACACATACACACACAAAGGAAAGAGAGAGAAAGAAAAAAATATATCTAAAAACGTATAGAAAAAGAGAGTAGTCACGCGAGAGAGAGATAAAGAAAAAGGAGGGACATGAAAATGGTGGGAAAAAAACAGCGCCAAGTGTTTTTTGCTGATAGAGTTTTCATGGATGTCAAGGTCTTTGACCGTGAAAACTTTATACCATGAGAAGTCCGTGACAACTATTCTTGTCACGGTCAATAACCGTGATAAAAATGCGTGTTTTTTTGTCACAGCCAATAACTGTGACAAGATCGACGGCTCATAGGTGATAATTTAGTCTTTTGGTATAGTGGGAACAAAAAAACATCAGACTTGGAATAACTAAGAGTACAAATCATTAAAACGAATCAAAGATATCAACGCGGAAACTAAAATGGACTCACATCCTACGAGACCTAAAACCATGCTCTAATACCATCTGTAACATCCCGCGTAATCTGACAAGTGAGGTGGTCAGCTTCCAGGGCCAAACTATGTCGGGCGTCACTAAATAAGTAATCATTCTTAGCATATGAGAGATGTGAGATATATAAAATTTATTCCACAAGATAATAATTAAAGCGATCCAACAATAATAACCATTCATGCAATAATAAAATCCATCACCATGCTAATCCCCACTTAATCCAATCTCTAATAATATAAATTCGAATAAAATGATCCAACTAATAATATTAGAATAAAAATTGTAAACAACTGTGGAACCGAGTGGCCCCCCAAATCCATAAGTAAAGTCTCAAAATAAAAATGTGATGGAAGAGAAAATAAATCTAAACTATTAAGCAACTAATAAATAAACTCCAGCTACACTTACAAAAGATATCCAATAACTCCTATGCAGCCACCATAATGCTATGGGTCAGAGCCCACCACATGAATACAAGCTAATCTCCCCAATTAGGAGATGTGAACCCAGACAATAACAATATACATAATAAATTGTAACAACCCTCGATTCTGGGAGGCTCATTTTATACTAATGTTACCGCATAAGGTAATTATATAAAATGTGGGGACTGGAGTAAATATTAGTTTAATGAATTGAAAGTTAATATTTACTAGATTGATGCATATTTACTGTATGTGAAAGTAAATAACATCAAGTTGCATGTCTGTAGTGTCATGTATTTTAATTGGCCTTTTAGTTTAAATGATTTTGGAACTCGAAATAATTTATAAAATTTCCGGATGCCAGTTTAGAGGGTGTAGTTAGTCTCGGAAGGTGCGAGACAGTCAAAATAAGTGCCATATTGTATTTTTGTGTTTCGGGCACTTTTACCTGGTTTTAGCTTATATGCGTATTTGGGAGTCATTTTAATGTGGTGTTAACCATTTAAGTTGGGAGTTTTAACCTAAGCCACGATTTTAGTCTTCTAAAATCCCTTATTTTTCCCATTTTATGTCTTGAACATAGAGAGACAAAGAGAGAAAGAAAGAGGAAGAGAAATGGAGAAATGAGAGAGAGAGATTGAAGATGGAGGATTTGGGATTGCTTCTTCTCCAAATAAATCTGAGATATCAACCTTAAGGCAAGTTTTCTACTTGCTAATATGTGATTTAAGATGCATAAATTGTATGATAATTGTGTATTTCCATTTATGGTTTAAATGTAGAATTTGTGGGATTTAAACCCTAGTCTTGATTTATGTTGAAGAAATTGTGGGTTTTGATGGTTAATAATCATGTAGATTAGTTTGGGGTAGATTTTTGTGGTTGGTTGTGTATGAAAAGGAAGAGATTTGGAGTTTGGAGAAATTAGGTTTCATAACCCTCCGTAGCCATTTTTGGCAATTTTGCAGGTCCGAATCGATTCGGCCCTTTGGGCGAATCGATTCGCTGAGGGGAAATTGGCAGGTCTGCATAACCCGAATCGATTCGGGGTTAAGGCCGAATCGATTCGGTCAATTGCAGAAGGTTGGTTTAGTTGTCCGAACCGATTCGCTTTCTGGGCGAATCGATTCGCTAGGGCGAATCGATTCGGCCCTTGGGCGAATCGATTCGTTTTCCTGCTGTTTTTGAGTTAATTTTATAACTCAATTTTAATCCTTTTCTTTAAATATAGGGACTAGGAACCTTCTTGAATGAAGTAAACTTAGAGTCCTAGAGTGTGAGATGAGTTAGATGTCTACCCTACATTAGGAATGGGTTATGTGGGGATTTTTCCGGGGTTAGGCCTATTAATGATAAGGCATTCTTTTCTTCTAGTTAATGATTATGAAAACTAGGAGATGTAGTGTTATGTTCGGGAGACCTTAGGAGCTTAATTAAGCTATACGAGTTTTGAGGGTTTATATTAACACCCCAAAAGAATGTTGGGAGACTTTAAAAGTTCGATTGAACTATGTTAACCTTGATAGTTCATAATAACGCCATAAAGGTGAGTTTGGAGAATAAATTGAAAGTCATTTCATTCCTTCGAAAGATGATAACCTTGGGGTTCTAAAATAACCTCCTAGAATGCTTGGAGATAATGAAGAGTTTATTTACTCCTTTGAGGTTGTAGTGTTGATGATAGTTATCATATGGCTCCGGATAATAAGTTTTATCTATTACTAGAAGTAAACAGTAATGGTTTCGACTAAAATGAAACATATAAATGGAAATGGTATTGATACTAGTAAATGATAATTTACTTAATCATGAAACCGGTAAATAAAGATTTACATGATTTTGAAATGATAATTAAAATGGATGTTACACACCTCTCTAAATACCATCTTAAGGGAAGTCCGTACGATAGGTGAAGCCCCCTGGCTAATGAATGCAGGGTGGATATAGTCCTAGGCCATGGGAGCGCTTATGGTTATATTTTTCTGCGGGGGTAGGGAGATTCCAGGTGTGGTCTTGGCTACCACGCAGGCTCATGGCCGCTTCCCGACGTTTCGATAGGATCCCAGGTTGTCTTGGAGGCCCTGGAAGATGATGGTCATTTAGGGGCGCGCTCAGTGGGGAAACCCGGACGGGCGGTCTTAGAGTACGTTATATGTATATACTATAACAGTTCATAATCAAGTGGGACTTGATGTATTTTGATATGCCACATAGAGCATGATGGAGTGCCATAAAGAGCACATATAATGCCACTTAAAGCATTTGAAAATGATTATTTTCATGATAAGGAAAGGATTTTTATAAAAGGTAAAATTGAGATAAAAAAATCTCCTTAAAGAGTAAAAATATTTTGATTGTATATATATACTTCCTGCTAAGGAAGAGATATATGAAATTATTGGCACCTTTGGTGAAGTCTTTAGTTTAATGCTGCTTATTTTTATTCCTGCTTAGCTTATGTTTTAAATTGTATAGGTAGCTTCTTATTTCTCTTTCTTCACGGTTTATTTACATAACTGTCATACTCTTTATTCATCTGGTAATCATATAGAACCGGGCCGTGACCGGTTACATTTTCCTATTGCATATTCTTCTTGTCTCTGCTCAGGTACTCCGCCGTAAGGATGCCTGATTTGAATTCCTACTCCGATGTTTTCGACGAGCCGTGATGCATTGTGGGTATTACGGGATACATTTGGTATAGACGCTTTCATTTTCATTCTAGTTAAGATCAAGTCTGTTATTCGGGCGAGAGGCCCAAGCTTTTGTAAATGTCTAATGTAATGTAATAAGTAACTTATTGTACTTGTGTATTATTGATGTATCAGTTTAAGTGACCGGTTACCTATTCGGTCTCTTTATTGTATTCTTGTTGTATTATTTATATATGTCTTGGGGTTTCCCTTATCTTTCAGGAATTGGGTTGTTTGTTTTCATTTATTTACCTTCAAATCAAAATTTTTTGGCAACCCGTTTTCTGAAATATTGGGTGGTTATCCTGGATACTCTATATTTTGTTATGATGCTGAGAATGATTCCATCCATGATTCCGTTATATTGGAGTATTGGGCTGGCCACCCCTTATTTCGGATCACGGGGTGTCACAGATGGTATCAGAGCATCAGGTTCTAGAGTCCTTAGGAATCTGTGTGGACGCCTTAAGTTTTCAGCGTTGCTCTTGATTTGATGTAAAGCCTTAGGATTAAGATCGTTGATTTTTCTTGTGAGATTTCGTCCTTCTACCATGAGGTAGAATCTATAAATCTTTTGCATATTCGCGTGAGAATAATAGGTCGATAGAAGAAGGGCATTATGGGAAGGTGTGTGGAGAACTGTAAGTTGTGGTCGGGGATGAGGACCGCTTTAGAGGCCGCTCCCTTTTTTTGTAGCAATTTCTGTTTCGCTATTACGACTACAAATTTCAGATGATTTAGTTTCCCAAGTACCGCAAGAAGTAGGAAGTGGTACTAAACTTGAGAATTCACGCGATGTTATATTGAAGTGGAGAAGTTCCCTGTAGTAGAATGGAGGAAAATCCTTCACCCGTAGAAGAAGTGTTGTGGTGATGGAAATGTGGTCACTATATTCGTGGGTGCCAGAAGTTTGACCCATAGAGAAGCCCGGTGGATACTTGCAATGGCGAGTTTCTCTGGGATAACTGGACTGAGGAGAAGGTGGATTCCCGAATGTTCACAAGACGTTCGGTTAAAGACCAATGGCGAATATGGTGTTGTACGGTTAGAGAAACGAGATCATGCACCATGAAGTGTTAGGCTCCAAAATAGGTGTTGTTAACACTTCTGATGGAGTAAGAATCGTGAAACCCCATCGGTGGACACCCACCTGGGGAGGTTTCGTTGAACTGAGGAAGAGGAGGCCAAGAGCGTGTCCTCTTTTACTGAGAAAGTAAGAGGGACTGCATGGGCAATCATTGTCAGCCAGAGTCGGAATAACGGCTATGATGTGGAGCGTAGAACCACTCATTTTAAACTTCGTTGAGTGGAGAGCACGGGCAAGAGTAAAGTGCCTGGCTGAGAAGTTGGTGGAGATAATGTTGGTATGTGTAAGGCTCGAATATGGAGTCTGAGGACCATTAGTATTGACCCGGAGTGCTTGGCACAAACTGTGGTGGGAATTCTACCTTATAGGTGGGTAGTGTATATTCCTTAGGATAAGATTTAGTAGTATTGTGTCTACGGTAGACTCGGGTGTGTATATTGAGCTTGTAGTAGTATTTACGCTATTATAGAAGGGTAATTATATGACTTCCGTGGTATGGAATTTTTGTCTTTTCTTCACTCGATTATGAAGCGAGTGATGATATCTTTATGTATATGTGTCATATGCGTTACTTGGTTTGGGTGTTCTATTGTTTACTTGCATTGTGTGTGGATGCTATGACTTATCTCCACGACCAACAAAGTTAAGTAGTAATGCATAGGAGGGGTTCCTTGTTTGGATTCCGCTTTTGCGGGACGCTCCACGCATGAACCTTAACGACGTTGGGAGTGGAGAGATGCCATATTTCCTTTCTCTTATTTCATATATAGAATGCTAAGGTGAAGTCTAGAAGTAGAATCTTATTAGTAGAATTGTAAGTTAAATTTACCGATCCCGATCATGTGTCTTAGACCGTCATATCTCGAGGGCCGACGATGCGAGGTAGTAGTGTAACGGGAGGGTTCCTTGTCTGGATTTCGCTTCGGCGAGACGTCCCACGCATGAACCCGAGCGAATGTCGGAAGTTGAGTAAGGTCTTGGGCACTAGGGATGTCTTTGGTATTATATGCTTACGATTTAGGTAGGATATATAGATAGACCTTAGGATTTTTAGGATGTAAGACCTTGAGGGTAGGTGGTGTTAGTTTAGGATGGTTGTTAGGAGTTGACCACGAATAAGTCGTGGGTTAACTCTAGATAGGGATTCGATCCCTAGGAACGAGATTTATGGGGTCTCGAGAGGTTTGGTAGGTTCGACCGAAGGATATGAGGCAGTTCTTAGAGATATTGTTACGTTGGTAACTTCATTTCCGGGGAGTTAATAAGGACGGGTGGATCCTCACTCCTGAGCCATGATTGTAAGCTCGAGAGTGAGTTTAATGAGTAAGCTCTGCCAGGATTGGGGAGTAATAATACTAGGACATAGATTCACTGTTTATGCGTTTCACAAGCTTAAACTTGTGGAGAGTAATATCCCGTTCTTGAATTAAGATTCATCGTGGTAGTGATCACCTTAAATAGATAAGGCACTACTTCCTGGGCAGGAAATTTGGTCCTTCTCATAAGCAACAAGTTGTTGCAATATGTTGTGGGAGGAATCGAGTTGGTGCTCGGGGTTCAGAAGAACTAGTGATTGGATGTTTTCTCATTCGCTAAGGAAATGCGATTGGGCTAGTGGACGTGTCGAGTAGATAACTCGTCAGGGAAAATGGTTATGGCATGGAAGGCCAAGTAGAGTGAGTATGACTCAGAAGACTCTATAGCGGGAGCTTTTCGATCTGTGATTGACAATTTCACCTACTCGTGCGAAGAAGAGTAGTGGTGGAATGAAGAGGGGTATTCATAGACGTTTGCATGGAACTACCGGCATCGAACTGGTCATGATCCCAATTGAGAAAATTAGTGACCGTCGACCCAATCGTTGCTTTTCCGTCCATTATGGACGGACTACATGTAGAAGAGTACACCCCATTCTCGATGGGGAATGGTAGAACCGTGGGAGGTGCCTATTATAATAGGGTGGACCGAGACTATATTCGTGTCGAAGGTTTAGCAAGAGTTTCCGCGGAGTAATGGGAATCGTATGGAGATGGCGTATATCCTACCACCCTAAAGTGGATGGATGAAAGGGAGGAAATTTGCTTATGCCGAAAGGCGTATTACGAACGTGCGCCTTAGTGTACATAGCAGATGGGAGCAGTAAGGGTATGGATGGAGATTTTCGTGCAACCATTAGGTTTTGGAGTGGCCTTATGGATCATTTCCTAAGGCATGGTATTGTGAGTGGCCTAGCATGGTCAGTGGAGTAATTCGTAAACTCGTTGGATGGAACCAATGGGTAATATGTTCCTTAGACTTGGAATGGTCTCGAAACATTTCTTTAGAGATTTGGCTTTTAAGCCATACGCCTTGATGAGATACGTCGATGCGGGGGATAGCTGAGTATCATTGAAGCTAAACCACTTAGAGTTGGTGTGGGTGCCCCGAGGTGGGATGTAACTTAATTCTGAAGATTTGGCTAATTGTGCCGAGTCATGTGGACATCATGTTCCTCCAGAGGAAGCTAGAATCGATGGTTAGTGAAGAGCGCCTTGGGCTGCTAGAGTAGAGAACAAAAGATGATTGACTGAGATCGACAGGGTCGACCTTAGTCCGAGTCCATATGGGACGTTGCGATAACGAGGAGTTTGTTTAGGATGGTAGAATCCTAGTTTAGAGTAGTATACCCTTATCAGATTTGGGTATGCCCGAATTTTGGGGGCAAAATTCCCTCTTAAGGGGGGGAGTATGTAACAACCCTCGATTCTGGGAGGCTCATTTTATACTAATGTTACCGCATAAGGTAATTATATAAAATGTGGGGACTGGAGTAAATATTAGTTTAATGAATTGAAAGTTAATATTTACTAGATTGATGCATATTTACTGTATGTGAAAGTAAATAACATCAAGTTGCATGTCTGTAGTGTCATGTATTTTAATTGGCCTTTTAGTTTAAATGATTTTGGAACTCGAAATAATTTATAAAATTTCCGGATGCCAGTTTAGAGGGTGTAGTTAGTCTCGGAAGGTGCGAGACAGTCAAAATAAGTGCCATATTGTATTTTTGTGTTTCGGGCACTTTTACCTGGTTTTAGCTTATATGCGTATTTGGGAGTCATTTTAATGTGGTGTTAACCATTTAAGTTGGGAGTTTTAACCTAAGCCACGATTTTAGTCTTCTAAAATCCCTTATTTTTCCCATTTTATGTCTTGAACATAGAGAGACAAAGAGAGAAAGAAAGAGGAAGAGAAATGGAGAAATGAGAGAGAGAGATTGAAGATGGAGGATTTGGGATTGCTTCTTCTCCAAATAAATCTGAGATATCAACCTTAAGGCAAGTTTTCTACTTGCTAATATGTGATTTAAGATGCATAAATTGTATGATAATTGTGTATTTCCATTTATGGTTTAAATGTAGAATTTGTGGGATTTAAACCCTAGTCTTGATTTATGTTGAAGAAATTGTGGGTTTTGATGGTTAATAATCATGTAGATTAGTTTGGGGTAGATTTTTGTGGTTGGTTGTGTATGAAAAGGAAGAGATTTGGAGTTTGGAGAAATTAGGGTTCATAACCCTCCGTAGCCATTTTTGGCAATTTTGCAGGTCCGAATCGATTCGGCCCTTTGGGCGAATCGATTCGCTGAGGGGAAATTGGCAGGTCTGCATAACCCGAATCGATTCGGGGTTAAGGCCGAATCGATTCGGTCAATTGCAGAAGGTTGGTTTAGTTGTCCGAACCGATTCGCTTTCTGGGCGAATCGATTCGTTTTCCTGCTGTTTTTGAGTTAATTTTATAACTCAATTTTAATCCTTTTCTTTAAATATAGGGACTAGGAACCTTCTTGAATGAAGTAAACTTAGAGTCCTAGAGTGTGAGATGAGTTAGATGTCTACCCTACATTAGGAATGGGTTATGTGGGGATTTTTCCGGGGTTAGGCCTATTAATAATAAGGCATTCTTTTCTTCTAGTTAATGATTATGAAAACTAGGAGATGTAGTGTTATGTTCGGGAGACCTTAGGAGCTTAATTAAGCTATACGAGTTTTGAGGGTTTATATTAACACCCCAAAAGAATGTTGGGAGACTTTAAAAGTTCGATTGAAATATGTTAACCTTGATAGTTCATAATAACGCCATAAAGGTGAGTTTGGAGAATAAATTGAAAGTCATTTCATTCCTTCGAAAGATGATAACCTTGGGGTTCTAAAATAACCTCCTAGAATGCTTGGAGATAATGAAGAGTTTATTTACTCCTTTGAGGTTGTAGTGTTGATGATAGTTATCGTATGGCTCCGGATAATAAGTTCTATCTATTACTAGAAGTAAACAGTAATGGTTTCGAATAAAATGAAACATATAAATGGAAATGGTATTGATACTAGTAAATGATAATTTACTTAATCATGAAACCGGTAAATAATGATTTACTTGATTTTGAAATGATAATTAAAATGGATGTTACACACCTCTCTAAATACCATCTTAAGGGAAGTCCGCACGATAGGTGAAGCCCTCTGGCTAATGAATGCAGGGTGGATATAGTCCTAGGCCATGGGAGCGCTTATGGTTATATTTTTCTGCGGGGGTAGGGAGATTCCAGGTGTGGTCTTGGCTACCACGCAGGCTCATGGCCGCTTCCCGACGTTTCGATAGGATCCCAGGTTGTCTTGGAGGCCTTGGAAGATGATGGTCATTTAGGGGCGCGCTCAGTGGGGAAACCCGGACGGGCGGTCTTAGAGTACGTTATATGTATATACTATAACAGTTCATAATCAAGTGGGACTTGATGTATTTTGATATGCCACATAGAGCATGATGGAGTGCCATAAAGAGCACATATAATGCCACTTAGAGCATTTGAAAATGATTATTTTCATGATAAGGAAAGGATTTTTATAAAAGGTAAAATTGAGATAAAAAAATCTCCTTAAAGAGTAAAAAGATTTTGATTGTATATATATACTTCCTGCTAAGGAAGAGATATATGAAATTATTGGCACCTTTGGTGAAGTCTTTAGTTTAATGCTGCTTATTTTTATTCCTGCTTAGCTTATGTTTTAAATTGTATAGGTAGATTCTTATTTCTCTTTCTTCACGATTTATTTACATAACTGTCATACTCTTTATTCATCTAGTAATCATATAGAACCGGGCCCTGACCGGTTACATTTTCCTGTTGCATATTCTTCTTGTCTCTGCTCAGGTACTCCGCCGCAAGGATGCCTGATTTGAATTCCTACTCCGATGTTTTCGACGAGCCGTGATGCATTGTGGGTATTACGGGATACATTTGGTATAGACGCTTTCATTTTCATTCTATTTAAGATCAAGTCTGTTATTCGGGCGAGAGGCCAAAGCTTTTGTAAATGTCTAATGTAATGTAATAAGTAACTTATTGTACTTGTGTATTATTGATGTATCAGTTTAAGTGACCGGTTACCTATTCGGTCTCTTTATTGTATTCTTGTTGTATTATTTATATATGTCTTGGGGTTTCCCTTATCTTTCAGGAATTGGGTTGTTTGTTTTCATTTATTTACCTTCAAATCAAAATTTTTTGGCAACCCGTTTTCTGAAATATTGGGTGGTTATCCTGGATACTCTATATTTTCTTATGATGCTGAGAATGATTCCATCCATGATTCCGTTATATTGGAGTATTGGGCTGGCCACCCCTTATTTCGGATCATGGGGTGTCACATAAATATCATAATTGAATATTTTAAATTAAATAAGATAATTAATAATGAGAGAATAAATGTAAACTACCATTATCTACCATACGAGTAAGGCACCTAAAGTGTAAACCCAAATATTCTAATAACATTGTTATTAACAATATTATTCTTATCATTATTCATTTTAATTAATTAATTACTCAATTCCTCACGATACTAATATGACCAGCTAACCCCGTATCGGCCCTGCACACACTCTTGGCACGCTTAAAGTTCTACACATCACACCCATTCCCCTCACCATAGCCATTCAACTCGTATTTTTTTAGTTCTGCACATACTACTGAGGTTCCA
Source organism: Sambucus nigra (assembly GCA_949130495.1). Lineage (NCBI taxonomy): Eukaryota > Viridiplantae > Streptophyta > Magnoliopsida > Dipsacales > Adoxaceae > Sambucus > Sambucus nigra. The sequence continues at coordinate 92,427,095 of OX422215.1, read as the reverse complement.
TGTACAACACGTTACTATAGTCCGTCAACCCATTTAACTGTCAGCCCACACATACTTGTGACGCCAACACACACCCACGTTGCTATTTTCAATCGGCCTGTTTAACTATCATCCCTGAACATACTCATGCCCCAAATCCATTTTAGTAACCGTTTATTATCTTAGGCATTACTTCTCAATTTCTCATCTTCTCATCATCTCATTTTCTTAATTTTTTATTTTAGCCCCACCCTATTATAAAGCATAAACCTCAAACCTACCCCTAGTCCCATACCTAGAGGTCTCCAAAACACAACCGCGTCCTATCCTATTTAGCAGGATGAATTTTTATACTTAATCTCTTCCTAGTGTCGTACTTAGGTTATCTAAATCAACGAAATGACACCGAAAATCAGCCCCCACCCCAAAATATCTCATCCGTTAAAATCTACACTAACTAGTCCCATACCTAGAAGTGTTAAGCAACTACGACATGCCCACTAGTCCCATACCTTGCAAGTATTCCTAAAATTAAGGTGAGAGCGTACTACCCAAACTCCCATCGTCCCCACGATGATAAATATAACCAACATAGTAAGTCACACAATTCAAATTCTCAACAACTATGCAATTTCCCATATAATTACAATTAATCTCAATTTAATTTGTTAAATTTTATCGTCATAATTAGCATCAATATTTTTATTATACAACAAATATAATCTTTACATCATGTCAATATGAAGAACATAACAATAGTTTATTTTTACCACTCCTACATAAATTTTATGTGGTTGTACAAGTCTAGATTTCAATTAAATCAAATTACTACGATTTCTACATACCAACCTATACCCATATTACCCAAAATCCAACCTCTACCCGAAGCATACAAGGGTTATAAGTATTAAATAAGATTAAAATTTTTAAGGAAAACTGTCCCAAATTAGTTTTCACTTTTCCTAATTAGGTTGCTAATTTATTTTAAGAAATGCATATGAATTAAGGTTTAGGCGAAATCTAAAAACATAATACTAAAGAGAGAGAATAGAGGTATTCATGTCTGATGAAAGTCGTTTAGTAAATCTGATTAGACAGTTGAAATTCTCTCGAAAATTAAGAAAGATTGATTCTTGGACGATCTTGAGAAAACATCAATTAGGCCTTCAAATCTTGAGTTGAAACTTGATAAATTTTGGGCTAGGGGTAGAAGGAGATGAAAATTTTATGGGACTACTACTCTTTGAGTTTGTCAAAATATGTTTTAAAAGTTCTAACCCCATATTAATTTATTGTAGAAAAGGATTAGAGTTTTAAGTGGAATTAAAATTCTAATTAAATTAAAGCAGTGTCGCCCCTTACGTCCATCCAAGGACGACCCATAATATGTATATGTTAATAAAATCCCAATTTTCCCCTCAATTTCAATTCCGATTAAAATCCTAATTTCCATTATTAAATCTTAACATTTTAAATTACTAAAAATAATTAAATCCAAAAGATTTTATTTTTTCGAATTAGTTTAATTAAATTTCGATTTAAAATCTATAGGGTGTTATAAATTCAACATTGAGAGAAGCAAACGAAAAAGAGAAAGACGTCGAGGTTAATGTTAGGGAAGAAATGGTTTGAAGACATTCAACAATGAATAAAGAATCGGTAATTCGTGTCCTATCGGAGTGCGTGGAAGAGGGATAAACTCAATACAAAGTACGACAAATAAATTGTTACAATTGTAAAAAAACGGTCATTATGCTTTCGAATGTAAGAAAATTATTAATAATATTGAAATATAACTTTCCATACTTGTAATAGCATAAATATGAGAAAATATCGAAGAAACGAGGACATAGTACCACGACACGGGAGCACACAACTATATTTGTAGGAAAAAAACGTGTTCCTAGAGCTTAATGAATCAGTAAGTGGTAAGGTTACTTTTGGAGATGAGTCTAAAACTCCAATAAATAGGAAATTATTGTAAAATAAAGGGAACACAAAGAGAATTTAAAGGGATAGAGTTTCTTAATTTCATTGATATGTCAATACTCAAGGGGTGTCACCCCTATTTATAGTAGAGAATAAGATATCCCAATAGACCCTTCAATAATTGTGGAATACCAGTGGACATTTACTAAATACATAGTTTATAACACTCCTCATTATATGTACACAATATCCACCATTCAGTGATTGTTGCCTCATTAAATTACTAAGGAAAAACCCATTGGGAAAAACCAAAGTGAAGGAGAAAAGTACGACTTTGGTGATCATTGAATCGGTGTCGAACGCGTTTAGTGTTGCCTCGTTAAACCCTTTAACATGAAAAATCAATGAGAAAAAAGAGTGCAATGCACTTATGTCCTAAAATATCTTGTTCTTAGATTCTCCCCATGGTCAAATGCTCATCCTGATTGGATACCCCTTGATTATGGAATTTCTATGATGATTGAGTCGATGCATATAAAAATCATAAACAATCTTTTTAAGTGTTTCTTTGACTTGGTAAATAGATTTGATAAGCTGTTACTTTAACTTTTTTTTTTCATAAGATCGACTTCCAAAAGACTTAGGTGAAGCATATGGACATGCTACTTTATCGGATCTATTTGACTTTAATAGTATAACTCTTCTGGAGTTTATGTGTTGCCTAACTCTTCTTAAATTCATGGATATAGCAAAACTGAAAGGTGTTAGTCATATCTACCTTGATGTAGCCTTTTTGAATGTGGGTTATATATAAACCATTACCTTCATAAATAGTAGTAGGAACATATGTTTTTTGAGGTAAGTCATAAGTTCTCTAATTGTTCCTTGTGAGGATCCGAAAGATAACCTACATCTATATAACTGACTAGACACATATGATTAGATATAAAAATATCACATAATACGATTGATATTAGTCCCATACTTTGAATGTTAATTGGTAATTGTTTCTTGCAAAGAGATGAATTGCAATTACTATATCCGGTATTGTGTTATGTATAACAATATACTAATAATAGAAAAATGATGCAATAACAACATGCTAAAATGGTACTTCTGGACCTTGTATATATTTTTCATCCTTTTAGATGATTTAAATATTATAACATCCAAAGACCGGACATCATGGGTATAGTAAAATGGTGTGATTAATATATGTTAAAGCATTACAGGACTTTTCAATCCATTTAACTAATGGATAAGTGTATACCCTAATTTATTCTCAATTTGTAGGCCGAGACAATAACTTAATACCCCAAAGTCATTCATTTTTTAATTACTTATAATAGGTCATTTTTCATTACAATTGAGCTCTTTAAGAGCACATCCGTTTAAGGATATTTTTATAATGGCACATTTACATATATGATTATTTTCATACCATTCCTTATATAACAATTTGCTAAGACGGTTGTACCTATATCAATTTGGATTGCCTGTTGTACAATGAATATCTTAGTGCGTTTGAGTACTGATTCCTTATCTTTGCTTCAGGTAAAGAAAATTCTTTTAAGATTTTTATATGTATTCTTTGTACAAGTTGTAACACCCCATAGAATTTAAATTGGAATTTAATTAAATTAATTTGAAATTCCAAAAAAAAAATTGGATTTAATTATTTTTAGTAATTTAAAATGTTGGGTTTTATTTATGAAAAATAGAGTTTTAATCAAAATTCAAATCGAAGTTAAATTATAAGTATTAAAACTTTTAAAGTAAAATGGGAGAATTTCAGGGCATCCGAACCGGTTTGGGGGATAGGCTGAAATGGTTCGCCTAGGTTGGTAGTACCAATACTTTCTTTTTAATAGAATTATAATGCCACTTTAACTCTCTAATCTTTCTCCAGTTAAATTAACTCGGGGTTGGGACTTTTGGAACATATTTTCACAAACTCTAAGAGCAGTAGTCCCCTATAATTTTTATCTTCTTCTACCTACAAACCCTAGCCCTAAATTTCCTATGTTTCAACTCAAGATTTGAAGGCTAAATCGTTATTTTCTCAAGATCGTCCAAGAAGCAGCACTTCTTAATTTTTCGAGAGCATTTCAACCATCCTTAGATTTTGCTAAATGACTTTTCAGCTGGCACGAATACCTCTATTCTCTCTCTCTAGTATTATGCATTTTAAGTTCCCCTAAACCTTAATTCATATGCTTTTCTTAAAATAAATTAGCAACCTAATTAGAAAAAGTGTAAACTAATTCAAGTCTATTTTTTTTAAATATTAATCTAATTTAATACTTGTGATCCCTTATGTTCTTAGGGTAGAGATTGGAATATGAGTAATATGGGTATAGGTTTGCATCTAAAAACCGTAGTAATTGGATTTAAATGAAAACTAGACTTGTACAACCACATAAAATTATGTAGGTTTGGTTAAAATAAATTATTGGTATGTAGTTCATATTTGCATGATATTAAGATTATATTTTTTGAAAAAAAAAATATTGGTGTTAATTATGACGATGGATTTAATAAAATTAAATTAGGATTAATTGTGATTATATGAGAAATTGCTTGTTTATTGAGAAATTGAATTGTGCAACTTATTATGTTGATTATATGTATCATCGTGACGACGAAGGGATTTTTGGGTAGCATGCTCTCACCTTAATTTTAGGAATACTTGCTAGGTATGGGACTAGTGGGTATGTCTTAGTTGCGGTTAACACTTGCTAGCTATGGGACTAGTCAGTGTAGATTTTTATGGATGGATTATTCGTGGGTGGGGATGATTTTTAGTGTCGTTCCTTTAATTTGGATAATCTAAGTACGAAACTAGGAAGAGATTAAGTATAAAAATTCATCCTACAAAATAGGATAGGACTCGATTGTGTGTTGGAGACCTCTAGGTATGGGACTAGGGGTAGAGTTGAGGTTTATTCTCTAAAATAAGGTGGGGCTAAAATAAAATAAAGAGAAATTGAGATGATGAGAAAATAAGAAATCGAGAATTAATGCCTAATATAATAAACGAGTATTTAAATGAATTTACGATGCGAGTATGTGCAGGACCGACAGTTAAACGGGCCAACTGGCTATAGCGACGTGGGTGTGTGTTGGTATCACGAGTATGTGCGGGCTGACAGTTAAACGGGCTGACGGGCTATAGTGATGTGTCGTACGTGGAACCTCACGAGTGTGTTCAGATCTAACAGTAAACCGGGCAGACTAGCCATAATGAAGGGAATGGGCGTGGTTTAAACTTTTATGGGAGTGCCACGACGAAAAAAGGGTATAAAACTTTAAGCGAGAATCCTACAACGGATATTTTTGAGGAATAAAAATAATAATCGGAGGAATTAAATAAAAATTAGATGGATAGATTCCATATAATCTAATAATTAGAAATATGACTTCGGGCAGCATATCTACATGATTAGGTGTTCGCAGTTTATTTTACTTTCACGTTGATAATTATTGCATTAATTTAAAATATTCTATTGTGATATTTATTTTTTATAATGCTACTATCTGGATCCATGGGACCTAATTGGAGAGAGTAGCTTGTATTCTTGCGGTGGGCTCTGACCCATTGCGTTGACTAACATTTCATGTTTAGTGCTGGAGTAGCTGCATAGGGGTAACTAGAAATCTTTTGGAGGTGCAACTGGAGTTTATTTATTAGTTTCTTTGTAGTTTTGATTTATTTCTTTTCCGTCACAATTTATTATGAGATTTTACATTATGGATTTTGTGGGTCAATCGATTCCACAGTTGTTTATGGTTTTATTCAGATATTCATAGTTGAATCTTTTCATTCAGATTTATATTATTGGAGATTGAATTTATTTGGTGATTAACTTGGTGATGGATTTTATTATTGCATGAATGGTTATTATTATTGGGATCAATTTTATTATTATCTTGTAGAATGAATTTTACATGTTTCGTATTTGTGGTAAGAATGATTACTTATTTGGTGACGCCCGACGTAATTTAGCGGCGGCGGCTGGCTACCTCGCTTGTCAGATCTCGCGGGGTGTTACACAAGTTCCATATATATAAGCATAATTATAATATTCATGATTCTCATATAGTGTATTTAAAAAAATTTCTAAACTAGTCCGATAATTGAAAAGTATTTATGGTCGTAATAGGATGGTGTGTTCGTATATAATCAAACTTCAATTTCTTCAAGAAATCTTATGCCATAGATCGTTCACCTTTTAGTGAGTTTATCACTTATCTTTCTTATTAACACTCATACATAACCTTTAGGGTTAACATCCTATGGGGTTTCTACTAGTGGTTTAAATGCACCACGTATATTAAGAGACTCGACTTATGCCATTTTGGCATTTTATCAGTTTTGACCAATATATTCTTTGTCAATATTTATTTATAATAAGTTTATTTGTATCATCATAGCACTTTCATTTTTATAGCTACAACATAATTATATCATCGATGATCATTTTTGGCGATCCCATTTTTCTCTTATATATGTATAAAATATAGATATCTCGTTTAATATTAGGTACCTTTGCCTACTTCAAGGACTTTATAGTCACTTCAGGGACTTGTGTCTTTTCATAGATAATAATCTCTTCTGGAATTTTAGGGAGAGGATATTTTTTTTCATAACCTCTTCCGGAGAGTTATGTTTAACCTCTTTGGAGCTTTATTTGGGCATGATTTTTTTAACCTCCACTTCTAGGGAATCGAGTAGTTGGAACCTATAGATTTTCCATGCTTTTAGCATGCAATAAATTTATTTTCTATCAAATTTATGTTGTCCTTTTGGGACAATGATTTTTGCAAGAACATTCGCAACAAGTCTGTGTTACATTTGATGTTGCAATGTCATTTTTCACTTCATTTTCACTTTGGGCGATATGGGAGATCATATGAGATAAAATGGAAGTATTCCACGATAATTCTCATCGTTCTTTTGGAATGGACCATTTTTTGGGAATAATTTGTACTTCATGTATGTTCTATCTTCCCCCTAATGGAGAAAATAATGTCCCATTAAAATAAAATTACATATATACAAAAAACATTGTATTTGTCAATGGTTTAACAAAGAGTGAATTATAAGAACCATATATATACCCTTGTGATAACAATAATCGATACAAAGATCAAATTAAATCATAAATATTTTGTACAATCAATATAAGATATCATTTGAAATTTTAAAGGCTTGTGTAAAATACATGAGGTGATCATAATTGTTATTGTATAATGTGGTGAACCATGTCGTTGTAGTCTCGTGACAAGGTTCAATTCTATAATAATAAATGTTGTATAGTATAACCTAATGAATAATGAAATGACTGTTTGCTAATGTTATATTTTGTATTCCAACACTAGAAGTGATTCAAAATTACTTTTCATTATTCATTTCAATACAATATCCATTAAATCTTTTACCCATTAAACAAAGCAAATTTTTTCAGGAATTGCTTTCATATAATCCATTTCATATGAATGGGGGTACCACATGACAACATCTAATTCATCACATAGGCTCTTCTAGATCCTTAGGTTTAACTATTATTGAACCATTACTATGTTATATACCAAATCTAAAAACTTCATATTTTCAGAATAATGTGAGTTGTTCATTGTCAGCTAGAAAAATGTCATGATATGGTTCACAAATGTCAGTTACAACATTCAATATATATTATGAATTGCGTGCGAGTTCAAATATATAAATTCACAACAATACATTAGTTTATGTTACGGTCAAGTGTTTGGTGACCAAACTTAAGCATATGAAAGTATTTTTATAAATCTCATATCAAATAATTATCATATATTCAAATAATGGGATAGATCACAAAGACATTAAGTGGAGTAATATTAAATCTATGGATGCTTAATGGTCTCAAAAGAATTTCATATTTGAGGATATATACCATTTATAAAAAATAATCCAAAGATATATATGTCTAACATACATTTTGATGGCTTTGTATCACCACAAATCAAAATTTAATCATCATGCTTTAAGGAAAAAAACTTAAATATACAAAAATCTAATCAGTACGTACATTTAATGGAGAAAAAATTGAATAATTAAACTAAAGAACTTGAGGTTCATAACCGATGAACCAAAATTTCATATTCTTATCATATATTAGAGACTTCATCTCTGAAAAAAGAAACTTTAGGTTTCTAATACATAAGAATGGCCACTAAACTAAATTGGACCAATATTTCTTTAGAAAAGTAATGAGAACTTCAGGTTCTCAATATTATTTATGTCAAAGGAAATTAAATTCTCTATCTTTCAAAAATAAGGAGCTAATTATTCACATTCCTTACACATTTTTAAGATTTCAATGTACAGTAAATTATGGGAACGTTAAAAATATAATTTAATGCTCAAATGAACCGAAAGGTCAAGAGACAAATCCTTAAGTGTAAAATCATTATTAGGATACTTAAAAAGACCTTTAAGCATTGATAGAGTATTTCAAAGGACATTTCATTTAATAGAAAAATGAAAAGATAAAAAGTTAAAAAGTCATTGCTAAATGCTCAATTTATTGTAAGACTAATCCCAAAAAATAAGATATTTGGAGCTTCAGGTCCAAATTATAAATAATTATTTGAGATATATTAAAATTCATACCCCAGAAATAATCAACACTCAAGGTTGTATTTGTGTTATATTTTTGTTGGAACTTCAGGTCCAAATATATTGAAACACCATGGCAATTTCAGGCCTTATATTTTCAAAATTAATTAGAAAAAACTATATCCTAATTAAAAATATTAATTGTGAAATTCTGGCCACTATAATGATAATGGATCTTCACATGAAAAATATAATTGAGGGACTCTTGGTCTTCCAAATAGGGAATCAAAATTTTAGGTTTGATTGTGACCTTGTGACTTTATGCCAAAAATAAGTTTGAAACTTCAGGTCCAAAAAATGAAAACAAACATATTTTGCAAATATGAATAATTATTGGAGAACTTGAGGTCCTAATTGTAAGAAAATAGAGGAACTCCATATCCCGATATTAAATATTTAGGAACTTTAAAGGTCCTGCCCAATTATATCCAAACATCAAGTTCGATAAGGGGTAAAATTATTTGGAACTTCAAGTAAAAAATATAAATAATCATTATGGAACTTTTAATATCCTTACCTTTAATAAAAAGTTCATGTTTTATTATAAAATTATTAAAGCTTTATAAATAATTGTCATGGGACTTTTAGTATTCCTTGATCTATAATAGAAATAATCAAAACTTGAGGTTTGATTTTCGAGCATATTTCATTGTCATGTCTAACAATTTGAATCATAATTGAGAAATTTTTGTCCCAATATAAAATGATTTGAGAAGACTCAAATGAAAAAATTTACATGGGATCTTCTAGTCCTAAATGAAAATAACTATTTGGGAACTTCATGTCCCAAAATGTAAATAGTCATTGAAAACTTCAAGTTCCCCAAAATAAAAATCAGAAGTTTGAGACCCAAAATTTCAAATAGTATTGGGAACTTCAGGACAAAAATTTGAATGATAATTAGGAACTTTGAGTCCTAATAAGAAATAGAAAACCTCTAGTTCCATAATTTAAATGATAATTTCACAATTAAATATTTAAAATTTGAATATGTCAAATTTTAAAATAACTAAAATTATTGGGTTAATATTAATATAATTAGAAGTATGAAGAATTCTAAGTACCTTTTTGAGTTGTTAAACTTACCATGATAGTTGAAATATCAAAATGCAAAGGATAATTGTATAAACAACCATTTTGAAGCTTGAAATCATGGAAAACATAAAGCCATCCAAATTCCTCAAATCTAATTCCAAGTAGATCTGATCTATGATGGAAGACGTTTGTGGAATAAAGATAGTATGGTTAGTAGTTATGGGAGTTGACAATAAAAAAATATATTGGAGCACTCGTGCTGATAACCTGTTATATAATAAAGGGGGCATCGAGAGAATTTAGAGGGAAACCCCTATTTATAGTATAAAATAAGGTATCCCAATAGACCCATTAATAATTGTGGGCATCCACTAAATACATATTTTATAACAAAAATAATTTTTTTTAATTAATTTGATAAATGTTCACCAATTTGTTTCCAATGTGTGTTATATTCCTGACATGAAAAATAATATCGTTCGGTTTGGAGAAACTCTTAAATAAAGGGTATAGAAAGAGTATGTGACTTAGGGATATAGTAAAAATTAATTAATTTCTTCATTAATTACCACATCCAATATAAATCAAATAATTTTTATATTGATCATAAATTTATTTCTATCAAATAAGTTTAATTTTTTCAATTTGCATGCGGGTGATTCAAAAATAAATAAATAAAGTTTTGGAATAATCACACACAATGCACAAGGATTTTATGGTGGCAACCCTCGCTGGAAAAATCAATAATTACAAGAAAAATTAGCCCTCGTTCGAACGAGTTGACATCGCACAAGGAGTTCTTGTGTGACATATCTATTGTACGGGGACTTTTTCTCTGAAAGCACGGTGCTCGTGAAAAGCCACTTTTGCATGAGGAGTCTCTCGTTTGAACGAAAGAAGGAAATTTTTCCATCTTGAAAAATTTTCCTAAATAATATAAAAACCATTTCCTCACATTTAAAAATATTTTGTCATATCAATTTCCTACTTCAAAGAAAACTTGAGGAATGTACAAAAACCTCAAATGCCTACTAAAGCTTCGTTATCTTGAATGTATGAATATGTTTGGATCGGTAGATATTTGTCTCAGTGCTTTATCTTTATCTTAAACGAAATGGCATTTCAACTCAGAAGACATTAACAAATAAAATTCTGCATTTTATTCCAGAATAAATCAAAAACCAAAACAAGGAGTGGAAAAAATTTCCTTACAAATCTACCCCTTGGCAATTTTGGGAGAAAAATGAAAATGAAAAATATCCAAAAAAAAGTCGCATAAAAAATCTATTCGTCAATCTACTCATCCTCAATCCCCGCGAGACAGACTTGATTCTCTGTACAGATTTTTGAATATGGTATTACGGGCCCAAAATTCTCCTAATATTTTGCATCACGGTGGTGGTAGTAGTTAATTTTGGTGTCGTACAGCGTTAATTTACCATGTCCAATTTATGAGTGGGTGTAAACACAGACAAATGGGGTTGATCAAACTCTTTACTTAGTTTGATATACAAATAAAGAAAATAAGTTGGCCAAGCCCTTACGGTCTCATCCTAAGGCTATAGTGGACCTTTGTATACCATATATTCATGATGTGAGTTCGAAAATCGAGTTATGAGTTGAGAAGGTGATAGGCACCCACTCATTTTTATTCTAGTTTTATATATTAGTTTGTTTTATACATCTTATTTACTATATAAATGGAGTATTAGCAATTATTAAGAAACTTTAGGATTTAGGCCCTAAATATATGTAAACACTTTAATTAGGCCTAAAGAATGATTGGCCTTGTGAGGCGTTGGCTATCGGGGAAGGAAGGAAATTCAAATGTCATGTGAGGGATCTGGAAGCACGAGTGTGGGTGTGCTCTAAAAGCGTGTACATGTTAATGTGATAATTTGAAAAATGATACATAGGGAAAATCAATTAAACATTAATGGGTGAGTGACATTAATGCCCAAAAAATGCACAAATGGGATTGAGAAAAAAAACATATTGGCTAAAAACTAAAATGGAGAAATTGTAAAAATTTACATATTACAATAACAAAAACTAATATAACGGATTAATGTATACAAGCCTAACTAAAAGAGAAAAATAATTAGAAAATTAATATACTTCCAAAGAAGCATGAATCATTAAGTTGAAAATATGGGCATCGCCATAACATTTTGGATGCTTAGCATTACAGGTAAATAAAATAAACAATTAAGTCCCTTACACAAACAAATGCCCATAAGTAGAAATTTTCTAAATCGCGACCTTGATTAACCATTGTTTGTCTCCCCTCTTCGTCTCCTCTAAAAGTAAATTGTTGAAAATCTTCAAAAACCTTGGACTTTCTCTCTCTCCAAAATATACGTTCTTTTACTCTGAATTTCAATTCAAAACATTAACACTATAAACAAACTATATATGCCACTTATATTATTTATAAAGTGACCAAATTCAATCCAAAGTCAATTTCATATACAATCAATTAAAATCATTATATATTTAACTTCAAACACAAAATAAACATATTCAAACTCGACAATAAATCAATTATCTGTATACATAATGTGAGAGAATAAGAATCCACACTCAACAACTATTGTTTGATTACTATTGACTACCAATTTTGTCTACATAATTTAATGAATTAGATGGATCAGTGAATTAATATACATATTCATATTCAAGTAATAAAATTACATATATAAATAAATAAAGTATACGCTTAGATAAATGAACAACACACGTATATAATCAAAATTTTGCAAGCACTTAGTAAAGTACACACCAAAAATGCATGTATTTTTTGCGTGTACTTTATAAAATCACACATTAAAATTTATGTTCACTTGGTAAAGTACTCGTAAATATTGCGCGTATAAAAAGACTTACAATTTTAAAATATTTCTCTACAAATAAAGTGAACGTTTAAAACGCATGTTATTTTACAAAACAATCTCATATTTTCATAAAATTCTATGTATATTCATAAATTCCTAATTTAAGGACAATTGGGTAATGAGGTATTGAATCCCCTTTTTGAGAGAAACTTTGAGAACAATGATGCACGCCTTGTATTCTGACATGATGTTAGTGTAGGGGAAGTCTAGGTTGATGGCAATGAGAGTATAAGAATCATCGTATGCGATCAAAAGTATCTCACTGACATATCCCTTTTTTTGGAGGCTTCGATAAAGAACATATGTCATCAAAGTTTTTACGGAGTAGTGCAGAGAATCTCTCAATCTGGAAATTTTGAGATCCGTACGTCAACTTTTTTCATGGGGTGGTCTACTAAGTAAATCATAGATGAACCTTCTTTGATGGCTTTTTGCGAGACGTAAAAAATGTATAATTTAGCTAATGGCCCGTGCAACTTGACAAGGCAGGTTTCCACATTAAGTACTTCATAAGATCCATTCAGGTCACAATTTGATGGAGAATGCAAGTGTGTAGTGTCAAAGTTTATTGGTGAACCAAAATAAGGAAACACGTGATGCTTCTAATCTAGTGTAATTAACTTCATATCCTTTCAGATTTTGATTGACATACTATATGGTACTCTCTTTATGCGACTCTTCGATGTATTGGGCTAGCATATCCCTAATAGTAGTATCGATGGAAGTTAGGTACGTGAAGAGAGGTAGGGCATGTTGTGGTGGCATGATCCCCGACGGTTAGGTAAGGTATCGTTTGACTTTTTCGAATGCCACTTGACACGACTCATTCCAAATTTTGGTTCAATCCTTTAGAGGATCTGAAAGATAGGTTCAAAGATGTAAATGAGTTGGTTGATGAATCTATTGATTTATTACTGATTTCCCAAGAAATTACATACGTCTTTCTGAGTTTGGAGAGGGGAATGTCAATGATCACTTTGACTTTGATGGGGTCTGCTTCAATTCCCTTTTCACTAACCATGAACCCTAGGAGTTTTCCTTTAGTAACACCGAAGATGAACTTTGAGGGTTGAGATTCATTTAGTATTTTCATAGTCGTTCGAATAACTTCCCTAAGGCAAGGGTGTGACCTAATAGAGTGTTGGATTTAATGATTATGCCTCAACATAAACTTTAACTTATTTATGGATGAGATCATGTAAAATGGTTATAGTTTCCATTTGGTATGTATCCCCATCATTCTTGAGGGGTGGTGAAAGAGGTATTCTCTTAATAGTTTAGGTGCCTCTTAATCTAATTACACCTGATAAATCCATTGATGAATGACTTGTGAGCATAATTTACAGTGTTATCGATGGTCATATCGATGTTGGGCTGAAGATAGTCATCCTGCAGACTTTCCCTCTAGATTTTGGCACAACGACTATGTTGGTGAGACAAGTCGTATAATTGACCATGAGAATAAAACCCTTGTTCATCTGCTCGACCACTTCGTATTTGACCTTGAAGGAACATTCAGGTCGAAGCTTCCTCAACATTTTTTTTATAATCTCGCACTCATTATATGTTGGAATATCTTGTTGAACAATCTTAAGATCAATTATGGGAATGTTCTTATAAGACCATGCTGAGATGTCCACAAACATCTTCAAAATATCTTCGAATTATGACCATTCTTGGTCACTAAAAATTGATCATAGTCTAATGTCCCGTCGATCATTACTTGAACAAAGATTAATAACAATAGTTTACTCATAATTAGTATTAACAATTGTGATTTTTTTTCCTTATTAAGATTGGTTAAGAATCGTTCATTCATTAAATCATCTTCAACAATTGTTTGATTAATAGAATAAATTTAGTTAATCTACGACACGAAAAGATGCTCAAAATCCACGTATATTTCATTGATATCATCTTTTACTAAAACATTAGTGAGAACCTCCTCAAAGGAGTCCTTGTTTACATCAACATTGGAAATGAAAAAAATTCAAGAGTAGGTACAGTTTCAAGTTGGTAAATGATAGCGTTATTAGTTTGTAGGGTCGGACTAGCCGAGATGCTCCACTAGTTGCACAGAGGATTCCCAATAACAAAACCCTTATCAATAGGGTTTGATATCTTGAAGTCATTATAAAGTAGGTAAGCATCTATCCCCAAGACAATAGGGCCGAATGATTCATCACTATTGGTGCTCTGGTGCGTTCGCATTTGGAAGAACTTGAGTCAGAGGATTGAATGCTTAATGGATTCACTTCATGTTTAGATCCCTCAGTCCCAGTGATCTTTTCTTCAAAAACGTCTTAAATACCGTTTAATCTTCTTCTCAGTTGTATCATACCATGGTTTAGGGAAACTATAGCGGGGAAAGTATTTATTACCCTTAATTAAGAGACTATTGAGGGCTTCCCTATAAATAACCTCTTTCCTTTTCAATACCCTCTTCTTGTACGGTTCATAGAGAGTCGTGAGTTATATCGGACAAAGTTGGTAACCCAAACCATATGGTGGATGGGTAATCTTCATAACAATTGTCTTAGTGATCTGTTTTTATCTACGATCAAGCCATATTCTGGGCATGAAGTGCATATTCTTGAACATCTAGATTTCATTGAAATTTCCATGCAACCTATGCTCAGAGCTTACCTTTTTTTAAATTATTTCTTTCTAGGAAAATGAGTGGGTAAATCATGGAACCTGAGGGAAACATGTCATTAATACCATGTTGAATTTCTAAAATGGAATATTGGTGTCGATACCGCCTGAATTATCATTGTCTTCAATGATTGTGATGATTTGTTTGTCCGCAAAGAATTTGATCTTTTGATGGAGAGGGGAGGAAACACCTTGGATATTATGGATCTATAGGAGACCATGTAGTAGATTGAGATAAGTCATAATGTCGAGCACATGAAAATCAACTTGAGGGAAAATCAAACCAAACCCTAATGTAAAAATAATTGATCACATTGCCTCTCATTGAGTATTATCATAGGTGCACAAAACAATATGTGTGGGAGTGAGGTTAATGACTTGCAACCCCTCGCATCAGAGCATTTAGAGTGGAGAAACATTAAGAGAAGAACCATTGTCAACTAAAACCTATGGAAAAGTATTTTGGAGGACATCAACTGATATTTTGAGAACATAATTATGCTCCGGGATAAACTTGGGAATTTTTTCCTTGGAAAGAAGATGGGTCTTTTGGCAGTCAAGGTACTGACTATATGGATAACCTTATTGGGAGATGTAGAAGGAGGAAGTGTGGATTGCATGAGAAGTTTGATGATGAAGTTTTTATGGAGCTGATAGGATAAGAATAAGTTTTCTTTAGTTGCTCAAGGATGTTTCTCTCGTCTAATGTCATTTCATGCATTGGTGGTTCTTTAACAACTCATTCCCCCTTTCTACGGGCATAGTGTATGTAGGAGGAATTGGATCCTTGTAGTTAGTCCTGAATATGTCATATGATTCACTAATAATGGATCACATCTCTTCATCCACCTCGTGGGCACCAAATACTTCATTAAATTCAAACAAGAGCTCTTAGAAGGATATTATCCCACTAATAGGTAGGCATATTGGTGGCTTCACTGTTGATCTCATTTTTTGATTCATTAAAGTCGTTAGAGTCATCACCCCATCCCTTAGCGATGATTCGATTATTCCCTCAAAAGTCTTTGCATTCAGTGACTTCAAGAGCATCAAAAAGCAAGTCTTTCCATGTTGAAGAGAATTGGTTCTAAGATGGGACCAAGTATTTTTTTAGTTTCATTGAAATGAAAAATATTGGGGGATTCACACATCCTTCCTTTCATGAGGCTTTCTTCTCTCAAAACTTAACCTTATTATTTAAGTTGAATTTGTGTGGACACACAAACCAGTAATGAGACTGATGGACCCATTTTAGGGCTTCTAAGTAGAGATTTCTTATCTTTGCACATTGTTTTCTTCAAGAGTCAATCTTCATACAAATTTATTTTAAATTCCCTTCATTGTTTTAGTACGATCAATAGATTCATATTCTATGTATTAGATATAGCGAGGACTGATATTAAAGCTCTAGTCGTTAAGAAAAAAGGCTCGATCATAGGCCTTTTCAGGATGAATAACATGGGTTAGAAATTTTTGGAGGGTACTTAGAGAAGTGTCTGAAGGAACGAGTGAAATGGGGTAGTTTATGGGCTTAGTTATAGTTAAGGGATCGAAATATGAATTTTATCAATCAGTATAGCGTTCACGCTAGCTTGATGTGGAGGCTAAGGATTCTAGGTAGTGTTTAATTTGTCCCCACAAGAGGGGAGATAATTACTTTGTTAATAAGTACTTATATAACGCTCTTGAGATGATGACATTGATATGTTTTGTTCCCAGTGGTTTGATGAAAATCGCATTGGGTGTTATGCTTGAAGTATTTAGGAAAAGGATCGGGTAATGGACAAGGGTCCAACGGCTTGATGAGATTGCAGGATAGAAGATCTTGATGTACTTCAGACACGGGACTGTGAAGGTCTGTATAATATCATTTGACAGTAGTATGGAGGGGTTTTAGTGCCCATTGAGTGCATGGATTTGAGGATATGTTGTTGATGACAGCTGATAGTTTTCAAACTTTTGTAGAGTGAAATAACTAGTTGATCTCTTTATCTCTAACCCTGCTTTTACACTTTTAATGATGACACTTTCTTTAATTCCTACGCCGACTTCCCGGAGAACTCTAAATTGAGGATACTACTAACTGCCCATGGTATTCTTGATCTGCGATAAGAAATTCTTCTTCACAATGCTAACATGTCCTTCCTCTGATGGATGATTGGTCATAGTTATAGGTTTCTCTTTCTATACAACTATGAACTTGTTTAAGGATTCCTAGGGCCTTGTTTGAGAAATTCAAAATAACGATGGGTTACTTCCACTCCCATATTATACTTGTATTGAGCTATGAATTCACGAGAGACATCATCCCAACTTCGAATGATGGAATCTTCTAGAGAGAGAAACCACCAAAAATAACTTTCTTTGAGTGTTTATTAAAACATTTAGGGAACAATTTCTTTCGTTAGGCCTACCAAGATAATGGTTTGATGATAGTTGAGAAAATATATAATGGAAGGCCCACTTCCTTCAAACTTCTTGATGTCTAATATTTTAAACTTTCAGGCATATGAGCTTTAGGATGGGAGACATATGGGTATGATCAACATATTTCTCGAAGAGTTCACTTGATCAAATATGATAGATAGCATTTTGATGTCTTCATTAAGCCTAATGAGTTATTTTTCTTTAGGATCCTCTAGGATAGGCATAGATAGGTTATCCCCTAGCTGAGAAAGATTAGACACATGAAAGTGAGCAAGTGGAGGTCCATTGACAGGAGAAACACATGAAGGAATTCTAAAATATTGAGCATGATTTCTAATAGAATGATGGTATTATTCTGGGCCTCACATAGACTCGAGAATTGTTTGACCCATGACAGGAGGGAAAGAAGAATTTTGATTCGACAAAACTTTTGGCTTAGAAATATTTGGGATCTAAGTTTTTTTTCTCTATAATTCGGTGATGTATGATTATAAGCTATCGATCTTAGAACTGATGTAATCTAGCATGGTCACGAATTCGAGTTACTTATTGATTAGGGTTCTCCATAAGGTAGTTGTGATGTGACTTTTTTATTCCTTCTAAAGAAGGTGAGAGAGAGGATGAAATAGAACACCGAGGTGGATGGATGGCAGATCATAATAAGTATGTTGTTAGGCTAGGCTAGGGGAAGTAACATCGCACGTGAGAGGGAAGCCGTTCATTTTTAGAAATATATGTTCTATTATTTTTGGAAAAAAATAGTTTTTCGGCTTTTCTGAAAGAGGATGGGACAAAAAATATCATTAATGTAGTTTTTATTATTAGGTTCCACTTGTATTATGTCATGCTTAGGATGCAAGTGAAATGCCAAAAAGACACGATTCTAGGATAAAATAGGGTGCGAATTGAAAGAAATGTTTCAATTTGTTTCCAAACTAATGGATGGGAAGCTATTTGAAAACGGAAGAAGGAGCACAAAATTAGGCAGTAAGATGACCCAAAATTTTGGAAAATTTTTGCATTGGAACCGATAATCAGAAATGAGTGTCCTAGTGAAGACATCTATATGAGGGCTATACATAGGGGGTTATTCTAAGGGTTCCCTAAATTGATATAAGTTCCACAATATACCTCTTACCTATTGGGAAAATCATTCATCGGTACATGTGGATAAGTCATTCGATATACCCGAGTTTACATGATTTGCGTCACCATATACCTCATGGGGACGGTACATGTGAGAGCCAATTCGACATACTTGACATACGGGAACGAGTTCCTTTTGTATACCTCTCGTCACGAGTTTAGTCAAATAGTATGATTCGGGGAAACCATTCAATATACGTTGAGGATACTTTTCCAATGGAAGGTGGAATCCTATTGCTTAGGTTAACCGTACCCCATAAGACTGGCAACCCATCACAAAGTGACTCCCCAGTACAAGGTGAATAGGGTCAATACTTAATGCTCATGTAATGTAGTATGGAAATGCATAATTCTTATTAGTATCTTTATGCAACTTATTATCTATGCTAAGAGGGATAAGTACAACTACTAAGCATAAAGTAAAAAAGGAAAATATATACAAGGGACATGTGATCAAGTACTATTGTACAAGTGTAGTAAAGAATGTGATTATACAATTTAATTGGAGGATGTGAATATGTACAAGTTAAGTGAAGCATGTTTTATGTAAAAAACTACACCAAAGACCGAAAATTTGGATGGTCCTTGACCATGACTAGTGGTCATTATTATTGACTGAAACCAAGCCCGTGACCATATTTTACATGGTTATGCATACCAATCCATTGAATTATTAAAAAAAAATATGTAAAAGGTTTATAGACGGTGTTAACCATTTGGATAATATGTCCAAATTTAATCCTTCTTGATTGAAAGGAATTCATAGGAATCCAACAAACAAAGTAAATAGATACAATACAAGCATAAGGAATAATTTGGTATTATCTGATTCATAATCATATGAATAAGACTTTTTATTCCTAAAATGGTCAAGAACCTTGACCCCATGCCATGAAAATACATCAATTGGTTACAGTTCGTAACTGTGATCACCAGTCGTGAACACTAATTCATTGGTAACGATTTATGACCATGACCAATACCCATAACAATAGAGACTTTGGTCGTAGTTTATGATTGTGATCCATTACTCTACCCATGAAAACGATCATAAATTTTTGTCACGATTTTGGGCCGGGAATGATTAAGGGTGAAAACTAGCTCAGTGTCAGTACGCCAGTAGTTGAATTCGTTTTATAGCCTCAATACAAAAATCTAAATTATTGACTATACTCTTTACCGGAGTATAGCGGCTAGTCCCGATATCGAATCCACAAAAACTAGTTATTAGAATTCTATTATTTTAATATTTCACAAATAAAAGTGTAAAAGATGATATGTGAGCAAATCACTAAACTATGCACGTATTTAAACATAGATTAGCAAAACGAGTAAAACTATAGGTTGAGAGTCGTATCCATCACACTGGTTAAATATCATAAATGATTACATGAACATAGAAGCTCTAACAAGATTAATCACATTTGGACAACTAATTAAACCTGGAGTTATCACCCTCTAAATTCTCATAAAAGCTTAAATTGAGTTCGGTGTCAATGAATATTCCCAAAATTGCACATGAAAGGTCATAAAATGGAGCATACATGATATACCCCGTTAAATCTCTTAAATGTGACACAAGGAACTATTAAGTCATTAAAACTACCCTAGACCCATCATACCATGGCATAGTAACTAATTAACCCATGTGAGTTTAACAATCTCAACCTAGATTAAGTTACCTACAAATCATGTTAAATGGCAATAATTAAATGAAATAAAGTAAATGAAAGAAATTAAATCAAGATTGAAAGCAAGTAAACAAATAACAAAGCAGGAAAAATAGAAATGGAGGCTTGGATTTAAAGAGAGAGATGATGAATAGTGTTTTTACAAACCAAAGTGGATAAAACCCTAGGAGAGGGAGAAGCCACACCCAAAATGCCACCAAACCCAAACCCCCCTAACCTACACTCAAAACAAGATGATATAAAAATAAGATAATAGAATATGTCTTCAAATGCAAGAAAAAACCCACTTAAATAGTATGTGGTAAAAGAAATAAAGATAAATAAAAAAGAAAATGATGTATCATAATAACCAAGAAGGAGATCCCAGAGAAAATGGTCATAACATGCTTGTTAGGAATAGGATTAACAAATGAAACTTCGGAGCCCACACGAAGCCGACTCAAAGGACTACAACTTTCGTGAAGAGTTCGTGCACGTAGATCGAATGCCGAAATGACTAAAATGACCCCAAAGTTGCGTAATGAGTTGAAACTTCCCAAATAGCATCAATTGCAGCGTCAAGCGTTCCAATAGCTATAAACACTCAAATAAACCTTGCAATACACACACACACAAATATATATATATATATATATATATATATATATATATATATATATATATATATATATATATATATATATATATCAAAACCCGATGTTATACAGGGTATGAGAGTAAATACAGACACAATTGTACTAGAATGCATAAGGATGAGGGCACTAATATGCAATATCCGTGACTAATCACACCCCATAACTTAGACATTTCTAGTCCCTAGTGATGAAATTGAACAAAACCAGCCCAACAGAATTCAATACAAAACGTATATAAGCATAAAATATATAAATGCCACTTTTGTTGGCGAACGATTTCATTTAGCATATGCAATAAGATGTTAAACCCCTAGGTTACCCTAGTGGACGAGTGTTGTCTCGTGAGGGTTTTGAGAGATGAAACCCACAAACATAAAATTTCCTCAAAACATGTTGAACCAACCAATATGCTAATCTCAACAATAGCTAGATATTTCAACATATTATTAACAAAGTAAAAGGAGAATTTTGCCCAATAATCCAAAACTATTAACATTAAAAGAATAACTATATGAAATTAAAACCTCAAATGTGAGTGGTGTGCGTGCACATGTAAAATCTTGGATTATAGCCGGGATAAACATTAGAGGATGTTTCCACTCAATCCTCTCCAGATATTACACTCAACATAGAAGCACTCGAAAAGGGTTGTAACACAAGGGACGTGGGCATAATGAGCAGATGTAGATGGACACTAGGAGGCACATATGTCATCAATGACGAACGCTATGTATAAAATAAAACTTTACAATCTCAATGAAAGGATATTATCATTAAAGAGGTGAAATGCATTTTCACATATTATCGCAATTATTTAAACTTTTGAAATACATTCACCTTAGGATCACATAGGACTTTAATAGGGTTGTAATGTAGGCTTGGGGTTCAAGTTATGAAAGGAAGAGAATATGTAAGGATTCAAAGGTGTTTGGGAATAAAACTCGGGATAATGAAAAATTGTGGGCAATTTTAAAATTTAAAAATGATTTCCAAAACAAGAATTGAATATAATAATGGAAAGCGACTAAGGTTAATGAACACTATATACAACATGTAAAACCTTTCTCTTTCTTTTATTTTCTTCTTTTTCTCATCTTTTTGTTTTGTTTTGTTTTTTCTTTTTCGCTTTTTCTTTTATTTTTCACTTCTTTATTTTCGTCACTTTTTCTTTTCTTTTCACTCCCACGCGGTTAATTGCAACCACTTAACATGAACATCAATCAATCCCAACTATCATTCCAAACAAAGGCTATATTTAGGTTCAAATGGGTTGACGGGGGAAAACATATAAGGTGAGGTCAAGGTCAATATGGGTGATATAAAAAAGAGGGACTATGATCCTTTCTAAAGTTTACGCAATTCTCGAGTCACAACAACTTTAAAATCATGATCAAGTAACACATTTCATATATGAACTCAATTAATGAATGATCAATGAAAGAATAGTGAGATTACCAACAAATTTAACATTTTCAAGGAGTAATGTATAAACACTCACAAATGAACAAAAGCACAAAGCTCGCTCAGTTTTAGTGACACAAAGAAACAAAAAGATACCAAGTTACAATTTTCCTACCGAATCATTTATAAAATATGTTTAAGTGCTCATGGGTTTTCAAGGTTTAATTCATGAATTTATTCCCAATATTAAGTAATTTGACGACTAAACTTTACTAACGTGAAATAAATAGAAAATGAATCATTAAGTTAGTAATTGGATAGGGTAATTATTAAATTTATCACATGAAATTGGGGCAAAGGGTCCAAGAAAGAGAAAAGAAATTAAGAAAATAAAATTTGGAATTATTATTATTTTTTATTTTATAAAATTTTATAAAATTTTATTAATAAATATAAACATGGCTCACGATGATAAAATATAAATTGAGATGAATAATCAGACACACCCTAACTTGAATGCACATTGTCCTCAATGAAATTAAATACACCATGAAAAAGCTAGGGATACAAATAAATCACCCCAATTTGGAAGAAATTATGTCGTAAGTCACAATAATCTAGAGGGACTAAAATCTAAATACTAGATAAATTGATGGTGAATATTTCATTTTATAAAAATATAGTGTCACACGCATCAAAATCCAATATATAATCAACAACTACATTAGCATTTCCAGTATCATAATTTCACAAAACAACTTATTACAATAAAATAGAAGGAAAGAAAGAAAAAAATAAACAAATAAGATTTCCCATTACAATAACAAAGCACGAAAATCGGGACAACGAGAGGTTCTTGGTGCATATGTTCACTCCCTCAAAATATACTAGTATGATGTCTGCCCCCTTTCACCACCACGAATTTCGCATAAAAGATACGCACCAACTCCTCATTGATGCCACCATTTGTGGAAAGAAAAATGCACCCAATTGTGGCAAAGTTAGAGGACTCGCGCCGCTTTCGGCACATGATCAAGGTTCCAAGAATAATGGTAGGCCAACGGCCTTTGGTGAGTCTGAAATTAGGCCTTAAACTAGTCTTTTACTTTTCACAACAGATGCCCTCGAAACCCGAGGAGGGCACACATTTGGTTGAATCGTACTTTCTGATCTCGACCATTTTAACCTATAAAATAATAATTAGGCAAGAAAAAAAAATTGTAAAGCGCAATTAAAAGTTAGTTTATGAACAAGTTGAAATGGTGCATGCAAGTACGTAAAAATGGGTGAAAGCATACCACATTGTGACAAAAAGTGTCAGAGTGCAACACCGAGTGAAAAATATGCAAGACTATGCTAAACATCTAAAAAAAATTGGTTTATACATTTTAGCAAACAGTTGATGTGCAAAATGTGATATAAGGGTGTGTGGATGCCAATTGAATCAACACAAGCCCCATTCATGAACAAATACAAGAATACAAGAATAATTTATGTTCGTGAATGGTTAAGCAACAATAAATATGCATTAATCAAGTTGGAACAACAATTGGGACATAGCTAATAACAAAATTCACAAATTGTTAAAATATACTTAACACCCTAAAATTAAGACAATTAAACGATAATGCACCAAAGAGACATGGGAAATATGAAAAATTTATACCTTGAATGTGTAGAAATTATTGAATTTGGGGAGAAAATGTAGGACACAGAATGTTTGGGAGGAGAGAAGTAATAGTTAAATGAGAAGAGAATAGGCAAAAATAAGTTAGCAGCGGCTCCCCATTTTTACGTGAACGATCGATCGATCAACTAAGAATCATCAATCGGTTGATGATCAATATTACTACGCACTGCCTCGCTTTCAAGCCAAAACTATTTTAACCGATCGATCCTACTTCTTACCCGGTCGAGCGATCCTTAACAAAAAAACATACATGCTTCTAATTTGTTAAAGACCTGCTTGCAACCCCTTTTTTAAGACCTACTTCCTATGTTTTTGGACTTGCTCAACTTTTTTTTAAAAGTCTACTCTTTGTATGAAAATCCCTATTTCGTTATTTTGAAAAGACCACATGGTTATAAAGGGAAATATGAGGGGGGCTATGAAAAAAAATTTAAATTAAACTAACTAAAAACTATATATGAATAATTGAATAATATATAAAACAATTACTAAAAAAAGTATATACACTAAAAAATAACATAAGTGTGAAATTAATATATATATATATATATATATATATATATATATATATATATATATATATATATATATATATATATATATATATATATATATATATATATGACCAATACAATAAAAATACTAACGTGAGGATGACATTTACAATAGGCGACACATAAATCAGAAAAAAATATGTGCAAAAAAATGAGTATGAGTATGTGCGAAATAAAGAATGCAACCGCATGTCCGGGACACATCATCTCCATAAATTCAAGTTCGTTGAACCTACAAAAATTGTCAGAACCAAGCATACACAAAAAATAAAGAAAAAAATAACTAATTACACTAAAAGCTATACTGAAATTAAAAAAAAATTAACAATGTAAAACCTAAATTTCAATTACTCAATTACTATTAAAAAGGAGTTCAAATTTCTGAGGGTCCGCCCAAATAACGATTTGACTTTGAGGGATAATTAGCGGTCCCTCAATTAAGTTCATACCTTCCAAAAAATAAAAATTCCATTTGAACAACGAAAGGTATGTGTACGGCGGAAGAAAAGAACCATCATCCATTAAAAATTTTGGGGGGATGATGGGGGGTTTGGATTGGTCGGGAGATAGGCACACATGGAATCCGGGGAAAATCGAATCTCCTCCCAAAGGATTTTCAAAAGCATTGAAGGAGGGGCACACAACAGATACGAACCCATTAAAGCGAGCAACTCGAGCAAGTATTCCTCGCCAGTAAATGGATTGAATATTTCAAAACTTTCAACTGACTCAAAGGAATGTTATAATAATTGAATAACGGTGAATGGAAATGGGGAGGAAATGAATTCAACCTGAAATGATGACTCATAATCAACCGATGGTTGAATTCCAAAGGAAAACGATTCACTTTCAGTGAAATGTTCTTCCAAAATCGTTTGAGGTTAAACACAAGTGTTCAACTCATCTTTATTGTTCATGGAAGAAATCATCTCATTGCAAAGTGCATAAATCTCCATATTGTCACCGTTTTCATTCTCCATTATACCTTGGGCTAAATGCAAAATGGTTTGTTCCAAAGTAGGCATCACCGGCTCAATAACCGCAACTTCCTCATTTGGTTTAAAACACTCGGCATTTTTTGAAGTTTTAAGAAAAAAATCATTGTTGGTTTTAAATAATAAATCAAAGCCATTCTCCCATTAATTATTTGCCTCAAGATAAAAGTTGTCAAATTTTTCCGTTTTTTTACTTTGAAACAATGCACCAGATGAATTCAATGGTTTTTCAACTTCTCCAAATAGACTAATTTGAGAACTATTATCGTAACTTTCAAACTTATTAGTATAACAACTTTGAAAGTTATTGTCATAATAGTTGAGAGAACTACTATCGCAATGGCTTTCAATTTTGTTATTGTAATAAGTTTAAGGCATTTTTTCATTAGAATATGTTTCAGAAATCCCCAAATCATTATTTTGATTTTGTAAATACTCGTCGAAAGTAATCTAGCAATTTTCATTCTTCTCAGCTTGAAAGTATTCACTAAATGTTATAGGCTTAGAGGGACTTTTTAATTATTCTTAGGACAAAGCCCCGAACCCAAATCATTACAACTAGTGTAAGACATACTTACTCAAAAGGGTTCCGCGATGGATGTTTAACCGTGCAGTGTGTTTGTGCAAATTCGACATTTCTTGGCGCTCAGATGTCTAAGTCTGCAAAACCCATTAAAATAAAAAAAATACAAATAGAAAGAAAAATTAGTAGGACATATTAAGTCAATAAAATTCTTCAAAAAACTAATCCCTGCCAACGGCGCCATTTTGATTAAGGGTGGAAAGTAGCACAGTGTCTGTATGCCAGTCGTTGAATTCCTTTCACCGCCTCAGTACAAAAACCTAAATTATTGACTACACTCTTTACAGGAGTATAGCGGCCAGTCCCGATATCGAATCCACAAAGACTAGTTATTAGAATTCTATTATTTTAATACTTCAAAAATAAAAGTGTAAAATATGATATGTGAGAAAATCATTAAACTATGCACGTATTTAAACATAGATTAACAAAAAGAGTAAAACTATAGGTTGAGAATCGTCTCCCTCGCATGGGCTAAATAGTATAAATGGTTACTTGAACATTGAAGTGATAACAAGATTATTAACATTTGGACAACTAATTAAACCTAGATTTATCACCCTCTAAATTCTCATATAAGCTTAATTTGAGTTCGGTGTCAATGAATATTCCTGGAATTACACATTAAAGGTCGTAAAATAGAGCATACATGATATAATCCCTTAAATCTCTTAAATGTGACACAAGGAACAATTAACTCATTAAAACTACCCTAGACCCATCATACCATAGCATAGCAACTAATTAATCCATGTAAGTTTAGCAATCTCCACCTAGATTATGTTACCTACAAAGCATGTTAAATGACAATAATTAAATAAAAGCAAGCAAATGAAAGAAATTAAATCAAGATTGCAAAGAAAGTAAACAAATAACAAAGAAAAAAAAATAGAAATGGAAGCTTGGATTTAAAGAAAGAGATGATGAATAGCGTTCTTACAAACAAAAGTGGGTAAAACCCTAGAAGAGAAAAGCCACACCCAAAATCACCTCCAAACCATAAGCTCCCTAATAAAAAACTCAAAAAAAAGATAAAATAAGATGATATAAAAATAAGATAATAGAATATGTCTTCAAATACAACAAAACCCCACTTAAATAGTAAGTGGTAAAAGAAATAAACATAAAAGAAAAGAGAATGATTTATCCTAACAATCAAGAAGGAGCTCCCATGGAAAATGGTCATAACATGATCGGTTGGAACCGGATTAACGAACCGTCAAAGTCCACACGACGCCGACTTGAAGGGCTAAAAATTATATGAAGAGTGTGGGCACGAAGCTCGAATGTTGGAATGACTAAAATGCCCCGGAAGTTGCATAATGCTTTGAAAACTTCCCGAATAGAACCAATTGCACCGTTAAGCATTCCAATAACTACAAAAACTCAAAAAAAAAACTTGCAACGCCTATATATATATATATATATATATATATATCCATGGTTATACAGTATATGAGTGTAAATACAAAAATTAATGGACACAATTGTATTAATATGCATAAGGATAACTGGTGAAAATATGCAACATTACTGACTAATCAGTGACCATTAATAAATTTATTTTAAAAAAATAATTTTTATTTGTTTGCTTCCAAAAAAATTCTTGTACATGTTTTCAAACTTGTCATACGATTCCATTACAAAACTACCTATTACATGAATCTAAAAGAAATAATATTAAGATTATCAATCCATCAAATTAATTACATGAATCCAAAACTAATAATATTTAAATCCTCAAGGCATTCCTTGGTATCCTCGAAGCATATGTTGTTTCATTATAATCGACATACATGTCCACCCGACTAGAGCTACAAATATTACAAATTGTTCCAAATATTAATATAATATGATCCGAACAACAAATATTTGTTTACCCAAAGTTAATAATAATTCAAAATGTATGGAACATAATATATAAGAAAACAATTATTTCTTTAACATATTGTCGTGTCGGTCGTATCATAACTACCAACCTAGAACTGTTAATATGTTAATCGCATTAACGCGATATTGGTAGGAATAAATCGATTAATGTATAATTTCGTATCGTGTTGGTTATATCATAAGTACTAAATCCGAACCGTTATTTTAACAAGTTTATCATGTTAACCCGACATTGACTCAAAAGAAATTCAAAGAAACCCATTAACTCATAACTTTGTGTTGTGTTATCGTGTTTGTTGTATCATAGTTATCAAAATCAAAGTGTTATATTAACAATATTATCGTTATAACCCGGTATTGACTCAAACATGATAAGACTAGACATGATTACTTATGATTTCGTTTCATGGTATTGTGTCAGTTGTATCATAATTATTAAATATGAGCTGCTATTTTATTTACTTTATTGTCTTAACCCGATATTGACTCAAACCTAATGAATTCAAATTGGGTAATGTGATTATTTTATTGAGAAAATATGTATTGATCAAACTGAACAAATTCTTTGGAATAACACTTATTGAAGTTATTAGTGAATATTGGCTAATTTTCAAATAATAAAAAGGAAAGAAAATCTAAGTTTATATATATATACCTATCCTATAGAAAATATACAAAGAAGTAAAACTAGAATTATGTGAGTACCCTTGATGTTTTTACTTAAAATATAACAAATCCAAGTCATTTGGGATGCCTAGCTCCATAACAAGTTTATGACATTACCTTGTTAAGCTTGAATGCCTGACTGAGTTGACTAGTCATGAAGAAAAAATCCAAGGCTACTTATACAAATCTTGTTTTAGTTTCATGTAGATTCTCTATAAGCTTGCTTTATATGCTTACTCATCTTTTCCTTTTTCATTTTGTTGGAAAAAATTGAACAATAGTCAACATTCACCAATAACTTAATTACCATTCATGTGAATTCCTTGAGTTTGATCATTATTTTGTTTCTTAACAAAACAATCACATTCCCCAATTTTTTATTCTAAACCATTAAAGTATAAACCAACTCAAGTAGAAAAATATCAACTTCACAAAATGTGAGAATAAAATCATATATGAACATAAATTGATGTATGCCACAACAAGGAAAAAGAAACATATGCATCATATGATGTATGTAGCTAATAGTTACAAATGTCTTGCTAATAGGTATTGGCAACAAAATCCATTGTGTTGCTAGTTTGTTGTCCAAAAATTGTCTTGGAAATTCTTTAGCAACAAAACAAATTTTGTTCCTAAGAGTACACTTTTAGCAACATGCAAATGTGTTTCCAAATGAATATTATCTATTTTTATAATTTTTAACCTAAAATATTATTTCTACTGCAAAAAGTCATTTAGGCAGACCTTCGGCAACAAAATATTTACGTCGCCAAAAAGTATATATTTCGCATCACAGGTTTTTTTGTTACCAAATGTATACCTTTCAGCAACACAATTGACTTTTTCGCCAAAAATAGCTTTTGGCAACCGAATAGTATGTTGCGATATTATATTCAAATGAGATATAAAACAACTATTGGCAACAATTTTTTTTTGCCATAGCTACTTTATTTTATTTTTTTTTG
Organism: Sambucus nigra; assembly: GCA_949130495.1. NCBI lineage: Eukaryota > Viridiplantae > Streptophyta > Magnoliopsida > Dipsacales > Adoxaceae > Sambucus > Sambucus nigra. The sequence goes on along the minus strand of OX422215.1, from coordinate 92,397,299 downwards.
CTATTACTTTTTAATACAATAATTTTCTTTTTTGCTATTATTTTTCATTCAATAATCATTAAAAGATTATTTCATGTCAGTACAACATAGACATTTGTAATCCAAAATTATATTACCCATTGCTTATACCCATATATATTATGAAAAATAAAACATTCTCCCAATTCAAGTCTGAAGGATAAAAGAAACTCAAGCAAATATCCTATTACATCAAATTACAATTCATCATATTACATCAGATGATTTTCATCAACGTCAAAATATTTCCAAGAAGCTATCTACATAAAATAAACAACAACCGTATGAATCCATAGTATAAGAAACCAAAACTCCAAGCTTTCGCAAAAATAAGTACTCTAAGAAAGTCCATTGTTATTCTTCACAAAATGCAAAATAAATTATCATCAATTCGACTTCAAAAGATAATAACAAATTATAATTTAAAATTTTTAACATCAAGTTATATGGTAGAGAAAATGAAATAGCCTAAGGCGAAGATGAAAAATACCACCCCTTATTCATGCATTTCTTTTGTAACCCCTTTTAATGCATACAATTAAGTTATTTTCTCTTCTATACTCACATTTGTGGAAAAAAGAAATTCACATAAGCATACACAGTCAGTTTCATGCAATAAAAGTAGTGCATATAAGAAGTGAGAAAATATACCAAAAGCCATTTTAGGCTGGGTTTCGTATAATAATTACCATACAATAACACTAAGTTGCATACAATAATTATCATAGACCTAGACCAAACCAAACAAACTGCATTGAGTTGCTCCACACAGTCCTGTGAGAAAGGACAGTGCTTTAATCGTCCATACGAAGTAACTGCTTTAGCTAAAAGGTATGGAAATAAATAATGGAAGTATATAACTTTCATTCATCAAACAGTTTGACTATTTCCAGTGCATTATAAGAATCTAACTAAGCCTAAAATGGCATTTGAATACAATTTGTATTCTATTTCTAGTGCATTATAAGGATCCAACTTAGCCCAATATGGCATTTCCAGTCCATAGCTTTGATACTAATAATGTAGTTTTTTATGGAGGTACTAGCTTCAATGCATGTAACAGTTTGCTTTAAACATAATAGTTTGACAGAAAATAAGAGAAAGGCATTGATCAACAACTATGAAGTTACATATAATGGAAGTAGACTCAACCAAAACAATAGGGGTGTTAAGAGACTCAGCCAGACCCGAATGGATTGATCATTACTTTTCACCACAAATTTCTCCTCAAACTACTTGAGCGACGGTATGAATGTATCCTAATAGAGGGATTACATAAGTAACTAATTCTGTTCAGTTAAGGACTTTTCTCAAACAGCTTGTAATTGTCCTTATCTATTTAGAGTGTTAGTTAGACTAGAGTAAATCTTAGTCGTCTGTTTCTAACAGGTCTTATAACAACAGATCTATATATATTTGTAATTCCTCATTCTTTAATAAGAAAGAAAGAAATACAGAACTTTCAGTTTTATTCAATATCGTTTTCTATCATGGTATCAAGAGCTGTAGCCTCACGAATTTGATCCTCTTCACAGCTCCAAATCTACGGAGCTTTCTTTCTCAACCCTAGTCCAGTATATTTCTTTTTTGATAATTCTCCTTTCAGATCAAGAATATCTATATTCTTTTGATCCTTTCTGCTTTAAAACCTCTCTCTTGGTGATACGAAATCTATTTTTATGTCTAATCCATATGATCTTCCTTCTCCTCACAATATGATAAATATCATTCCTACAAAATTAAACACAGGAAATTATCTTACTTGAAAATCTCTATTCCTACCTGTTCTACGAAAGTACAAAGTTCTTGATCTTGTTGATGGATCATCTTGTTGTCCTTCAAAATACGAAACTAATTCAACTGGAGTTATTTCTCATCAAATCAATCCCTCTTACACTCACTACACCAAATCCTATGAATAGTCACGCCCAGTTGGTCACGGCCCAAGTCCACGACTAGCTGGTCGCGGATTTGGGCCGTGGCCAACTCAATTTTTGGCGTGACCATATTTATTACCACACTAAATCATAGATGCTCTGGAAGTGGTCACGGACCAAATCCGTGACTACTGTGGGTCGCGGACTTGGACCGTGACCAGGTCGTGACCATATTGGAGCCAAAATTCCGTTCAAAATTGGTCGGGGATGGGTCACGGACTTGTGCCGTGACCATAGGGATGACGAAGCACAATACACACAAATACTGGGTCATGGCTTGGGGTTGTGACCAATTTTTGGCGTGGGTCACCGACTTGGACCGTGACCATAGGCATGACGAAACACAATACACACAAATACTGGGTCACGACTGGGGGCCGTGACAATTTTTTTGGCATGGATCACGAACTTGGGCCGTGACCATAGGCATGACGAAGCACAATACACACACATATTGGGTCACGGTTGGGGTACGTGACCAATTTTTGGCATGGGTCACGGCCATGGGCCGTGACCAGTAGACTGTATACACGAGACTTACTTTCATTAATGGGTCTTGAGGTGGGTCACGGTTGTAGGCCGTGACCAATGTCAATCCTAAAACAAAACTCAAGTGCCTCGTATTTTCATTACCCCGCTCAGATCTTATTTTTTTCTTTCCCAAACGCTGGGATGCTGCTATGGAAAATTTGCGATGTTGGTGATGGAGTGAGTAGCGGTGGGTAGCATTCGTGGAGATGTCTTCCCCAAACGCTGATAGCATTCGTGGAGATTTCTTCCCCAATTTGTATAGAGTTTCTTCCCCAATCTGTATATGTAATATATTCACATATGTGTGTGTGTGTTTGTTATATGTAATGCTATGGAGGTTTCTTCTTGTCCTTCGCCGCCCCCAAGAACGAGAAGGTTATCAACGCCGCCTGTCGCAGGACTGGGCTAAAGATGAGATTTCCCTTTCTTTCGGGTACAATATAATATAATATATTATTCTACTTAGTTAGAGCTGATATCACCACTTTTGTTTGCTATTAATTAATCACCCATCGAGGAACTATGTTAAGGTTTCTGGGAATATGTATTGTATTTCTCATGACTACATCTGTTTAGATTTGAGAATATTTTGTTTCAGAATCTGAGTTTGCGGAGAACGTAGGTGAGTGGTGGATTGATTATCAGGTTTCTTTTTGGATATCTAGATAGAAAAATCAATATATTCTAAGAAGACTTGAGAAGTGGAATAAGGAAGTGTTTGGGAATGTGCAGTAAGGCATTGCAAGAGGTCTAGGGGGGATTAAGGAGCTTGACACGAGAGAGGGGAGGGCCTGCTTTCTTGGATTTTTATTTAAAGGTCAGATGATGTGCGATATTGAAATGGAGGATTTACCCCTTTTACCTTTTTTTAATACAATGTATTTTAGTCAGAATATGGGCTCAATTAGTAATAATATAAAAATTTGTCCAACTTGTTTTGGAGAAAATAAATAAATAATTGTTGCTCTGATTATCATATACCATTTTCTACTGAAATAATTTTGGTTTTGAATCTCAATTACTATGTTGATATATAATTTGTTGTTAACCATGATTCTTCCTATGGACTTGTCGAGTAAATAGTGTCTCACCTAATTTTATATTCATCTCCATAATAACTCAAAATTAATATTTTTGATATTTCTTATTTTGTAGAAATTGTGAAAATGGAGAAAACTATGTTCACCTCTTCTTTGGAGATCAAGGGGATATGATGACCAAGCCTTTCTTAGATGTTTACGAACTGATATTGCTTATTTAAGGTGTGGTGGGTAGCATTCGTGGGTAGCAGATGCGATGGAGGAAAATGAAAAAAAAACGAGGTGCGATGTTCATATCTAAGCCTCATTCATCAATCAAGCCCTACAATTATTGATAAGTTTGTATTTACCCCTTTTATAATGTTTTTAATAGATTTTGATAATTTGGGGGATTTTCACTTTGCATCGAGGTTTCTTTAATCATTTTTTGCATCTAGATTACTAGAGTATATTTTTGTGTGTTCGGACTGTGTATTTTTCTTCTCATTTGTTCTATTTTGTAGGTATACACCCTTGATGTTCTTTCGCTCAAACAGTTTAATTTGGCTTTCTCCGTGTTTGAGAGGTATCAAATTTTTTATTTTTTTGTATTCGAGTTTGGGTTCTAATCTTCAATCATTTGTTTCTCACTGGCAACATTGGTATTTCATTTATAATTTATTCAGAATGTATGAATTTTACATTTGGTGTGAAAAATGGTTTGAGCTTTTAGCAAGAAGTTCATGGTTGATATAATTTCTTATTCATCCTCTTCAATTCCTTGGAGAATTAGATCTAATTCCATTGAGATCCAAGAATTTATCAAGAAGTACAAGATATCCTTTAGATGCTGCAACATAGCAGGGAACCAAGTAGCATGTCTTTTATCTTCATTTGGAGCTGAAACAAAAACTTTTAACTCTTTTTTTAGCATTGAAGATCTCCCTCGAGATATTAAGGTAGCATTACGGTTAAATTCATCTAAAATTCCTTATATTTGGAATACTTGATGTTTTGTTTCTTTTCCTGATTGTAAAGCCTCCTAGAGAGGGCTATTCTCTCTTTATTTTCTAATAAACTCTTAATTTTATCAAAAAATAAATAAATCAATTAATAACAACAGATATATAACTGTTGTTATATAAGGTTGCGGCTTTCTTCGTTTGAATTTGCATACATATATGTACGTAAATTGGTTGTGTCCTGATTTTTTACCTTTTTTTTGTCTTATGAGCCGAGTTTAGTGTTCTGAAAAATCTTCGGTGTTGGAAAGAATAGGTTGGAGAGACTTCCTTCTTAGAGGATTTGGGTAGGATTTACATAACTTCCATTTGACAATGTGTTGTATTTTTTTATTTTAAAATATCATACATATTTTCTCGTGGTTTTTAATGAATTTAGTTATGGCTTAATGCAGGGATTGTCACAAGGAGACCTTTGTTTTTGCAATTTCAAAAGATAGATGAAGGGAATCAAGATTATGCTGAATTTGGTCATACGCCTCGAAGGAAATTCAGTGATTTTGGTATGTAATTCCAAACTACTACTTATATGCTTTTTTTTTAATTATTCTTGTACATTCTAAATCAATCAGTATGTAAGGTTTATCATCATTTGATTTATTAAGGATATGAAAAATCGAAATAACACCCGGACATCCCCGTGAGAGGAACCAACACCTCGCATGGGACCAATTTAACTCGTATGAACAGACCGAGCGATCACGAGACTCACAGTTTGAGAGTACGGGGATAATTTGCATATATCATGACTTAGAGGGTGAAAACCCAAAACATCCCCCGAGCGGCCCCGTGGGTGGCACCTACACCTCCCACTGGACTAATGAGACTCGTAGGAACTGACCGCGCAGCCACAGGACTCCCAGTTTGAGAATACGACGTTAATTTTAATATCTCTAGACTTAAGCAAAACATGGCGTTAGTGGGGAAAAACCCAAAACATCCCTCGAACGGCCCCGTGGGTGGAGCCAACAGCTCCCACGGGACCAATGTGACTGGTAGGAACTAACCGCGCAACCCCGGGACTCCCGGTTTGAGAATACGATGGTAATTTGCATAATTCTAGACCTAGGCTTAAAAACATGGCGTTAGTGGGTGAAAACTTGAAACAGCCCCCGAACGTTCCCGAGTGTCACCAACACCTCCCACGGGACAAATATAACTCGTAGGAACTGACCGCGCAGTCGCGGGACTCCCGGTTTGAGAATACGATGGTAATTCGTATAATTTTCGATCTAGACCCAAAAACATACCGTTAGTGGGTGAAAATCTGAAACAACCCCCGAACGGCCCCGTGGGTGGAACCAACGCCTCCCATGGGACCAATGTAACTCGTAGGAACTGATCACACAGCCGCGGGACTGCCGGTTTGAGAATACGACGGTAATTTGAATATTACTAGACTTAGACTTAAAAACATGGCTTTATAGGGTGAAAACCCTAAATAGCCCCCGAACGGCCCCGTGGGTGGCACTAACACCTCCCACGGGACCAATGTGACACGTAGGAACTGACCGCGCAGCTGCGGGACTCCTGATTTGAGAATACGATGGTAATATGAATATTTCTAGACTCAGGCTTAAAAATATGCCGTCAGAGGGTGAAAACTCAAAACAGCCCCCGAACGGCCCCGTGGGTGGCACCAACACCTCCCACGGGACCAATGTGACTCGTAAGAACAGACCATGCAGCTACGGGACTCCCGGTTTGAGAATACGATGGTAATTTGAAGATTTATAGACTTTGGCTTTAAAATATGGCATTACTGGGTGAAAACTCGAAATAGCCCCCGAACGGCTCCGTGGGTGGCACCAACACCTCCCACGGGACCAATGTGACTCGTAGGAACTGATCGCGCAGCCCCGGGACTCTCGGTTTGAGAATACGAAGGTAATTTGCATAATTCTAGACTTAGGCTTAAAAACTTGGCTTTAGAGGGAGAAAACCCGAAATAGCCCCCGAACGGCCCTGTGGGTGGCAATAACACCTCCAACGAGACCAATGTGACTCGTAGGAACTGATCGTGCAGCCGCGGGACTCCTGGTTTGAGAATACGATGGTAAGTTGAATATTTCTAGACTTATGCTTAAAAACATGGCCTTAGAGGGTGAAAACCCGAAACAGCCCCCGAACGGCCCCGTGGGTGGCACCAACACCGACCAATATGACTCTTAGGAACTGACCCCACAGCCGTGGGACTCCCGGTTTGAGAATACGAAGGTAATTTGCATAATTCTAGACTTAGTCTTAAAAACATGACGTTAGTGGGTGAAAACCCGAAACAGCCCCCGAACGGCCCCATGGGTGGCACCAACACCACCCACGGGACCAATGTAACTCATATGAACTAACCCCGTAGTCGCAGTTCTCCCGATTTGAGAATATGACGGTAATTTGCATATTTCTATACTTAGGCTTAAAAACATGGCTTTATATGGTGAAAATCTGAAACAGCCCCCGAACGGCCCCGAGGGTGGCACCAACACCTCCCACGGGACCAATGTGTCTCGTAGGAACTGACCGTGCATCGGCAGGACTCCCGGTTTGGGAATACAACGGTAATTTGCATATTTCTTTATTTAGGCTTAAAAACATGGCGTTAGAGGGTGAAAACCCGAAACATCCCTCGAACGGCCCCGTGGGTGGCACCAACACCTCCCACGGGACCAATGTAACTCGTAGGAACTGACCACGAAGCCGTGGGACTCTTAGTTTGAGAATACGATGGTAATTTAAATATTTCTTGACTTAGGCTTAAAAACATAGCGTTAGTGGGTGAAAATCAGAAATAACCCCCGAACGGCCCCGTGGGTGGTACTAACACCTCGCACGGGACCAATGTAACTTATAAGAACTGATCGCGCAACCGCGGGACTCTCGGTTTAAGAATACGACGGTAATTTGAATATTTCTAGACTTAGGCTTAAAAACATGGTGTTAAAGGGTGAAAACCCAAAACAGCCCCCGAACGGCCCCGTGGGTGGCACCCACGCCTCCTTGGGGACCAATGTGACTCGTAGGAACTGACCGCGCAGCCCCGGGACTCTCGATTTGAGAATACGATGGTAATTTAAATATTTATAGACTTAGGCTTAAAAACATGGCTTTAGAGGGTCAAAACCCGAAATAACCCGCGAATGACAATGTGAGGGGAACCAACACCTCCCACGAGACCAATGTGACTCGTAGAAATTGACCGCGCAGCCACGGGACTCCCAGTTCGAGAATCCGATGGTAATTTGAATATTTCTAGACTTAGGGTTAAAAACATGGCGTTAGTGGGTGAAAACCTGAAACAGCCCCCAAACAGATCCGTGGGTTGCACCGACACCTCCCACGGGACCAATGTGACTCGTAGGAATTGACCGCGCAGCCCCGGGACTCCCGATTTGAGAATACAATGGTAATTTGAATATTTCTAAACTTAGTCTTAAAAACATGGCTTTAGAGAGTGAAAACCCGAAACATCCCCCGAACGGCGCCGTGGGTGGCACCAACACCTCCCATGGGACCAATATAACTCATAGGAACTGACCGCGCAGCCACGGGACTCTCGATTTGAAAATACAATGGTAATTTGCATAATTCTAAACTTAGGTTGAAAACATGGCGTTAGAGGGTGAAAACCCGAAATAGCCCCCAAACGGTCCCGTGGGTGGCACCAACACCTCCAATGAGACCTATGTGACTTGTAGGAACTGACCGCGCAGCCCCGGGACTCCCGGTTTGAGAATACGATGGTAATTTGAATATTTATAGACTTAGGCTTAAAAAAATGGCTTTAGAGCGTGAAAATCCGAAACAGCCCCCGAACAGCCTCGTGGTGGCACCAACACTTCCCACGAAACCAATGTGACTCGTAGGAACTGACCACGCAGCCCCAGGACCCCCATCTTGAGAATACGAAGATAATTTGAATATTTCTAGACTTAGGCTGATAAACTTGGCTTTAGAGGGTGAAAACCCAAAATCGCCCCTGAACGGCCCCCTAGGTGGCACCAGCACCTCCCACGGGACCAATATAACTCGTAGGAACTGACCGCGCAGCTGCAAGACTCCCGTTTTGAGAATACGATGATAATTTTCATATTTCTAGACTTAGGCTTAAAAATATGGTGTTAGTGGGGGAAAACCCGAAACAACCCCCGAACGGCCTAGTGGGTTTCACCAACACCTCCTACGGGACCAATGTAACTCGTAGGAACTGACCACACAGCCGTGGGACCCCCTATTTGAGAATACTACGATAATTTGTATAATTCTAGGCTTAGGCTCAAAAACATGGCGTTAGTGGGTGAAACCCCGAAACAGCCCCCGAACGGCCCCGTGGGTGGCACCAACACATCCCACGGGACCAATGTGACTCGTAGGAACTGACTGCGCAGCAGCAGCACTCCCGATTTTGGAATGCAGCTGGTTTTGGCCAGGGACCCACGAAATTGGTCACGCCCGAAATGGTCACGTCCTAAGTCCGCGAACCATAATTTTGGCCAGGGATTTTGGTCGTGACCAATCGCTAGTTTTGGTGTAGTGACTGAATGGATTGATCGTGATCAAACCCTCATGATCTGGATCAATACAACCATTTCTGATACTCTATTGCCCTATGTTATTGGAGCTTCTACATCTAGAGAGCTATGGCTAACTCTAGAGAAATGATTCTCTTTTCTCTCAACCTCGCATATGATTCAACTCCAATCTGACCTAACTAATATCAAGAAAGGCACATCCTAAATTTCGACCTATCTTCAATCAATTAAAGAAATAGTTGATCGACTCGCTGCCTCAGGATCTCCTGCTCCAGATCGAGACCTTGTAGTTCATATTCTTAATGGATTACCTCCTGAATATGAATCATTTGTCACCTCAATAAAGCTCCGATCTCCTCCTATTATAGCTGATGAACTCCATGGTTTACTTGTTAGTCATGAAGTAACGATCAATCGAAATATCTATGTTATACACTCTGAGCCACAAACTCATGCTTATGCTTATGTTCATACAATCAATATTCCTAACTCTTCATCTCAATTCAAAACCACTGGTCCTAATCTACATTTCATTCGAGGCAGAGGTCGTGGGAGAAATCAGGGTCTTCAATCAAATCGATCTAATTCTTCCGTCTCATAAGGACAATTCAACTCCAATCGACCTATTTGTCAAATATGTGGAAAGCCTAGGCATGCTGCTATTGACTGTTATAATCGACTGAATATTTCCTTCATTGGCAAAACTCCACCTGCTAGACTTCAAGCTATGCTTGCTGGTACCTCTTTCAGTCCTGATTACTGGTATGCTGACACTGGAGCAACAAATCATATCACTTCTGATCTCAACAATTTGGATATCCAAACTGACTATAAGGGTAAGGAACAAGTCATGATTGGTAATGGTCAAGTTTTGAACATTCTTCACACCGGTTCTTCAATCTATTATAATGCTAATCATTGCTTCAAAATGAATAAAATCTTACATGTTCCTTTAATAACTCAAAACCTTCTATCTGTTAACCAATTTTCCCCTGATAATAATTGTTCTCTAATTTTTACTTCTCATGGTGTCACTGTGAAGGATCTAAAATCAGGGAAGAATCTTTTCCAAGAACCAACCAAGGATGGTCTATATCCCATTCATCTCTCTAGTTCGTCTCAATCTACTCTCTAAGATTCAACTCATGTATCTTTTGTTCTTCTTGCTGTCAAAGTCTCCTCTACAACTTGGCATGAAAGATTGGGACATCCCTATGTTTCAACTCTTCAAACCAAACTTTCATCAAATAATTTACCTATTAATGGTACTATCAGTGATTTTAGCTTTTGTAATGCATGTCAATTAGGCAAAAGTAAGGAACTTCCTTTTGATCTTTCTGCTTGTAAATCATCTATACCATTACAGTTGCTTTTCGTTGACCTATAGGGTCCATCTCCTGTATCTTCTATAAATAGTTATAGATACTTTGCTACAATTGTTGATGATTTTAAAAGATATTGTTGGATTCTTCCTCTATGTAAGAAATCTGATTTTTACTCTTCTTTTCTATCATTCAAATCTCGAATTAAATCATCTCTTGATTTGAAAATCAAATGCATACGCACTGTTTCAGGGGGTGAATTCACTAGCAAGATTTTAGAATATTTCCTTGCTTCTTGTGGTATATCTCATCAATTTTCTTTCACTCATACTCCTAAGAAAAATGGAGTTGTTGAGAGGAAACATAGGCATATACTTGAAATCAATAGAACTCTTCTAGCTCAATCTAAAGTTCCTGATATCTACTAGGTAGAAGTTTTTCAAATTGTTGTTTATCTCATTAATAGAATGCCTTATTCTACTCTAAATAATGTATCTCCTTGGGAAAAACTTTATCATGAGAAGCCCAATTATACTATTCTCAAAACCTATGGTTTTAGCTGCTTTCCTTCGTTAAGACCATATACCTCAAATAAACTAGAGTCTAGAAGCAAACACTGTGTCTTTATTGGTTATTGCCTTAATCACATGGGTTATAGATGTCTTGATCCTCTCACCGAGAGGGTCTTTATCTCTAGACTTGTCATTTTTAATGAGAAAAATTTCCCTTTATCATCTTCACAGTCTAGTACTTCACCTCAATCTCCTGTCTCTACTCTAGCACCTTCATTCTTACCCCCCTTTTCAACTACTTTTAATTCCACTTCTCCTACCTCAGTACAGGATCCTCTCAAGTCTCCCATACCTCCCTCCAATTCCTTCCAGTTACCAGTTTCCCATATAAAAAATGAACCTTCCTGTTTACCTCAAGTTACTACTACTCTTGTTGAACCTATTACCACAAATCCTGCTACACCTATCACCACATCTCCTATTGTACCTAATAATCATCCTATGCAAAATAGGGCAAGAATGGTATCTTTAAACCAAAAACATTTATAGCCACAAAGTATCCACTTCCTCATGCTCTCATAGCTAATATTAGCACTGCTCCTATCATACCAACATGTTACACTCAAGCAGTTAAGGACTCAAACTGGAGGAATGCAATGACTACTGAATTTAATGCGTTATTACAAACCAAAACTTGGTCATTAGTTCCTCATGACCCTCAATATAATTTGGTGGGTTATAAATGGGTATTCAAAATCAAACGTCATGCAGATGGTTCGATTGAGAGATATAAATCTAGGTTGGTAGCTAAGGGTTTTCATCAACAACATGGGATCGATTATAATGATACATTCAATCATGTAGCTAAACCAACTACTATTAGATTGGTTCTCTCTCTGGCTGTTCAATTTGATTGGGAGGTGAGGCAACTTGATGTTAGTAATGCTTTTTTACATGGAACATTAACAGAAGCAGTCTATATGGTTCAACCTCCTAGATTCATTGATCCCGCCAAATCATCTTATGTTTGCAAACTTCAAAAATCTCTCTATGGATTGAAACAAGCTCCCCGTACTTGGTATGAGAAACTTGCTCAAGCTTTGGTTGATATAGGATTTGATACGACTAAATCAGATTCCTCATTGTTTGTTAAGAAAGACCAACACAATATCACCTACATCCTCATTTATGTAGATGATATTCTCATCATAGGAAACTCACCCATATATTATCAATCTATCATTCAGCAATTGAGCATTAATTTTGCAATGAAAGATCTCGATCCAGTGCATTATATTTTGGGTCTTGAAGTCCAACGTGACAATAAGGGAATATTCCTATCTCAAACTAAATATATTCTTGATCTTCTCCAAAAGTTTGATATGCAAGGTGCAAAGCCCTGTACTACTCCTTCTTGCATTACTAAACTTGAACCATTTACTAATCCTCTGCTTTCTGATCCTACTACTTATCCATCAATGGTTGGTGCATTACAATATCTCACTTGGACAAGACCTGACATCTCCTTTGCGGTAAACCAGGTTTTCCAATTTATGAGTCAACCAAAGGAATCTCATCTTACTGCAGCCAAAAGAATAATGCGTTATCTTAAGGGCACTATTACTCATGGTCTTTACTTCGTCAAGGGGTCTCAAACTCTACAAGCCTACTGTGATGCATAATGTGTTGGATCACTATCTGACAGACGCTCTACTGGTTGATACATTCTCTTTTTTGGGTCTAATCCCATCACCTGGAGTGCCAAGAAACACAATACAATTGCTCGATCTTCAACTGAAGCCGAATATATAGCTTTAGCCACCACAGCTACTGAGATAACTTGGGTCTGCTACTTCCTCAAAGATTTGAAAATCTTTTTACACCCTCAACCTCTCATTTGGTGTGACAATATCAGTGCTATTTCCTTGGCTTCTAATCCCGTGTTTCATGCCCGAACCAAGCATGTTAAAATTGACTATCATTATGTATGAGAACTTATTACTCTTAATCTTTTGAAAGTGCATTATATCTGTAGCAAGGATCAGCTTGCGGATATCTTCACCAAAAGTTTGTCTTCTCAACGTTTTCTCTTCCTTTTGGAAAAGCTTTCAATTCATGAATGTCCTCTCAGCTTAAGGGGGTGTAATAGAGGGATTACATAAGTAACTAATTATGTTCAGTTAAGGACTTTTCTCAAACAACTTGTAATTATCCTTATATATTTAGAGTGTTAGTTAGACTAGAGTAAATCTTCACTACACCAAAACTGGCGATTGGTCATGGCCAAAATCCCTGACCAAAACTTTGGGTCGCAGACTTGGGCCGTGACCATTTTCGTGGGTCGCGGCCCAAGTCCGTGACCAAAAATTGGTCACGGCTGAGAGGGGTCACGGCAGATGGTCGCGGACTTTGGCCAAGACCCATGCCGTGACGGGTCGTGACCCACAACCGTGACAAATTGGTCGCGGCCAAAGTCCGCGACCCACGTCCGTGACAAAAAAAAAATTTGGTCGCGGCCCTCATCCGTGACCCACAACCATGGCAAATTGGTCGCGGCCAAAGTCCGCGACCCACAATCGTGACAAAAAAATATAAAAAAATTGGTCGCGACCCTCATCCGTGACCCACAACCGTGACAAAAAAAAAATGGTCGAGGCCCGAGTCCGTGACCCACAACCGTGACAAAAAAAAATTAAAAAAAATGGTCGCGGACTTTGGCCACGACAATTTTTATGCGCGACGAAAAAAATAAAAATGGTCATGGACAAAGTCCATGACCATATTTAACTATAATTTAAAAATATATATTTTTGGTCCAATCCTAAAATTGGGGGTCCTGTGAGTGCACCGTCGGTTGCTACGTGTAACGTTGGACGCGTACGAGGTGTAACAAATATTTATTATTGGCAAAACAATTAAAAAAAATCACAAATTGGGAATCGAGAACGTTGTTAATAAACAAATATATATACAAACATATACATATAACACGTCTTAATAATTCACAGACCAAAAAAAAATTGGCGAGAGTTTCCTCTATTTTCTTGACATTCCAAAACCTGTAAATGTAAAACCTGCTTATTATAAAGCCCGCACGGCCATAAAATTGAACAATCAAATTATAAAAGCCCGCACGGTCATAAAACTAAACAATAAAAGCCCGCACGACTGTAACACACAAAAAAAATCCTGAATGTCCACAACATATAAACAATCTTCATGCTGTAGACCATTGCCTCCTTCGTTTGTTCCGCGTGCAAAAATCCTACAAATGATAGGATACATAAAAAAAATATCAGTAACCAAGTAGTTTTACAAAAAAATTAATCAAGCTGAAAAATTGCATATATGAGTTAAAATTATCAGTAACCAAGTAGAAATATGCAAATTATCGTCGTATTCTCAAACCGAGAGTCCTGCGGCAGCGGGATCACTTCCTACGAGTTACATTGGTCCCGTGGGACGTGTTGGTGCCACCCACGGGGTCGTTAGAGGGCTTTGTCGAGTTTTCACCCACTAATGCCATGTTTTTAAGCCTAAGTCAAGAAATATGCAAATTATTATCGTATTCTCAAACCGGGTGTCCCGCGGCCGTGGGGTCAGTTCCGACGTGTAACATTGGTCCCGTGGGAGGTGTTGGCACCACCCACGGGGCCGTTCGGGGGCTGTTTCGAGTTTTCACCCTCTAACGCCATGTTTTGTTTAAGTCTAGAAATATGAAAATTACCTTCATACTCTAAAACCGGGATACCCGCGGCTGCGAGGTCAGTTCCTACGAGTTACATTGGTCCCGTGGGAGGTGTTGGTACCACCCACGGGGCCGTTTGGGGGTTGTTTCGAGTTTTCACCCTCTAACGTTATGTTTTTAAGTCTAAGTCTAGAAATATGAAAATTACCGTCGTATTCTTAAATACCGGGAGACCCGCAGCTGTGGGGTCAGTTCCTACGAGTTACATTGGTCCCGTGGGAGGTGTTCGTGCCACCCACGAGGCAGTTCGGGGGCTATTTCGAGTTTTCACACTCTAATGTCATGTTTTTAAGCCTAAGTCTAGAAATATGTAAATTACCGTCGTATTCTCAAACCGGGAGACCCGCGGCTGTGGGGTCAGTACCTACGAGTTATATTGGTCCTGTGGGAGGTGTTGGTCCTACCCACGGTGCCGTTAGAGGACTGTTTCGAGTTGACACCCACAAACGCCATATTTTTAAGCCTAAGTCTAAAAATATGCAAATTATCATCGTATTCTCAAACCGGGAGTCCCGCGGCTGCGGGGTCAGTTCCTACGAGTTACATTGGTCCGTGGGAGGTATTGGTGCCACCCACGGGGCCGTTCGGGGCTATTTCGAGTTTTCACCCACAAACGCCATGTTTTTCTTAAGTCTAGAAATACGCAAATTATCGTCGTATTCTCAAACCGGGAGTCCCGCAGCTGTGGGGTCAGTTCCTACGAGGTACATTGGTCCCGCGGGAGGTGCTGGTGCCACCCACGAGGAGGTTCGGGGGATGTTTCTAGTTCTCACCCTCTAACGCCATGTTTTTAAGCCTAAGTCTAGAAATATGCAAATTATCATCGTATTCTCAAACCGGGAGTCCCGCGGCTGAGGGGTTAGTTCCTATGAGTTACATTGATCCCGTGGGAGGTGCTGGTGCCACCCACGGGGGCGTTAGAGGGCTGTTTCGAGTTTTCACCCTTTAACGCCATGTTTTTAAGCCTAAGTCTAGATATATGCAAATTATCGTCGAATTTTAATATTGGGAGTCCCGCAATGCTGGCGTCAGTTCCTACGAGTTACATTGGTCCCGTGGGAGGTGTTGGCGCCACCCACGAGGCCGTTCGGGGGCTATTTCGAGTTTTCACCCTCGAACGCCATGTTTTGCTTAAGTCAAGAAATATGCAAACTACGGTCGTACTCTCAAACTGGGAGTTCGGCGGCTGCGAGGTCAGTTCCTACGAGTTATATTGGTCCCGTGGGAGGTGTTGGTGCCACCCACGGGGCCGTTCGGGGGTTGTTTCTAGTTTTCCCCCTTTAACGCCCTGTTTTTAAGCCTAAGTCTAGAAATATGAAAATTACCGTTGTACTCTCAAACCGGGAGACCCGCGGCTGTGGGGTCAGTTCCTACGAGTTACATTGGTCCCGTGGGAGGTGTTGGTGCCACACACGGTGCCGTTAGAGGGTTGTTTCGAGTTCTCACCCTCTAACGCCATATTTTTAAGCCAAAGTCTAGAAATATGCAAATTATTGTCGTATTCTCAAACCGGGTGACCCGCGGCTGTGGGCTCAGTTCCTACGAGTAACATTGGTCCCGTGGGAGGTGTTGGTGCCACCCACGGGGCCGTTTGTGGGCTATTTCGAGTTTTCACCGTCTAATGTCATGTTTTTAAGCCTAAGTCTAGAAATATGCAAATTACCGTCGTATTCTGAAACCGGGAGACCCTCAGTTGTGGATTATGTTCCTACAAGTTACATTTGTCCCGTCGTAGGTCGTTCGGGGGTTGTTTCGAGTTTTAACCCTCTAACGTCATGTTTTTAAGCCTAAGTCTAGAAATATGAATATTACCGTCGTATTCTCAAACCGGGAGATCCGCAGGTGTGGGTTCAGTTCCTATGAGTTACATTGGTCCCGTGGGAGGTGTTGGAGCCACCCACGAGGCCGTTCGAGGGCTATTTCGAGTTTTCACCCTCTAACGCCATGTTTTGCTTAAGTCTAGAAATATGCAAATTACGGTTGTACTCTCAAACCGAAGTCCTGCGGCTACGACGTCAGTTCCTACGAGTTACATTGGTCCCGTGGGGGTGTTGGGGCCACCCACGGGGCCACTCGGGGGCTGTTTCGACTTTTCAACCTCTAACGTCATATTTTTAAGCTTAAGTCTTGAAATATGCAAATTACCATCGTACTCTCATACCGGGAGACCCGTGGCGGTGGGTTCAGTTCCTACGAGTTACATTGGTCCCGTGGGAGGTGTTGGTGCCACCCACGGGGCCGTTCGTGGGCTGTTTCGAGTTTTCACCCTCTAACGTCATGTTTTTAAGACTAAGCCTAGAAATATACAAATTACGGTCGTACTCTCAAACCGAGAGTCCCATGGCTGCGGCGTCAGTTCCTACGAGATACATTGGTCCCGTGGGAGGTGTTGATGCTACCCACGGGGCCGTTCGGGGGCTGTTTCGAGTTTTCACCCTCTAACGTCATGTTTTAAAGCCTAAGCCTAGAAATATGCAAATTACTGTTGTACTCTCAAACCGAGAGACCCGCGATTGTGGGTTCAGTTCCTACGAATTACATTGGTCCCGTGGGAGGTGTTGGTGCCACCCACGGTGCCGTTAGAGGGCGGTTTCGAGTTCTCACCCTCTAACGCCATGTTTTTAAGCCTAAGTCTAGAAATATGCAAATTACCGTCGTATTCTCAAACCGGGAGACCCGTGGCTGTGGGCTTAGTTCCTATGAGTAACATTGGTCCCGTGGGAGGTGTTGGTGCCACCCACGTGACCGTTCGGGGGCTGTTTTGAGTTTTCACCCTCTAACGTCATGTTTTTAAGCCTAAGTCTAGAAATATGCAAAATACCGTGGTATTCTCAAACTGGGAGTCCCACGACTGCGGGGTTAGTTCCTACGAGGTATATTGGTCCCGCGGGAGGTGTTGGTGCCACCCACGGGGAGGTTCGTGGGATGTTTCTAGTTCTCACCCTCTAACGCCATGTTTTTAAGCCTAAGTCTAGAAATATGCAAATTAACGTCGTATTCTCAAACCGGGAGACCCGCGGCTGTGGGCTCAGTTCCTACGAGTTACATTGGTCCCGTGGGAGGTGTTGGATCCACCCACGAGGCCGTTCGGGGGCTATTTCGAGTTTTCACCCTCTAACGCCATGTTTTGCTTAAGTCTAGAAATAGGCAAATTACGGTCGTACTCTCAAATCGGGAGTCCCGCGGCTGCGGCCTCTGTTCCTACGAGTTACATTGGTTCCGTAGGAGGTGTTGGTGCCACCCACGGGGCCGTTCGGAGGCTATTTCGAGTTTTCACCCTCTAACGTCCTGTTTTAAAGCCTAAGTCTTGAAATATGCAAATTACCGTCGTACTCTCAAATCGGGAGACCCGCGGCTGTGGGGTCAGTTCCTACGAGTTACATTGGTCCCGTGGGACGTGTTGGTGCCACCCACGGTGTCGTTCGGGGGTTGTTTCGAGTTTTCACCCTCTAACGTCATGTTTTTAAGCCAAAGTCTAGAAATATGCAAATTACCGTCGTATTCTCAAATTGGGAGTCCCGCGGCAGCGGGGTCAGTTCCTACGAGTTGCATTGGTACCGTGGGAGGTGTTGGTGCCACCCATGGGGAGTTTCGGGGTTTGTTTCTAGTTCTCACCCACTAACGCCATGGTTTTGAGCCTAAGTCTAGAAATATGTAAATTATCGTCGTATTTTGAAACCGGGTGTCCCGCGGCTGCGGTGTCAGTTCCTACGAGTTACATTAGTACCGTCAGAGGGCTGTTTCGAGTTTTCACCCTCTAACGCCATGTTTTTAAGCCTAAGTCTAGAAATATGCAAATTACCGTCGTACTCTCAAATCGGGAGTCCAACGGCTCTGGGGTGAGTTCCTACGAGTTACAATGGTCCCGTGGGAGGTGTTGGTGCCACCCACGAGACCGTTCGGGGGCTATTTCTTGTTCTCACCCTCTAACGCCATGTTTTTAAGCCTAAGTCTAGAAATATGCAAATTATCGTCGTATTCACGAACCGGGAGACCCGTGGCTTAGGCTCAGTTCCTACGAGTTACATTGGTTCCGTGGGAGGTGTTAGTGCCACCCATGGGACCGTTCAGGGGTTGTTTCGATTTTTCACCCTCTAACGTCATGTTTTTAAGCTTAAGTCTAGAAATATGCAAATTACCATCGTACTCTCATACCGGGAGACCCGTGGTGGTGGGTTCAGTTCCTACGAGTTACATTGGTCCCGTGGGAGGTGTTGGTGCCACCCACGGGGCCGTTCGTGGGCTGTTTCGAGTTTTCACCCTCTAACGTCATGTTTTTAAGACTAAGCCTAGAAATATGCAAATTACCGTTGTACTCTCAAACCGAGAGACCCGCGGCTGTGGGGTCAGTTCCTACGAATTACATTGGTCCCGTGGGAGGTGTTGGTGCCACCCACGGGGCCGTTCGGGGGCTGTTTCGAGTTTTCACCCTCTAACGTCATTTTTTTAAGACTAAGCCTAGAAATATGCAAATTATCGTCGTACTCTCATACCGGGAGACCCGTGGCGGTGGGTTCAGTTCCTACGAGTTACATTGGTCCCGTGGGAGGTGTTGGTGCCACCCATGGGGCCGTTCGTGGGCTGTTTCGAGTTCTCACCATCTAACGCCATGTTTTTAAGCCTAAGTCTAGAAATATGGAAATTACCGTCGTATTCACAAACCGGGAGACCCGCGGCTGTAGGCTCAGTTCCTACGAGTTACATTGGTTCCGTGGGAGGTGTAAGTGCCACCCATGGGACCGTTCGGGGGCTGTTTCGAGTTTTCACCCTCTAACGTCATTTTTTAAGCTTAAGTCTAGAAATATGCAAATTACCATCGTACTCTCATACCAGGAGACCCGTGGCGGTGGGTTTAGTTCCTACAAGTTACATTGGTCCCGTGGGAGGTGTTGGTGCACCCACGGGGGCGTTCGTGGGCTGTTTCGAGTTTTCACCCTCTAACGTCATGTTTTTAAGACTAACACTAGAAATATGCAAATTACCGTTGTACTCTCAAACCAAGAGACCCGGGGCTGTGGGGCCAGTTCCTACGAATTACATTGGTCCCGTGGGAGGTGTTGGTGCCACCCACGGTGCCGTTAAAGGGCTGTTTCGAGTTCTCACCCTCTAAGGCCATGTTTTTAAGCCTAAGTCTAGAAATATGAAACTTACCATCGTATTCTCAAATCGGGAGACCCGCGACTGTGGGCTCAGTTCCTACGAGTTACATTGGTCCCGTGGGAGGTGTTGGTGTCCCCCACGGGGCCGTTCGGGGGTGTTTCGAGTTTTCACCCTCTAACGTCATATTTTTAAGTCCAAGTCTAGAAATATGTAAATTACCGTTGTATTCTCAAACCGGGAGTCTCGCGGCTCTGGGGTCAGTTCCTACGAGTTACAATTGTCCCGTGGGAGGTGTTGACGCCACCCATGTGGCCGTTCGGGGGTTGTTTCGAGTTTTCACCCTCTAACGCCATGTTTTGCTTAAGTCTAGAAATTTGCAAATTACCATCGTACTCTCAAACCGAGAGACCCACAACTGTGGGGTCATTTCCTACGAGTTACATTGGTCCCGTAGGAGGTGTTGGTGCCACCCACGGGGCCGTTCGGAGGCTATTTCGAGTTTTCACCCTCTAACGTCCTGTTTTAAAGCCTAAGTCTTGAAATATGCAAATTACCGTCGTACTCTCAAATCGGGAGACCCGCAGCTGTGGGGTCAGTTCCTACGAGGTACATTGGTCCCGCGGGAGGTGCTGGTGCCACCCACGGGGAGGTTCGGGGGATGTTTCTAGTTCTCACCCTCTAACGCCATGTTTTTAAGCCTAAGTCTAGAAATATGCAAATTATCATCGTATTCTCAAACCGGGAGTCCCGCGGCTGAGGGGTTAGTTCCTACGAGTTACATTGATCCCGTGGGAGGTGCTGGTGCCACCCACAGGGGCGTTAGAGGGCTGTTTCGAGTTTTCACCCTTTAACGCCATGTTTTTAAGCCTAAGTCTAGATATATGCAAATTACCATCGTACTCTCAAATCGGGAGACCCGCGCGTGTGGGATCAGTTCCTACGAGTTACATTGGTCCCGTGGCAGGTATTGGTGCCACCCACTGTGCCGTAAGAGGGTTGTTTCGAGTTCTCACCCTCTAACGCCATTTATTTAAGCCTAAGTCTAAAAATATTCAAATTATCGTTGTATTCTCAAACCGGGAGTCCCGCGGCTACGGGGTTTGTTCCTACGAGTAACATTGGTCCCGTGGGAGGTCCTGGTGCCACCCACATGGCCGTTCCGGGGCTGTTTTGAGTTTCAACCCTCTAATGCCATGTTTTGCTTAAGACTAGAAATATGCAAATTACCATCGTTTTCTCAAACCGGGAGTCCCGTGGTAGCGGGGACAATTCCTACGAGTTACATTGGTCCCGTGGGAGGTGTTGGTACCACCCACGGGGACGTTCGGGGGATGTTTCTAGTTCTCAGCCTCTAACACCATGTTTTTAAGCCTAAGTCTAGATATATGCAAATTACCGTCGTATTCTCAAATTGGGAGCCCCACGGCTGCGGGGTCAGTTCCTACGAGTTACATTGGTCCCGTGGGAGGTGTTGGTCCCACCCACGGGGACGTTCGGGGGCTGTTTCGACTTTTCACCCTCTAACGTCATGTTTTTAAGCCTAAGCCTAGAAATATACAAATTACCGTCGTACTCTCAAATCGGGAGACCCGCGGCTGTGGGGTCAGTTCCTACGAGTTACATTGGTCCCGTGAGAGGTGTTGGTGCCACCCACGGTGCCGTCAGAGGGATGTTTCGAGTTCTCACCCTCTAACGCCATGTTTTTAAGCCTAAGTTTAGAAATATGCAAATTACCGTCGTATTCTCAAACCGAGAGACCCGCAGTTGTGGGCTCAGTTCCTACGAGTTACATTGGTCCCGTTGGAGGTGTTGGTGCACCCACGGGACTGTTCGGGGGCTATTTCGAGTTTTCACCCTCTAACGTCATGTTTTTAAGCCTAAGTCTAGAAATATGCAAATTACCGTTGTAATCTCAAACCGAGAGACTCGCGGCTGTGGGGTCAGTTCCTACGAATTACATTGGTCCCGTGGGAGGTGTTGGTGCCACCCACGGGGTCGTTCGGGAGTAATTTCGAGTTTTCACCCTCTAACATCAAGTTTTTAAGCCTAAGTCTAGAAATATGCAAATTACCATCATACTCTCAAACCGGGAGACCCGCGGCTGTGGGGTCAGTTCCTACGAGTTACTTTGGTCCGTGGGAGGTGTTGGTGCCACCCACGGTGCCGTTAGAGGGCTGTTTCGAGTTCTCACCCTCTAACGCTATATTTTTAAGCCTAAGTCTAGAAATATGCAAATTACCGTCGTATTCTTAAACCGGGAGACCCGCGGCTGTGGGCTCAGTTCCTACGAGTTACATTGGTCCCGTGGGAGGTGTTGGCGCCACCCACGGGGCCGTTTGGGGGATGTTTCGAGTTTTCACCCTCTAACGTCATGTTTTTAAGCCTAAGTCTATAAATATGCAAATTACCGTTGTACTATAAAACCGAGAGACCCGCGGCTGTGGGGTCAGTTCTTACGAATTGCATTGGTTTCGTGGGAGGTGTTGGTGCCACCAACGGGGCCGTTCGGGGGCTGTTTCGAGTTTTCACACTTTAACGTAATGTTTTTAAGCCTAAGTCTAGAAATATGCAAATTACCGTCGTATTCTCAAATCGGGAGACCCGTGGATGTGGGCTCAGTTCCTACGAGTTACATTGGTCCCGTCGGAGGTGTTGGTGCCACCCACGGTGCCATTAGAGGGCTGTTTCGAGTTCTCACCCTCTAACACCTTGTATTTAAGCCTAAGTCTAAAAATATTCAAATTATCACTGTATTCTCAAACTGGGAGTCCCGCGGCTGTGGGATCAGTTCCTACGAGTTACATTGGTCCCGTGTGAGGTGTTGGTGCCACCCATGGGGCCATTTGGGGGTTGTTTCGAGTTTTCACCCTCTAACGTCTTGTTTTTAAGCCTAAGTCTAGAAATATGCAAATTACCGTCGTATTCTCTAATCGAGAGATCCGCGGCTGTGGGTTCAGTTCCTACGAGTTACATTGGTCCCGTGGGAGGTGTTGGTGTCACCCACGGTGTCGTTCGGGGGCTGTTTTGAGTTTTCACCCTCTAACGTCATGTTTTTAATCCCAAGTCTAGAAATATGCAAATTATCGTCGTATTCTCAAACCGGGAGTCCCCCGGCTGCGGGGTCAGTTCCTACGAGTTACATTGGTCCCACCCACGAGGACGTTCGGGGGTTGTTTCGAGTTTTCACCCTCTAACGTCATGTTTTTAAGCCTAAGTCGATAAATATGCAAATTAGCATCGTACTCTCAAACCGGGAGAACCGCAGCTGTGGGGTCAGTTCCTACGAGTTACATTGGTCCCGTGGGAGGTGTTGGTGCAACCCACGGTGCCGTCAGAGGGCTGTTTCGAGTTCTCACCCTATAACGCCATCTTTTTAAGCCTAAGTTTAGAAATATGCAAATTACCATCGTATTCTCGAACCGGGATACCCGCGGTTGTAGGCTCAGTTCCTACGAGTTACATTGGTCCCGTGGGAGGTGTTGGTGCCACCCACGGGGCCGTTCGGGGTTATTTCGAGTTTTCACCCTCAAACGTCATGTTTTTAAGCCTAAGTCTAGAAATATACAAATTACCATTGTACTCTGAAATCGAGAGACCCGCGGCTGTGGGGTCAGTTCCTATGAATTACATTGGTCCCGTGGGAGGTGTTGGTGCCACCCACGGGGCCGTTCGGGGGCTGTTTCGAGTTTTCACCCTCTAACGTCATGTTTTTAAGCCTAGGTCTAAAATGTATAAATTACCGTCGTACTCTCAAACCGGGAGACCCGCGGCTGTGGGATCAGTTCCTTCGAGTTACATTGGTCTCGTGGGTGTTGTTGGTGCCACCCACGGTGCCGTTAGACGGAAGTTTCGAGTTCTCACCCTCTAATGTCATGTTTTTAAGCCTAAGTCTAGAAATATTCAAATGACCGTCGTATTCTCAAATCGGGAGATTCGCGGCTGTGGGTTCAGTTCGTACGAGTTACATTGGTCCCGTGGGAGGTGTTGTTGCCACCCACGGGGTTGTTCGGGGGCTGTTTCGAGTTTTCACCCTCTAACGTCATGTTTTTAAACCTAAGTCTAGAAATATGCAAATTACCATCGTATTCTCAAACCGGGAGTCCCACGGCTGCGGGGTCAGTTCCTACGAGTTACATTGGTCCCGTGGGAGGTATTGGTCCCACCAACGGGGACTTTCGGGGTTGTTTTGAGTTTTCACCCTCTAACGTCATGTTTTTAAGCCTAAGTTTAGAAATATGCAAATTACCGTCGTATTCTCAAATCAGGAGACCCGCGGTTGTGGGCTCAGTTCTTACGAGTTACATTGTTCCCGTGGGAGGTGTTGGTCCCACCCTCGGGGCCGTTCGGGGGCTACTTCGAGTTTTCACCCTCTAATTTCTTGTTTTTAGGCCTAAGTCTAGAAATATGCAAATTACCGTTGTACTCTCAAACCGAGAGACCCGCGGCTGTGGGGTCAGTTCCTATGAATTACATTGGTCCCGTGGGAGGTGTTGGTGACACCCACGGAGCAGTTCGGGGGTTGTTTCGAGTTTTCACCCTCTAACGTCATGTTTTTAAGCGTAAGTCTAGAAATATTCAAATTATCGTCGTATTCTCAAACCGGGAGTCCCGCGGTTGTGGGCTCAGTTCCTACGAGTCACATTGGTCCCGTGGGAGGTTTTGGTGCCACCCACGGGACCGTTCGGGGGCAATTTCGAGTTTTCACCCTCTAACGTCATTGTTTTAAGCCTAAGTCTAGAAATATGCAAATTACCGTTGTACTCTTCAACCGAGAGACCCGCGGCTGTGGGGTAAGTTCCTACGAATTACATTGGTCCCGTGGGAGGTGTTGGTGCCACCCACGTCGCCGTTCGGGAGATATTTCGAGTTTTCACCCTCTAACGTCATGTTTTTAAGCCTAAGTCTCGAAATATGTAAATTACCGTTGTACTCTGAAACCGAGAGAACCGCGACTGTGGGGTCAGTTCCTACAAATTACATTGGTCCCGTGGGAGGTGTTGGTGCCACCCACGGGGCTATTTTGAGTTCTCACCCTCTAACGTCATGTTTTTAAGCCATAGTCTAGAAATACGTAAATTACCGTTGCATTCTCAAACCGGGAGTCCCGCGGCTCCGGGGGTCAGTTCCTACGAGTTACATTGGTCCCGTGGGAGGTGTTGGCGCCACCCACGGGGCCGTTTGGGGGATGTTTCGAGTTTTCACCCTCTAACGTCATGTTTTTAATCCTAAGTCTAGAAATATGCAAATTACCATCGTACTCTCAAACCGGGAGACCCGCGGCTGTGGGGTCAGTTCCTACGAGTTACATTGGTCCATGGGAGGTGTTGGTGCGACCCACGGTGCCGTTAGAGGGCTGTTTCGAGTTCTCACCCTCTAACGCCATGTTTTTAAGCCCAAGTCTAGAAATATGTAAATTACCGTCGTATTCTTAAACCGGGAGACCCGCTGCTGTGGGCTCAGTTCCTACGAGTTACATTGGTCCCATGGGAGGTGTTGGTGCCCCCCACGGGGCTATTCGGGGGTGTTTCGAGTTTTCACCCTCTAACGTCTTGTTTTTAAGCCTAAGTCTAAAAATATGTAAATTACCGTTGTATTCTCAAACCAGGAGTTCCGCGGCTCCGGGGGTCAGTTCCTATGAGTTACATTGGTCCGGTGGGAGGTGTTGGCGCCACCCACGGGGCCGTTTGGGGGCTGTTTCGAGTTTTCACCCTCTAACATCATGTTTTTAACCCTAAGTCTATAAATATGCAAATTAACATTGTACTCTCAAACCGAGAGACCCGCGGCTGTGGGGTCAGTTCCTACGAATTACATTGGTCCCGTGGGAGGTGTTGGTGCCACATACGGGCCGTTCGGGGGCTGTTTCAAGTTTTCACCCTCTGACGTAATGTTTTTAAGCCTAAGTCTAGAAATAAGCAAATTACGGTCGTATTATCAAACCGGGAGACCCGCGGTTGTGGGCTCAGTTCCTACGAGTTACATTGTTCCCGTTGGCGGTGTTGGTGCCACCCACGGTGCCGTTAGAGGGTTGTTTCGAGTTCTCAACCTCTAACGCCTTGTATTTAAGCCTAAGTCTAAAAATATTCAAATTATCGTCGTATTCTCAAACCGGGAGTCCTGCGGCTGTGGGGTCAGTTCCTACGAGTTACATTGGTCCCGTGGGAGGTGTTGGTGCCACCCACGGGGCCGTTTGGGGGCTGTTTCGAGTTTTCACCCTCTAACGTCATGTTTTTAATCCTAAGTCTAGAAATATGTAAATTATCGTCGTACTCTCAAATCGAGAGATCCGCGGCTGTGGGGTCAGTTCCTACGAGTTACATTGGTCCCGTGGGAGGTGTTAGCGCCACCAACAGAATCGTTCAGGGGCTATTTCTAGTTTTCACCCTCTAACATCATGTTTTTAAACCTAAGTCTAGAAATATGCAAATTACCATCGTATTCCCAAACCGGGAGTTCCCCGGCTGCGGGGTCAGTTCCTACGAGTTACATTGGTCTCACCCATGGGGACGTTCGGGGGATGTTTCGAGTTTTCACCCTCTAACGTCATGATTTTAAGCCTAAGTCTATAAATATGCAAATTACTGTCGTACTCTCAAACCGGGAGACACGCGGCTGTGGGGTCAGTTCCTACGAGTTACATTGGTCCCGTGGGAGGTGTTGGTGCCACCCACGGTGCCGTCAGAGGGATGTTTTGAGTTCTCACCCTCTAACGCCATGTTTTTGAGCCTAAGTTTAGAAATATACAAATTACCACCGTATTCTCAAACCGGGAGACCCACGGTTGTAGGCTCAGTTCCGACGAGTTACATTGGTCCCGTGGGAGGTGTTGGTGCCACCCACGGGGCCGTTCAGGGGTTATTTCGAGTTTTCACCCTCAAACGTTATGTTTTTAAGCCTAAGTCTAGAAATATGCAAATTGGTGTTGTACTCTGAAACCGAGAGACCCGCGGCTGTGGGGTCAGTTCCTACAAATTACATTGGCTCCGTGGGAGGTGTTGGTGCCACCAACGGGACCGTTCGGGGGCTGTTTCGAGTTTTCACCCTCTAACGTCATGATTTTAAGCCTAAGTCTAGAAATATGTAAATTATCGTCGTACTCACAAACCGAGAGACCCGCGGCAGTGGGATCTGTTTCTACGAGTTACATTGGTCCCGTGGGAGTTGTTGGTGCCACCCACGGTTCCGTTAGACGGCTGTTTCGAGTTCTCACCCTCTAACGTCATGTTTTTAAGCTTAAGTCAAGAAATATGCAAATCACCGTCGTATTCTCAAACCGGGAGATCCGCGGTTGTGGGGTCGGCTCCTACGAGTTACATTGGTCCCTTGGGAGGTGTTGGTGCCACCCACGGGGTCGTTCGGGGGCTGATTCGAGTTTTTACCCTCTAACGTCATGTTTTTAAACCTATGTCTGAAAATATACAAATTACCATCGTATTCTCAAACCGGGAGTCCCACGGCTGCGGGGTCAGTTCCTACGAGTTACATTGGTCCCGTGGGAGGTGTTGGTCCCACCCACGGGGACTTTCGGGGCTGTTTCGAGTTTTCACCCTCTAACGTCATGTTTTTAAGCCTAAGTCTATAAATATGCAAGTTACCGTCGTACTCTCAAACCGGGAGACCCGCGGCTATGGGGTCAGTTCCTACGAGTTACATTGGTCCCGTGGGAGGTGTTGGTGACACCCACGGTGCCGTCATAGGGCTATTTCGAGTTCTCACCCTCTAACGCCATGTTTTTAATCCTAAGTTTAGAAATATGGAAAATACCGTCGTATTCTCAAATCGGGAGACTCGCGGTTGTGGGCTCAGTTCCTACGAGTTTCATTGGTCCCGTGGGAGGTGTTGGTGCCACCCTCGGGGCCGTTCGGGGGCTATTTCGAGTTTTCACCCTCTAACATCATGTTTTTAAGCCTAAGTCTAGAAATATGCAAATTACCATTGTACTCTCAAACCGGGATCCCTGCGGCTGTGGGGTCAGTTACTACGAATTACATTGGTCCCGTGGGAGGTGTTGGTGCCACCCACGGGGCCGTTCGGGGGCTGTTTCGAGTTTTCACCCTCTAACATCATGTTTTTAAGCCTAAGTCTCGAAATATATAAATTACCGTCGTATTCTCAAACCGGGAGACTCGCGGTTGTGGGCTCAGTTCCTACGAGTTACATTGGTTCCGTGGGAGGTGTTGGTGCCACCCACGGGGCCGTTCGGTGGCTGTTTCGAGTTTTCACCCTCTAACGTCATGTTTTTAAGCCTAAGTCTAGAAATATACAAATTACCATCGTACTCTCAAACCGGGAGACCCGCGGATGTGGGGTCATTTCCTACGAGTTACATTGGTCCCATGGGAGGTGTTGGTGCCCCCCACGGGGTTGTTCGGGATTGTTTCGAGTTTTCACCCTCTAACGTCATGTTTTTAAGCCCAAGTCTAGAAATATGTAACTTACCATTGAATTCTCAAACCGGGAGTCTCGCGGCTCTGGGGTTAGTGCCTACGAGTTACATTGGCCCCGTGGGAGGTGTTGGCACCACCCACGGGGCCGTTCGGAGGTTGTTTCGAGTTTTCACGCTCTAACGTCATGTTTTTAAACCTAAGTCTAGAAATATGCAAATTACCATGGTATTCTCAAACCAAGAATCCCACGGCTGCGGGGTCAGTTCCTACGAGTTACATTGGTCCCGTGGGAGGTGTTGGCCCACCCACGGGGACTTTGGGGGTTGTTTCGAGTTTTCACCCTCTAACGTCATGTTTTTAAGCCAAAGTCGATAAATATGCAAATTACCTTCGTACTCTCAAACTGGGAGACCCGCGGCTGTGGGGTCAGTTCCTACGAATTACATTGGTCCCGTGGGAGGTGTTGGTGCCACCCACGGGGCCGTTCGGGGGCTATTTCGAGTTTTCACCCTCTAACGTCATGTTTTTAAGCCTAAGTCTATAAATATGCAAATTACCATCGTACTCTCAAACCGGGAGACCCACGGCTGTGGGGTCAGTTCCTACGAGTTACATTGGTCCCGTGGGAGCTATTGGTGCCACCCACGGTGCCGTCAGAGGGCTGTTTCGAGTTCTCACCCCCTAACGCCATGTTTTTAAGCCTAAGTTTAGAAATATACAAATTACAATCGTATTCTCAAACCGGGAGTCCCACGCCTGTGGGCTCAGTTCCTACGAGTTACATTGGTCCCATGGGAGGTGTTGGTGCCCCCCACGAGGCTGTTCGGGGGTGTTTCGAGTTTTCACCCTCTAACGTCATGTTTTTAAGCCCAAGTCTAGAAATATATACATTACCATTATATTTTAAAACCGGGAGTCTCGCAGCTCTCGGGTCAGTGCCTACGAGTTACATTTGTCCCGTGGGAAGTGTTGGCGCCACCCACGGGGCCGTTCGGAGGTTGTTTCGAGTTTTCACCCTCTAACGTCATGTTTTTATACCTAAGTCTAGAAATATGTAAATTACCATCGTATTCTCAAACCGGGATTCCCACGGCTGTGGGGTCAAATCCTACGAGTTACATTGGTCCCGTGGGAGGTGTTGGCCCCACCCACGGGGCCTTTCAGGGTTGTTTCGAGTTTTCACCCTCTAACGTCATGTTTTTAAGCCTAAGTCTATAAATATGCAAATTACCGTCGTACTCTCAAACCGGGAGACCCGCGGCTGTGGGGTCAGTTCCTACGAGTTACATTAGTCCCATGGGAGGTGTTGGTGCCACCCACGGTGCCGTCAGAGGGCTATTTTGAGTTCTCACCCTCTAACGCCATGTTTTTAAGCCTATGTTTAGAAATATGCAAATTACCATCGTATTCTCAAATCGGGAGACCCGCGGTTGTGGGCTCAGTTCCTACGAGTTACATTGGTCCCGTTGGAGGTGTTGGTGCCCCCCACGAGGCCGTTCGGGGGCTGTTTCGAGTTTTCACCCTCTAACGTCATGTTTTTAAGCCTAAGTCTAGAAATATGAAAATTACAGTCGTACTCTCAAATCAGGAGACCCGCGGCAGTGGGGTCAGTTCCTATGAGTTACATTGGTCCGTGGGAGGTGTTGGTGCCACCCACGGTGTCGTTAGAGGGTTGTTTCGAGTTCTCAACCTCTAACGCCATGTTTTTAAGCCTAAGTCTAGAAATATGCAAGTTACCATCGTATTCTCAAACCAGGAGACCCGCGGCTGTGGGCTCAGTTCCTACGAGTTACATTGGTCCCGTGGGAGGTGTTGGTGCCCCCCACGGGGCCGTTCGGGGGTGTTTCGAGTTTTCACCCTCTAACGTCATGTTTTTAATCCCAAGTCTAGAAATATGTAAATTACCGTTGTATTCTCAAACCGGGAGTCTCACGGCTCTGGGGTCAGTTCCTACGAGTTACATTGGTCCCGTGGGAGGTGTTGGCGCCACCCATGAGGCCGTTCGGAGGTTGTTTCTAGTTTTCCCCCTCTGACGCCATGTTTTTCTTAAGTTTAAAAATATGCAGAATACCGTCGTACTCTTAAATCGGGAGGCCCGCAGTTGCTGGGTCAGTTCCTACGAGTTACATTGGTCCCGTGGGAGGTGTTGGTCCCACCCAGGTGGCCGTTCGGGGGTTGTTTCGAGTTTTCACCCTCTAACGCCATGTTTTGCTTAAGTCTAGAAATATGCAAATTACCTTCGTACTCTCAAATCGAGAGACCCGCGGCTGTGGGGTCATTTCCTACGAGTTATACTGGTCCCGTGGGAGGTATTACTGCAACCCACGGGGCCGTTCGGGGGCTGTTTCCAGTTTTCACCCTCTAACGTCATGTTTTTAAGCCTAAGTCTAGAAATATGCAAATTACCATCGTATTCTCAAATCGGGAGTCCCACGGCTGCGGGGTCAGTTCCTACGAGTTACATTGGTCCCGTGGGAGGTGTTCGTCCCACCCACGGGGACATTCGGGGGCTGTTTCGAGTTTTCACCATCTAACATCATATTTTTAAGCCTAAGTATAAAAATATGTAAATTATCATCGTACTCTGAAACCGGGAGACCTGCGGCTGTGGGGTCAGTTCCTACGAGTTACATTGGTCCTGTGGGAGGTGTTGGTGCCACCCACGGGGCCGTTCGGGGGATGTTTTGAGTTTTCACTCTCTAACGTCATGTTTTTAAGCCTAAGTGTAGAAATATGCAAATTACCATCGTACTCTCAAACCGGGACACTCGCGACTGTGGGGTCAGTTCCTAGGACTTACATTGGTCCCGTGGGAGGTGCTGGTGCCACCCACGGTGCCGTTAGAGGGTTGTTTCGAGTTCTGACCCTCTAACGCCATGTATTTAAGCCTAAGTATAAAAATATTCAAATTATCGTCGTATTATCAAACCAGGAGTCCCGCGGCTGCGGGGTTAGTTCTTACGAATTACATTGGTCCCGTGGGAGGTCCTGGTGCCACCAACATGGCCGTTCGGGGGCTATTTTCAGTTTTCACCCTCTAAGGCCATGTTTTGCCTAAGACTGGATATATGCAAATTACCGTCGTATTCTCAAACCGGGAGTCCTGCGGTTGCGGGATCAGTTCCTACGAGTTACATTGGTCCCGTGGGAGGTGTTGGTGCCACCCACGGGGACGTTCAGGGGATGTTTCTAGTTCTCACCCACTAACACCATGTTTTTAAGCCTAAGTCTAGAAATATACAAATTATCGTCGTATTGTCAAACCGGGAGTCCCGCGGATGCGGGGTCAGTTCCTACGAGTTACATTGGTCCCGTGGGCGGTGTTGGTCCCACCCACGGGGACATTAGGGGGCTGTTTAGAGTTTTCACCCTCTAACGTCATGTTTTTAAGCCTAAATCTAGAAATATGAAAATTACAGTCGTACTCTCAAACTAGGAGACACGCGGCTGTGGGGTCAGTTCCTACGAGTTACATTGTACCGTGGGAGGTGTTGGTGCCACCCACAGGGTCGTTCGGGGGCTATTTCCAGTTTTCACCCTCTAACGTCATGTTTTTAAGCCTAAGTCTAGAAATATGCAAATTACCATCGTATTCACAAATCGAGAGATCCGCGGCTGTGGGGTCAGTTCTTACGAGTTACATTGGTCCCGTGGGAGGTGTTGGTGCCACCCACGGGGTCGTTCCGGGGCTATTTCGAGTTTTCACCCTCTAACGTCATGTTTTTAAGCCTAAGTCTAGAAATATACAAATTACAGTCGTACTCTCAAACCGGGAGACCCGCGGCTGTGGGGTCAGTTCCTACGAGTTACATTGGTCCCGTGGGGGTTGTTGGTGCCACCCACGGTGCTGTTAGAGGGTTGTTTCGAGTTCTCACCCTCTAACACCTTGTATTTAAGCCTAAGTCTAAAAATATTCAAATTATCATTGTATTCTCAAACCGGGAGTCCCGCGGCTGTGGGCTCAGTTCCTACGAGCTACATTGGTCCCGTGGGAGGTGTTGGTGCCCCCCACGAGGCCGTTCAGGGGTGTTTCGAGTTTTCACCCTCTAACGTCATGTTTTTAAGCCCAAGTCAAGAAATATGTACATTACCGTTGTATTCTCAAACCGGGAGTCTCGCGTCTCTGGGGTCAGTGCCTACGAGTTACATTGGTCCCGTGGGAGGTGTTGGTGCCACCCACGGGGCCGTTCGGAGGTTGTTTAGAGTTTTCACCCTCTAACGTCATGTTTTTAAACCTAAGTCTAGAAATATACAAATTACCGTCGTACTCTCAAACCGGGAGACCCGCGGCTTTGGGGTCAGTTCCTACGAGTTACATTGGTCCCGTGGGAGTTGTTGGTGCCACCCACGGTGCCGTTCGGGGGCTGTTTTGAGTTCTCACCCTCTAACGCCTTGTATTTAAGCCTAAGTCTAAAAATATTCAAATTATCGTCGTATTCTCAAACCGGGAGTCTCACGGCTCTGGGGTCAGTGCCAACGAGTTACATTGGTCCCGTGGGAGGTGTTGGCGCCACCCACGGGGCCGTTCGGAGGTTGTTTCGAGTTTTCACCCTCTAATGTCATGTTTTTAAACCTATGTCTAGAAATATGTACATTGTCGTCGTATTCTCAAACCAGGAGTCCCACGCCTGCGGGGGCAGTTCCTACGAGTTACATTGGTCCCGTGGGAGGTGTTGGCCCCACCCACGGGGACTTTCGGGGCTGTTTTGAGTTTTCACCCTCTAACGTCATGTTTTTAAGCGTAAGTCTATAAATATGGAAATTACCATCGTACTCTCAAACCGGGAGACCCGCGGCTGTGGGGTCAGTTCCTACGAGTTACATTGGTCCCATGGGAGGTGTTGGTGCCACCCACGGTGCCATCAGAGGGCTATTTCGAGCTCTCACCCTCTAACGCCATGTTTTTAAGCATAAGTTTAGAAATATGAAAATTGTCGTCGTATTCTCAAGCCGGGAGACCCGCGGTTGTGGGCTCAGTTCCTACGAGTTACATTGGTCCCGTGGGAGGGGTTGGTGCCACCCTCGGGGCCGTTCGGGGGCTATTTCGAGTTTTCACCCTCTAACGTCAGGTGTTTAAGCCTAAGTCTAGAGATATGCAAATTATCATTTTACTCTCAAACCGAGAGACCCGCGGCTGTGGGGTCAGTTCCTACGAATTACATTGGTCCCGTTAGAGGTGTTGGTGCCACCCACGGGGACGTTCGGGGGTTGTTTCCAGTTTTAACCCTCTAACGTCATGTTTTTAAGCCTATGTCTAGAAATATGAAAATTACCGTCGTACTCTCAAATCGGGAGACCCGCGGCTGTGGGGTCAGTTCCTATGTGTTACATTGGTCCGTGGGAGGTGCTGGTGCCACCCACGGTGCCGTTTGAGGGCTGTTTCGAGTTCTCACCCTCTAACGCCATGTTTTTAAGCCTAAGTCTAGAAATATGCAAATTACCGTCGTATTCTCAAACGAGGAGACCCGCGGCTGTGGTCTCAGTTCCTACTAGTTACATTGGTCCCATGGGAGGTGTTGGTGCCCCCCACGGGGCCGTTCGGGGGTATTTCGAGTTTTCACCCTCTAACGTCATGTTTTAAGCATAAGTGTAGAAATATCTAAATTACCGTTGTATTCTCAAACCGGGAGTCCCGCGGCTCTGGGGTCAGTTCCTACGAGTTACATTGGTCCCGTGGGAGGTGTTGGTGCCACCCACGGGGCCGTTCGGGGGCTATCATGTTTTTAAGCCTAAGTCCAGAAATATGCAAATTACCATCGTATTATCAAATCGGGAGTCCCACGGCTGCGGGGTCAGTTCCTACGAGTTACATTGGTCCCGTGGGAGGTGTTGGTCCCACCCATGGGGACATTCGGGGGATGTTTCGAGTTTTCACCCTCTAACGTCATATTTTTAAGCCTAAATATAAAAATATGCAAATTATCATCATACTCTCAAACCGGGAGACCCGCGGCTGTGGGATCAGTTCCTACAAGTTACATTGGTCCCGTGGGAGGTGTTGGTGCCACCCACGGGGCCGTTCGGGGGATGCTTCGAGTTTTTACCCTCTAACGTCATATTTTAAAGCATAAGTGTAAAAATATGCAAATTATCATCATACTCTCAAACCGGGAGATCCGCGGCTGTGGGGTCAGTTCCTACGAGTTACATTGGTCCCGTGGGAGGTGTTGGTGCCACCCATGGGGCTGTTCGGGGGCTGTTTCGAGTTTTCACCCTCTAACGTCATGTTTTTAAGCCTAAGTGTAGAAATATGCAAATTACCATCGTACTCTCAAACCGGGACACCCGCGACTGTGGGGTCAGTTCGTACGAGTTACCTTGGTCCCGTGGGAGGTGTTGGTGCCACCCACGGTGCCGTTAGAGGGTTGTTTCGAGTTCTGACCCTCTAACGCCATGTATTTAAGCCTAAGTATAAAAATATTCAAATTATCATCGTATTATCAAACCGGGAGTCCCGCGGCTGCGGGGTTAGTTCTTACGAATTACATTGGTCCCGTGGGAGGTCCTGGTGCCACCAACAGGGCCGTTCGGGGGTTGTTTTGAGTTTTCACCCTCTAACGCCATGTTTTGCTTAAGACTAGATATATGCAAATTATCATTGTATTCTCAACCCGGCAGTCCACCGGTAGCGGGATCAGTTCCTACGAGTTACATTGGTCCCGTGGGAGGTGTTGGTGCCACCCACGGGGACATTCGGGGGATGTTTCTAGTTCTCACCCTCTAACACCATGTTTTTAAGACTAAGTCTAGAAATATGCAAATTATCGTCGTATTGTCAAACCGGGAGTCCCGCGGCTACGGGGTCAGTTCCTACGAGTAACATTATTCCCGTTGGCGGTGTTGGTCCCACCCACGGGGACATTCGGGGGCTGTTTCAAGTTTTCACCCTCTAATGTCATAATTTTAAGCCTAAGTCTAGAAATATGAAAATTACAGTCGTACTCTCAAACCAGTAGACCCGCGGCTGTGGGGTCGGTTCCTACGAGTTACATTGGTACCGTGGGAGGTGTTGGTGCCACCCACGGGGCCGTTCGGGGGGCTGTTTCCAGTTTTCACCCTCTAACGCCATGTTTTTAAGCCTAAGTCTAGAAATATGCAAATTACCGTCGTATTCAGAAATCGAGAGATCCGGGGCTGTGGGGTCAGTTCCTACGAGTTACATTGGTCCCGTGGGAGGTGTTGGTGACACCCACGGGGTCGTTCGGGGGTTGTTTCGAGTTTTCACCCTCTAACGTCATGTTTTTAAGCCTAAGTCTAGAAATATACAAATTATCGTCGTACTCTCAAACAGGGAGACCCGCGACTGTGGGGTCATTTCCTACGAGTTACATTGGTCCCGTGGGAGTTGTTGGTGCCACCCACGGTGCCGTTCGGGGGTGTTTCGAGTTTTCACCCTCTAACGTCATGTTTTTAAGCTCAAGTCTAGAAATATGTACATTACCATTGTATTCTCAAACCGGGAGTCTCGCGGCTCTGGGGTTAGTGCCTACGAGTTACATTGGTCCCGTGGGAGGTGTTGGCGCCACCCACGGGGCCGTTCGGAGGTTGTTTCGAGTTTTCACCCTCTAACGTCATGTTTTTAAACCTAAGTCTAGAAATATGCTAATTACCATCGTATTCTCAAACCGGGAGTCCCGCGGCTGCGGGGTCAGTTCCTACGAGTTACATTGGTCCCGTGGGACGTGTTGGCCCCACTCACGGGGATTTACGGGGCTGTTTCGAGTTTTCACCCTCTAACGTCATGTTTTTAAGCCTAAGTCTATAAATATGCAAATTATCATCGTACTCTCAAACTGGGAGACACGCGGCTTTGGGGTCAGTTCCTACGAGTTACATTGGTCCCGTGGAAGGTGTTCGTGCCACCCACGGTGCCGTCAGAAGGCTATTTCGAGTTCTCACCCTCTAACGCCATGTTTTTAAGCCTAAGTTTAGAAATATGCAAATTACCGTCGTATTCTCAAACCGGGAGACCCGCGGTTGTGGGCTCAGTTCCTACGAGTTACATTGGTCCCGTGGGAGGGGTTGGTGCCACCCTCGCGGCCGTTCGGGGGCTATTTTGAGTTTTCACCCTCTAACATCATGTTTTTATGCCTAAGTCTAGAAATATGCAAATTACCGTTTTACACTCAAATCGAGGGACCCACGGCTGTGGGGTCAGTTTCTACGAATTACATTGGTCCCGTGGGAGTTGTTGGTGCCACCCACGGGGCCGTTCGGGGGCTGTTTCGAGTTTGGACCCTCTAACGTCATGTTTTTAAGCATAGAAATATGAAAATTACTGTCGTACTCTCAAACTGGGAGACCCGCGGCTTTGGGGTCAATTCCTATGAGTTACATTGGTCCGTGGGAGGTGTTGGTGCCACCCACGATGCCGTTAGGGGGCTGTTTCGAGTTCTCACCCTCTAACGCCATGTTTTTAAGCCTAAGTCCAGAAATATGCAAATTACAGTCGTATTCTCAAACCAGGAGACCCGCGGCTGTGGGCTCAATTCCTACGAGTTACATTGGTCCCGTGGGAGGTGTTGGTGCCCCCCACGGGGCCGTTCGGGGGTGTTTCAAGTTTTCACCCTCTAACGTCATGTTTTTGAGCCCAAGTCTAGAAATATGAAAATTACCATTGTATTCTCAAATCGGGAGTCTCGCGGCTCTGGGGTCAGTTCCTACGAGTTACATTGGTCCCGTGGGAGGTGTTGGCGCCACCCACGAGGCCGTTCGGAGGTTGTTTCGAGTTTTACCCCTCTGACGCCATGTTTTTCTTAAGTTTTGAAATATGCAAATTACCGTCGTACTCTTAAATTGGGAGTCCCGCAGTTGCGGGGTCAGTTCCTATGAGTTACATTGGTCCCGTGGGAGGTGTTGGTGCCACCCACATGGTCGTTCGGGGGTTGTTTCGAGTTTTCAACCTCTAACGCCATGTTTTGCTTATGTCTAGAAATATGCAAATTACCGTCGTACTCTCAAACCGAGAGACCCGCGGCTGTGGGGTCAGTTCCTACGAGTTACATTGGTCCCGTGGGAGGTGTTAGTGCCACCTACTGGGCCGTTCGGGGGTTGTTTCGAGTTTTCACCCTCTAACGTCATGTTTTTAAGCCTAAGTCTAGAAATATGCAAATTGCCATCGTATTCTCAAATCGGGAGTCCCACGGCTGCGGGGTCAGTTCCTACGAGTTACATTGGTCCTGTGGGAGGTTTTGGTCCCACCCACGGGGACATTCGGGGGATGTTTCGAGTTTTCACCCTCTAACGTCATATTTTTAAGCCTAAGTATAAAAATATGCAAATTATCATCGTACTCTCAAACCGGGAGACCCGTGGCTGTGGGGTCAGTTCTTACAAGTTACATTGGTCCCGTGGGAGGTGTTCGTGCCACCCACGGGGCCGTTCAGGGGCTGTTTCGAGTTTTCACCCTCTAACGTCATGTTTTTAAGCCTAAGTGTAGAAATATGCAAATTACCATCGTACTCTCAAACCGGGACACCCGCGACTTTGGGGTTAGTTCCTACGAGTTACATTGGTCCCGTGGGAGGTGTTAATGCCACTCACGGTGCCGTTAGAGGGTTGTTTCGAGTTCTGACCCTCTAACGCCATGTATTTAAGCCTAAGTATAAAAATATTCAAATTATCATCGTATTATCAAACCGGGAGTCCCGCGGCTGCAGGGTTAGTTCTTACGAATTACATTGGTCCCGTGGGAGGTCCTGGTGCCACCAACAGGGCCGTTCGGGGGCTGTTTTGAGTTTTCACCCTCTAACGCCATGTTTTGCTTAATACTAGATATATGCAAATTATCGTCATATTCTCAAACCGGGAGTCCCGCGGTTACGGAATCAGTTCCTACGAGTTACATTGGTCCCGTGGGAGGTGTTGGTGCCACCCGCGGGGACGTTCGGGGGATGTTTCTGGTTCTCACCCTCTAACACCATGTTTTTTAGCCTAAGTCTAGAAATATGCAAATTATCGTCGTATTGTCAAACCGGGAACACCGCAGCTGTGGGATCAGTTCCTACGAGTTACATTAGTCCCGTGGGCAGTGTTGGTCCCACCCACGGGGACATTCGGGGGCTGTTTCGAGTTTTCACCCTCTAACGTCATGTTTTTAAGCCAAAGTGTAGAAATATGCAAATTACCAACGTACTCTCAAACCAGGAGACCCGCGGCTGTGGGCTCAATTCCTACGAGATACATTGGTCCCGTGGGAGGTGTTGGTGCCCCCCACGGGGCCGTTCGGGGGTGTTTCAAGTTTTCACCCTCTAACGTCATGTTTTTGAACCCAAGTCTAGAAATATGAAAATTACCGTTGTATTCTCAAATCGGTAGTCTCGCGGCTCTGGGGTCAGTTCCTACGAGTTACATTGGTCCCGTGGGAGGTGTTGGCGCCACCCACGAGGCCGTTCGGAGGTTGTTTCGAGTTTTCCCCCTCTGATGCCATGTTTTTCTTAAGTTTTGAAATATGCAAATTACCGTCGTACTCTTAAATCGGGAGTCCCGCGGTTGCGGGGTCAGTTCCTATGAGTTACATTGGTCCCGTGGGAGGTGTTGGTGCCACCCACATGGCCGTTCAGGGGTTGTTTCGAGTTTTCAACCTCTAACGCCATGTTTTGCTTATGTCTAGAAATATGCAAATTACCGTCGTACTCTCAAACCGAGAGACCCGCGGCTGTGGGGTCAGTTCCTACGAGTTACATTGGTCCCGTGGGAGGTGTTAGTGCCACCTACTGGGCCGTCCGGGGGTTGTTTCGAGTTTTCACCCTCTAACGTCATGTTTTTAAGCCTAAGTCTAGAAATATGCAAATTGCCATCGTATTCTCAAATCGGGAGTCCCACGGCTGCGGGGTCAGTTCCTAAGAGTTACATTGGTCCTGTGGGAGGTGTTGGTCCCACCCACGGGGACATTCGGGGGATGTTTCGAGTTTTCACCCTCTAACGTCATATTTTTAAGCCTAAGTATAAAAATATGCAAATTATCATCGTACTCTCAAACCGGGAGACCCGTGGCTGTGGGGTCAGTTCTTACAAGTTACCTTGGTCCCGTAGGAGGTGTTCGTGACACCCACGGGGCCGTTCAGGGGCTGTTTCGAGTTTTCACCCTCTAACGTCATGTTTTTAAGCCTAAGTGTAGAAATATGCAAATTACCATCGTACTCTCAAACCGGGACACCCGCGACTGTGGTGTTAGTTCCTACGAGTTACATTGGTCCCGTTGGAGGTGTTGGTGCCACCCACGGTGCCGTTAGAGGGTTGTTTCGAGTTCTGACCCTCTAACGCCATGTATCTAAGCCTAAGTATAAAAATATTCAAATTATCGTCGTATTATCAAACCGGGAGTCCCGCGGCTGCGGGGTTAGTTCTTACGAATTACATTTGTCCCGTGGGAGGTCCTGGTGCCACCAACAGGGCCGTTTGGGGGCTGTTTTGAGTTTTCACCCTCTAACGCCATGTTTTGCTTAAGACTAGATATATGAAAATTACCGTTGTATTCTCAAACCGGGAGTCCCGCGGTTGCGGGTTCAGTTCCTACGAGTTACATTGGTCCCGTGGGAGGTGTTGGTGCCACCCACGGGGACGTTCGGGGGATGTTTCTAGTTCTCACCCTCTAACACCATGTTTTTAAGCCTAAGTCTAGAAATATGCAAATTATCATCGTATTGTCAAACCGGGAGCACCGCGACTGCGGGATCAGTTCCTACGAGTTACATTGGTCCCGTGGGCAGTGTTCGTCCCACCCACGGGGACATTCGGGGGCTGTTTCGAGTTTTCACCCTCTAACGTCATGTTTTTAATCATAAGTGTAGAAATATGCAAATTACCATCGTACTCTCAAACCGAGAGACCCGCGGCTGTGGGGTCAGTTCCTACGAGTTACATTGGTCCCGTGGGAGGTGGTGGTGCCACCCACGGGGTCGTTCGGGGGCTGTTTCGAGTTTTTACCCTGTAACGTCATGTTTTTAAACCTAAGTCTAGAAATATGCAAATTACCATCGTATTCTCAAACCGGGAGTCCCTCGGCTGCGGGGTCAGTTCCTACGAGTTACATTGGTGCCATGGGAGGTGTTGGTCCCACCCACGGGGACGTTCGGGGCCTGTTTCGAGTTTTCACCCTTTAACGTCATGTTTTTAAGCCTAAGTCCATAAATATGCAAATTACCATCGTACTCTCAAACTGAGAGACCCGCGGCTGTCGGGTCAGTTCCTACGAGTTACATTGGTCCTGTGGGAGGTGTTGGTGCCACCCACGGTGCCGTCAGAGGACTGTTTCAAGTTCTCACCCTCTAACGCCGTGTTTTTAAGCCTAAGTTTAGAAATATGCAAATTACCGTCATATTCTCTAATCGGGAGACCCGCGGTTGTGGTCTCAGTTCCTACGAGTTACATTGGTCCCGTGGGAGTTGTTGGTGCCACCCACGGGGCCGTTCGGGGGCTATTTCGAGTTTTCACCCTCTAACGTCATGTTTTTAAGCCTAAGTCTAGAAATATGCAAATTACCGTTGTACTCTCAAATCGAGAGACCCGCTGCTGTGGGGTCAGTTCCTACGAATTACATGGTCCCGTGGGAGGTGTTGGTGCCACCTACAGGGCCGTTCGGGGGCTGTTTCGAGTTTTCACCCTCTAACGTCATGTTTTTAAGCCTTAGTCTAGAAATATGCAAATTACCGTCGTACTCTCAAACAGGGAGACCCGCGGCAGTGGGCTCCGTTCCTACGAGTTACATTGGTCCCGTGGGAGTTGTTGGTACCACCCACGGTGCCGTTACAGGGCTGTTTCCAGTTCTCACCCTCCAATGCCTTGTATTTAAGCCTAAGTTTAAAAATATTCAAATTATCATCGTATTCTTAAACCGGGAGTCCCGCGGCTGTGGGGTCAGTTCCTACGAGTTACATTAGTCCCGTGGGAGGTGTTGGTGCCACCCACGGGGCCGTTTGGGGGCTGTTTCAAGTTTTCACCCTCTAACGTCATGTTTTTAAGCCTAAGTCTAGAAACATGCAAATCACCGTCGTATTCTCAAACCGGGAGATCCGCGGCTGTGGGGTCAGTTCCTACGAGTTACATTGGTCCCGTGGGAGGTGCTGGTGCCACCCACGGGGTCGTTCGGGGGTTATTTCGAGTTTTAACCCTCTAACGTCATGTTTTTAAACCTAAGTCTAGAAATAAGCAAATTACTATCGTATTCTCAAACCGGGAGTCCCACGGCTGTGGGGTCAGTTCCTACGAGTTACATTGGTCCCGTGGGAGGTGTTGGTTCCTCCCACGGGGACTTTCGGGGCAGTTTCGAGTTCTCACCCTCTAACGTCATGTTTTTAAGCCTAATTCTATAAATATGCAAATTACCGTCGTACTCTCAAACCGGGAGACCCGCGGCTGTGGGGTCAGTTCTTACGAGTTACATTGGTCCCGTGGGAGGTGTTGGTGCCACCCACGGTGCCGTCAGAGCGATGTTTCGAGTTCTCACCCTCTAACTCCATGTTTTTTAGCCTAAGTTTAGAAATATGCAAATTATCGTCGTATTCTCAAACCAGGAAACCCGCGGTTGTGGGTTCAGTTCCTACGAGTTACATTGGTCCCGTAGGAGGTGTTGGTGCCACCCACAGGGCCGTTCGGGGGTTTTCGAGTTTTCACCCTCTGACGTCATGTTTTTAAGCCTAAGTCTAGAAATATACAAATTACCATCGTACTCTCAAACCGAGAGACCCGCGGCTGTGGGGTCAGTTCCTACGAATTACATTGGTCCCGTGGGAGGTGTTGGTGCCACCCACGGGGCCGTTCGGGGGCTGTTTCGAGTTTTCACCCTCTAACGTCATGTTTTTACGCCTAAGTCTAGAAATATGCAAATTACCATCGTACTCTCAAACCGGGAGACCCGTGGCTCTAGAGTCATTTCCTATGAGTTACATTGGTCCGTGGGAGGTGTTGGTGCCACCCACGGTGCCGTTAGAGGGCTGTTTTGAGTTTTCACCGTCTAACGCCATGTTTTTAAGCCTAAGTCTAGAAATATGCAAATTACCGTCGTATTCTCAAAACGGGAGACCCGCGGCTGTGGGCTCAGTTCCTACGAGTTACATTGGTCCCGTGGGAGGTGTTGGTGCCCCACACGGGGCCGTTCGGGGGTTGTTTCGAGTTTTCAACCTCTAACGCCATGTTTTGCTTATGTCTAAAAATATGGAAATTACCGTTGTACTCTCAAATCGAGAGATCCGCGGCTGTGGGGTCAGTTCCTATGAGTTACATTGGTCCCGTGGGAGGTGTTAGTGCCACCTACTGGGCCGTTCGGGAGTTGTTTCGAGTTTTCACCCTCTAACGTCATGTTTTTAAGCCTAAGTCTAGAAATATGCAAATTGCCATCGTATTCTCAAATCGGGTGTCCCACGGCTGCGGGGTCAGTTCCTACGAGTTACATTGGTCCAGTGGGAGGTGTGGGTCCCACCCACGGGGACATTCGGGGGATGTTTCGAGTTTTCACCCTCTAACGTCATATTTTTAAGCCTAAGTATAAAAATATGCAAATTATCATCGTACTCTCAAACCGGGAGACCCGTGGCTGTGGGGTCAGTTCTTACAAGTTACATTGGTCCCGTGGGAGGTGTTCGTGCCACCCACGGGGCCGTTCAGGGGCTGTTTCGAGTTTTCACCCTCTAACGTCATGTTTTTAAGCCTAAGTGTAGAAATATGCAAATTACCATCGTACTCTCAAACCGGGACACCCGCGACTTTGGGGTTAGTTCCTACGAGTTACATTGGTCCCGTGGGAGGTGTTAATGCCACCCACGGTGCCGTTAGAGGGTTGTTTCGAGTTCTAACCCTCTAACGCCATGTATTTAAGCCTAAGTATAAAAATATTCAAATTATCGTCGTATTATCAAACCGGGAGTCCCGCGGCTGCGGGGTTAGTTCTTACGAATTACATTGGTCCCGTGGGAGGTCCTGGTGCCAGCAACAGGGCCGTTCGGGGCCTGTTTTGAGTTTTCACCCTCTAACGCCATGTTTTGCTTAAGACTGGATATAAGCAAATTACCATCGTACTCTCAAATCGGGAGACCCGCGGCTGTGGGGTCAGTTCCTACGAGTTACATTAGTCCCGTGGGAGGTGTTGGTGCCACCCACGGTGCCGTCAGAGGGATGTTTCGAGTTCTCACCCTCTAACGCCATGTTTTTTAGCCTAAGTCTAGAAATATGCAAATTATTGTCGTATTGTCAAACCGGGAGCCCCGCGGCTGCGGGATCAGTTCCTACGAGTTACATTGGTCCCGTGGGCAGTGTTCGTCCCACCCACGGGGACATTCGGGGGCTGTTTCGAGTTTTCACCCTCTAACGTCATGTTTTTAAGCCTAAGTGTAGAAATATGCAAATTACCATCGTACTCTCAAACCGGGAGACCCGCGGCTGTGGGGTCAGTTCCTACGAGTTACATTGGTCCCGTGGGAGGTGGTGGTGCCACCCACGGGCTCGTTCGGGGGCTGTTTCGAGTTTTCACCCTGTAACGTCATGTTTTTAAACCTAAGTCTAGAAATATGCAAATTACCGTCGTATTCTCAAACCGGGAGTCCCCCGGCTGCGGGGTCAGTTTCTACGAGTTACATTGGTGCCATGGGAGGTGTTGGTCCCACCCACGGGGACGTTCGGGGGTTGTTTCGAGTTTTCACCCTTTAACGTCATGTTTTTAAGCCTAAGTCCATAAATATGCAAATTACCATCGTACTCTCAAACCGGGAGACCCGCGGCTGTGGGGTCAGTTCCTACGAGTTACATTGGTCCCGTGGGAGGTGTTGGTGCCACCCACGGTGCCGTCAGAGGGCTGTTTCGAGTGCTCACCCTCTAACGCCATGTTTTTATGCCTAAGTTTAGAAATATGCAAATTACCGTCATATTCTCTAATCGGGAGACCCGCGGTTGTGGGCTCAGTTCCTACGAGTTACATTGGTCCCGTGGGAGGTGTTGGTGCCACCCACGGTTCCGTTTGGGGGCTATTTCGAGTTTTCGCCCTCTAACGTCAAGTTTTTAAGCCTAAGTCTAGAAATATGCAAATTATCGTTGTACTCTCAAATCGAGAGACTCGCGGCTGCGGGGTCAGTTCCTACGAATTACATTGGTACCGTGGGAGGTGTTGGTGCCACCTACGGGGCCGTTCGGGGGCTGTTTCGAGTTTTCACCCTCTAACGCCATGTTTTTAAGCCTTAGTCTAGAAATATGCAAATTACCGTCGTACTCTCAAACAGGGAGATCCGCGGCAGTGGGCTCAGTTCCTACGAGTTACATTGGTCCCGTGGGAGTTGTTGGTGTCACCCAAGGTGCCGTTAGAGGGCTGTTTCCAGTTCTCACCCTCTAATGCCTTGTATTTAAGCCTAAGTTGAAAAATATTCAAATTATCATCGTATTCTCAAACTGGGAGTCCCGCGGCTGTGGGGTCAGTTCCTACGAGTTACATTGGTCCCGTGGGAGGTGTTGGTCCCTCCCACGGGGACTTTCGGGGCTGTTTCGAGTTCTCACCCTCTAACGTCATGTTTTTAAGCCTAATTTTACAAATATGCAAATTACCGTCGTACTCTCAAACCGGGAGACCCGCGGCTGTGGGGTCAGTTCCTACGAGTTACATTGGTCCCGTGGGAGGTGTTGGTGCCACCCACGGTGCCGTCAGAGGGATGTTTCGAGTTCTTACCCTCTAACGCCATGTTTTTTAGCCTAAGTTTAGAAATATGCAAATTATCGTCGTATTCTCAAACAGGGAGACCCGCGGTTGTGGGTTCAGTTCCTACGAGTTACATTGGTCCCGTGGGAGGTGTTGGTGCCACCCACAGGGCCGTTCGGGGGTATTTCGAGTTTTCACCCTCTAACGTCATGTTTTTAAGC
The DNA here is from genome assembly GCA_949130495.1 of Sambucus nigra. NCBI lineage: Eukaryota > Viridiplantae > Streptophyta > Magnoliopsida > Dipsacales > Adoxaceae > Sambucus > Sambucus nigra. The sequence continues at coordinate 92,352,338 of OX422215.1, read as the reverse complement.
CTAAGTCTAGAAATATACAAATTACCGTTGTACTCTCAAACCTAAAGACCCGCGGCTGTGGGGTCAGTTCCTACGAATTACATTGGTCCCGTGGGTGGTGTTGGTGCCACCCACGGGGCCGTTCGGGGGCTGTTTCGAGTTTTCACCCTCTAACGTCATGTTTTTACGCCTAAGTCTAGAAATATGCAAATTACCGTCGTACTCTCAAGTCGGGAGACCCGCGGCTCTAGATTCAGTTCCTATGAGTTATATTGGCCCGTGGGAGGTGTTGGTGCCACCCACGGTGCCGTTAGAGGGCTGTTTTGAGTTTTCACCCTCTAACGCCATGTTTTTAAGCCTAAGTCTAGAAATATGCAAATTACCATCGTATTCTCAAAACGGGAGACCCGCGGTTGTGGGCTCAGTTCCTACGAGTTACATTGGTCCCGTGGGAGGTGTTGGTGCCCCCCACTGGGCCGTTCGGGGGTGTTTCGAGTTTTCACCCTCTAACGTCATGTTTTTGAGCCCAAGTCTAGAAATATGTAAATTACCATTGTATTCTCAAACCGGGAGTCTCGCGGCTCTGACGTCAGTTCCTACGAGTTACGTTGGTCCCGTGGGTGGTGTTGGCGCCACCCACGAGGCCGTTCGTAGGTTGTTTTGAGTTTTCACCCTCTAACGCCATGTTTTTATAAAGTTTAGAAATATGCAAATTACCGTCGTACTCTTAAATCGGGAGTCCCGCGGTTGCGGGGTCAGTTCCTACAAGTTACATTGGTCCCGTGGGAGGTGTTGGTGCCACCCACATGGTCGTTCAGGGTTTGTTTCGAGTTTTCAACCTCTAACGCCATGTTTTGCTTATGTCTAGAAATATGCAAATTACCGTCGTACTCTCAAACCGAGAGACCCGCGGCTGTGGGGTCAGTTCCTACGAGTTACATTGGTCCCGTGGGAGGTGTTAGTGCCACCCACGGGGCCGTTCGGGGGCTGTTTCGAGTTTTCACCTTCTAACGTCATGTTTTTGAGCTTTTGTCTAGAAAGATGCAAATTACCATCGTATTCTCAAATCGGGAGTCCCACAGTTGCGGGGTCAGTTCCTACGAGTTACATTGGTCCCGTGGGAGGTGTTGGTCCCACCCACGGGGACATTCGGGGGTTGTTTCGATTTTTCACCCTCTAACGTCATGTTTTTAAGCCAAAGTATAGAAATATGAAAATTACCATCGTACTCTCAAACCGGGAGACCCGCGGCTGTGGGGTTAGTTCCTACGAGTTACATTGGTCCCGTGGGAGGTCTTGGTACCACCCACGGGGCCGTTCGGGATCTGTTTCGAGTTTTCACCCTCTGACGTCATGTTTTTAAGCCTAAGTGTAGAAATATGCAAATTACCATCGTACTCTCAAACCGGGAGACCCGTGACTGTGGGGTCAGTTCCAACGAGTTACATTGATCCCGTGGGAGTTTTTGGTGCCACCCACGGTGCCGTTAGAGGGTTGTTTTTAGTAATGACCCTCAAACGCCATGTATTTAAGCCTAAGTATAAAAATATTCAAATTATCATCATATTATCAAACCGGATGTCCCGCGGCTGCGGGGTTAGTTCTTACGAATTACATTGATCCCGTGGGAGGTCCTGGTGCCACCAACAGGGCCTTTCGGGGGCTATTTTGAGTTTTCACCCTCTAACGCCATGCTTTGCTTAAGACTAGAAATATGCAAATTAACATCGTATTCCCAAATCGGGAGTCCCGCAGTTGCGGGATCAGTTCCTACGAGTTACATTGGTCCCGTGGGAGGTGTTGGTGCCACCCACGGGGACGTTCGGGGGATGTTTCTAGTTCTCACCCTCTAACACCATGTTTTTAAGCTAAGTTTATAAATATGCAAATTATCGTCGTATTGTCAAACCGGCAGTCTCGCTGCTGCGGGGTCAGTTCTTATGAGTTACATTGGTCCCCTGGGCGGTGTTGGTCCCACCCACGGGGACATTCGGGGGCTGTTTCGAATTTTCACCCTCTAATATCTTATTTTTAAGCCTAAGTCTATAAATATGAAAATTAAAGTCGTACTCTCAAACCGAGAGACCCGCGGCAGTGGGGTCAGTTCCTACGAGTTACATTGGTCCCGTGGGAGGTGTTGGTGCCACCCACGGGGCCGTTCGGGGGCTGTTTCCAGTTTTCACCCTCTAACGTCATGTTTTTAAGCCTAAGTGTAGAAATAGGTAAATTACCATCGTACTCTCAAACAGGGAGACCCGGGGCTATGGGGTCAGTTCTTACGAGTTACATTGGTCCCGTGGGAGGTGTTGGTGCCACCCACGGTGCCGTTAGAGGGCTATTTCGAGTTCTGACCCTCTAACGCCATGTATTTAAGCCTAAGTCTAAAAATATTAAAATTAACATCGTATTCCCAAACCGAGAGTCCCGCAGTTAGAAATATGCGAATTATCATCGAATTCGCAAACCGGGAGTCCGGCGGCTCTGGGGTCAGTTCCTACGAGTAACATTGGTCCCATGGGAGGTGTTGGCACCACCCACGAGGCCATTTGGGGGATATTTCGAGTTTTCACCCTCTAACGCCATGTTTTGCTTAAGTCTAGAAATATGCAAATTACCATCGTACTCTAATACCGGGAGTCCCGCGGCTGCGGGGTCAGTTCCTACGAGTTACATTGGTCCCGTGGGTGGTGTTGGTACCACCCATGGGACCGTTCGGGCTTTATTTCGAGTTTTCACCCTCTAACGTCATGTTTTTAAGCCTAAGTCTAGAAATAAGCAAATTACCGTCGTACTCTCAAACCGGGAGACCCGCGGCCGTGGGGCAGTTACTACGAGTTACATTGGTCCCGTGGGAGGTGTTGGTGCCACCCACGGCGCCGACAGAGGGATGTTTCGAGTTCTCACCCCCTAACGCCATGTTTTTTAGCCTAAGTTTAGAGATATGCAAATTATCGTCGTATTCTCAAAAAGGGAGACCCCCGGTTGTGGGTTCAGTTCCTACGAGTTACATTGGTCCCGTGGGAGGTCTTGGTGCCACCCACAGGGCCGTTTGGGGGTATTTCGAGTTTTCACCCTCTAACGTCATGTTTTTAAGCATAAGTCTAGAAATATACAAATTACCGTTGTACTCTCAAACCGAGAGACCCGCGGTTGTGGGGTCAGTTCCTAGGAATTACATTGGTCCGTTGGCAGGTGTTGGTGCCACCCACGGCTCCGTTCGGGGGCTGTTTCGAGTTTTCACCCTCTAACGTCATGTTTTTACGCCTAAGTCTAGAAATATGCCAATTACCGTCGTACTCTCAAACCGGGAGACCCGCGGCTCTGGAGTCAGTTCCTATGAGTTACATTTGTCCGTGGGAGGTGTTGGTGCCACCCACGGTGCCGTTAGAGGGTTGTTTTGAGTTTTCACCCTCTAACGCCATGTTTTTAAGCCTAAGTCTAGAAATATGCAAATTACCGTCGTATTCTCAAAACGGGAGACCCGCGGCTGTGGGCTCAGTTCCTACGAGTTACATTGGTCCCGTGGGAGGTGTTGGTGCCCCCCACGGGGCCGTTCGGGGGTGTTTCGAGTTTTCACCCTCTAACGTCATGTTTTTGAGCCCAAGTCTAGAAATATGTAAATTACCATTGTATTCTCAAACCGGGAGTCTCGCGGCTCTGAGGTCAGTTCCTACGAGTTACGTTGGTCCCGTGGGTGGTGTTGGTGCCACCCACGAGGCCGTTCGTAGGTTGTTTCGAGTTTTCACCCTCTAACGCCATGTTTTTCTTAAGTTTATAAATATGCAAATTACCATCGTACTCTTAAATCGGGAGTCCCGCGGCTGCGGGGTCAGTTCCTACAAGTTACATTGGTCCCGTGGGAGGTGTTGGTGCCACCCACCTGGCCGTTCCGGGGTTGTTTCGAGTTTTCACCGTCTAACGCCATGTTTTGCTTAAGTATAGAAATTTGAAAATTACCTTCGTACTCTCAAACCGAGAGACCCGCGATTGTGGGGTCAGTTTCTACGAGTTACATTGCTCCCGTGGGAGGTGTTAGTGCCACCCACGGGGCCATTCGGGGGCTGTTTCGAGTTTTCACCCTCTAACGTCATGTTTTTGAGCTTATGTCTAGAAATATGCAAATAACCGTCGTATTCTCAAATCGAGAGTCCCACGGCTGCGGGGTCAGTTCCTACGAGTTACATTGGTCCCGTGGGAGGTGTTGGTCCCACCCACGGGGACATTCGGGGGTTGTTTCGAGTTTTCACCCTCTAACGTCATGTTTTTAAGCCAAAGTATAGAAATATGAAAATTACCATCGTACTCTCAAACCGGGAGAACCGCGGCTGTGGGGTCAGTTCCTACGAGTTACATTGGTCCCGTGGGAGGTGTTGGTGCCACCCACGGGGCCGTTCGGGGGCTATTTCGAGTTTTCACCCTCTAACGTCATCTTTTTAAACCTAAGTGTAGAAATATGCAAATTACGATCTTACTCCCAAACCGGGAGACCCGTGGCTGTGGGGTCAGTTCCTACCAGTTACATTGGTCCCGTGGGAGATGTTGGTGCCACCCACGGTGCCGTTAGAGGGTTGTTTTTAGTTCTGACCCTCAAACGCCATGTATTTAAGCCTAAGTATAAAAATATTCAAATTATCATCATATTATCAAACCGGATGTCCCGCGGCTGCGGGGTTAGTTCTTACGAATTACATTGGTCCCATGGGAGGTCCTGGTGCCACCAACAGGGCCTTTCGGGGGCTGTTTTGAGTTTTCACCTTCTAACGCCATGTTTTGCTTAAGACTAGAAATATGCAAATTAACATCGTATTCCCAAATCGGGAGTCCCGCAGTTGCGAGATCAGTTCCTACGAGTTACATTGGTCCCGTGGGAGGTGTTGGTGCCACCCACGGGGACGTTCGGGGGATGTTTCGAATTTTCACCCTCTAATATCTTGTTTTTAAGCCTAAGTCTAGAAATATGAAAATTAAAGTCGTACTCTCAAACCGAGAGACCCGCGGAAGTGGGGTCAGTTCCTACGAGTTACATTGGTCCCGTGGGAGGTGTTGGTGCCACCCACGGGGCCGTTCGGGGGCTGTTTCCAGTTTTCACCCTCTAACGTCATGTTTTTAAGCCTAAGTGTAGAAATAGGTAAATTACCATCGTACTCTCAAACAGGGAGACCCGGGGCTATGGGGTCAGTTCCTACGAGTTACATTGGTCCCGTGGGAGGTGTTGGTTCCACCCACGGTGCCGTTAGAGGGCTATTTCGAGTTCTGACCCTCTAACGCCATGTATTTAAGCCTAAGTCTAAAAATATTAAAATTAACATCGTATTCCCAAACCGAGAGTCCCGCAGTTGCGGGATCAGTTCCTACGAGTTACATTGGTCCCGTGGGAGGTGTTGGTGCCACCCACGGGGACGTTCGGGGGATGTTTCTAGTTCTCACCCTCTAACACCATGTTTTTAAGCTAAGTTTATAACTATGCAAATTATCGTCGTATTGTCAAACTGGGAGTCCCGCTGCTGCGGGGTCAGTTCTTACGAGTTACATTGGTCCCCTGGGCGGTGTTGGTCCCACCCACGGGGACATTCGGGGGTTGTTTCGAATTTTCACCCTCTAACGTCATGTTTTTAAGCCTAAGTCTAGAAATATGAAAATTAAAGTCGTACTCTCAAACCGAGAGACCCGCGGTTGTGGGGTCAGTTCCTACGAGTTACATTGGTCCCGTGGGAGGTGTTGGTGCCACCCACGGGGCCTTTCGGGGGCTGTTTCCAGTTTTCACCCTCTAACGTCATGTTTTTATGCCTAAGTGTAGAAATATGCAAATTACCATCGTACTCTCAAACCGGGAGACCCGCGGCTGTGGGATCAGCTCCTATGTGCTACATTGGTCCCGTTGGAGGTGTTGGTGCCACCCACGGTGCCGTTATAGGGCTATTTCGAGTTCTGACCCTCTAACGCCATGTATTTAAGCCTAAGTCTAAAAATATGCAAATTAACATCGTATTCCCAAACCGGGAGTCCCGCAGTTGCGGGATCAGTTCATACGAGTTACATTGGTCCCGTGGGAGGTGTTGGTGCCACCCACGGGGACGTTCGGGGGATGTTTCTAGTTCTCACCCTCTAACAACAATTATTTAAGCCTAAGTCTAGAAATATGTGAATTATCATCGAATTCTCAAATCGGGAGCCCGGGGGCTCTGGTGTCAGTTCCTACGAATTACATTGGTCCCATGGGAGGTGTTGGCACCACCCACGAGGCCGTTTGGGGGCTATTTCGAGTTTTCACCCTCTAACGCCAAGTTTTGCTTAAGTCTAGAAATATGCAAATTACCATCGTACTCTAATACCGGGAGTCCCGCGGCTGCGGGGTCAGTTCCTACGAGTTACATTGGTCCCGTGGGTGGTGTTGGTGCCACCCACGGGACCGTTCGGGCCTTATTTCGAGTTTTCACCCTCTAACGTCATGTTTTTAAGCCTAAGTCTAGAAATAAGAAAATTACCGTGGTATTGTCAAACCGGGAGTCCCGCAACTGCGGGGTCAGTTCCTACGAGTTACATTGGTCCCGTGGGAGGTGTTGGTGCCACCCACGGGGCCGTTCTGGGGCTGTTTCGAGATTTCACCCTCTAACGTCATGTTTTTAAGCCTAAGTATAGAAATATGCAAATTACCATCGTACTCTCAAATCGGGAGACCCGCGGCTGTGGGATCAGTTCCTACGAGTTACATTGGTCCCGTGGGAGGTGTTGGTGCCACCCCCGGGGCCGTTAGGGGGATGTTTCGAGTTTTCACCCTCTAACGTCATGTTTTTAAGCCTAAGTCCAGAAATATGCAAAATACCGTCGTATTCTCAAATCGGGAGTTCCACGGCTGCGGGGTCAGTTCCTACAAGTTACATTGGTCCCGTAGGAGGTGTTGGCGCCACCCACGAGGCCGTTTGGAGGCTATTTCGAGTTTTCACCCTCTAACGCCATGTTTTTCTTAATTCTAGAAATATTCAAATTACCATCGTACTCTAAAACCGGGAGTCCCGCGGCTGCGGGATCAGTTCCTACGAGTTACACTGGTCCTGTGGGTGGTGTTGGTGCCACCCACGGGGCCGTTCGGGGGCTATTTCGAGTTTTTACCCTCTAACGTCATGTTTTTAAGCCTAAGTCTAGAACTAAGCAAATTACCGTGGTATTGTCAAATCGGGAGTCCCGCAACTGCGGGGTCAGTTCCTACGAGTTACATTGGTCCCGTGGGAGGTGTCGGTGCCACCCATGGGGCCGTTCGGGGGCTGTTTCGAGTTTTCACCCTCTAGCGTCATGTTTTTAAGCCTAAGTCTATGAATATGCAAATTATCGTAGTATTGTCAAACCGGAAGTCCCGCAGCTGGGGGGTCAGTTCCTAGGAGTTCCATTGGTCCCGTGGGAGGTGTTGGTACCACCCACGGGGCCGTTCGTGGGATGTTTCGAGTTTTCACCCTCTAACGTCATGTTTTTAAGCCTAAGTCCAGAAATATGCAAAATACCGTCGTATTCTCAAATCGGGAGTCCCACGGCTGTGGGGTCAGTTCCTATGAGTTACATTGGTCCCGTGGGAGATATTGGTGCCACCCACGGGGCCGTTCGGGGGCTGTTTTGAGTTTTGACCCTCTAACGTCATGTTTTTAAGCCTAAGTCTCGAAATATGCAAATTATCGTTGTACTCTCAAACCGGGAGACCCGTGGCTGTGGGGTCCGTTCCAACAAGTTACATTGGTCCCGTGGGAGGTGTTGGCGCCACCCACGAGGCCGTTCGGGGTCTATTTCGAGTTTTCACCCTCTAATGCCATGTTTTGCTTATGTCTAGAAATATTAAAATTTCCATCGTACTCAAAAATTGGGAGTCCCACGGCTGCGGGGTCAGTTCCTACGAGTTACATTGGTCCCTTGGGTGGTGTTGGTGCCACCCACGGGGCCGTTCGGGGGCTGTTTCGAGTTTTCACCCTCTAACGTCATGTTTTTAAGCCTAAGTCTAGAAATATAAGAATTACCGTCGTATTCTCAAACCAGGAGTCCCACGGCGGTGGGGTCAGTTCCTACGGGTTACATTGGTCCCGTGGGAAGTGTTGGTCCCACCCACGGGGACATTCGGGGGTTGTTTCGAGTTTTCTCCCTCTAACGTCATGTTTTTAAGCCTAAGTCTAGAAATATGCAAATTACCATCGTACACTCAAATCGGGAGACCCGCGGCTATGTGGTCAGTTCCTACGAGTTACATTGGTCCCGTGGGAGGTGTTGGTGCCACCCACGGGGCCGTTCGGGGGCTGTTTCGAGTTTTCACCCTCTAATGTCATGTTTTTAAGCCTAAGTGGAGAAATCTGCAAATTACCATCGTACTCTCAAACTGGGAGACCCGCGGTTGTGGGGTCAGTTCCTACGAGTTACATTGGTCCCGTGAGTGGTGTTGGTGCCACCCATGGTGCCGTTAGAGGGCTGTTTCGAGTTCTCACCCTCTAACGCCTTGTATTTAAGCCTTAGTCTGAAAATATTCAAATTATCATCGTATTCTCAAACCGGGAGTTCCGCGGCTGTGGGGTCAGTTCCTACGAGATACATTGGTCCCGTGGGAGGTGTTCGTACCACCCACGAGGCCGTTCGGGGGCTGTTTCGAGTTTACACCCTCTAACGTCATGTTTTTAAGCATAAGTCTAGAAATATGAAAATTACCGTCGTATTCTCAAATCGGGAAATCTGAGGCTGTGGTGTCAGTTCCTACGAGTTACGTTGGTCCCGTGGGAGGTGTTGGTGCCACCCTCGGGGTCGTTCGGGGACTGTTTCGAGTTTTCACCCTCTAACGTCATGTTTTTAAGCCTAAGTCTAGAGATATGAAAATTACCGTGGTATTGTCAAACTGGGAGTCCCGCAACTGCGGGGTCAGTTCCTACGAGTTACATTGGTCCCGTGGGAGGTGTTGGTGCCACCCACGGGGCCGTTCGGGGGCTGTTTCGAGTTTTCACCCTCTAACGTCATGTTTTTAAGCCTAAGTCTAGAAATATGCAAAATACCGTCGTATTCTCAAATCGGGAGTCCCGCGGCTGCGGGGTCAGTTCCTACGAGTTACATTGGCCCCGTGGGAGATGTTGGTGCCACCCACGGGGCCGTTCGGGGGCTGTTTCGAGTTTTCACCCTCTAACGTCATGTTTTTAAGCCTAAGTCTCGAAATATGCAAATTATCGTTGTACTCTCAAACCGGGAGACCCGCGGCTGTGGGGTCAGTTCCAACAAGTTACATTGGTCCCGTGGGAGGTGGCGCCACCCACGAGGCCGTTCGGGGGCTATTTCGACTTTTCACCCTCTAATGCCATGTTTTGCTTATGTCTAAAAATATTAAAATTTCCATCGTACTCAAAAATTGGGAGTCTCGCGGCTGCGGGGTCAGTTCCTACGAGTTACATTGGTCCCTTGGGTGGTCTTGGTGCCACCCACGGGGCCGTTCGGGGGCTGTTTCGAGTTTTCACCCTCTAACGTCATGTTTTTAAGCCGAAGTCAAGAAATATACGAATTACCGTCGTATTCTCAAACTGGGAGTCCCACGGCGGTGGGGTCAGTTCCTACGGGTTACATTGGTCCCGTGGGAGGTGTTGGTCCCACCCACGGGGACATTCGGGGGCTGTTTCGAGTTTTCTCCCTCTAACGTCATGTTTTTAAGCCTAAGTCTAGAAATATGCAAATTACCATCGTACTCTCGAATCGGGAGACCCGCGGCTATGGGGTCAGTTCCTACGAGTTACATTGGTCCCGTGGGAGGTGTTGGTGCCACCCACGGGGCCGTTCGGGGGCTGTTTCGAGTTTTCACCCTCTAATGTCATGTTTTTAAGCCTAAGTGGAGAAATCTTCCAATTACCATCGTACTCTCAAACTGGGAGACCCGCGGTTGTGGGGTCAGTTCCTACGAGTTACATTGGTCCCGTGAGTGGTGTTGGTGCCACCCATGGTGCCGTTAGAGGGCTGTTTCGAGTTCTCACCCTCTAACGCCTTGTATTTAAGCCTAAGTCTGAAAATATTCAAATTATCATCGTATTCTCAAACCGGGAGTTCCGCGGCTGTGGGGTCAGATCCTACGAGATACATTGGTCCCGTGGGAGGTGTTCGTGCCACCCACGAGGCCGTTTGGGGGCTGTTTCGAGTTTACACCCTCTAACGTCATGTTTTTAAGCCTAAGTCTAGAAATATGCAAATTACCGTCGTATTCTCAAACCGGGAGATCTGAGGTTGTTTTGTCAGTTCCTACGAGTTACGTTGGTCCCGTGGGAGGTGTTGGTGCCACCCTCGGGGTCGTTCGGGGGCTGTTTCGAGTTTTCACCCTCTAACGTCATGTTTTTAAGCCTAAGTCTAGAAATATGCAAAATACCGTCGTATTCTCAAATCGGGAGTCCCGCGGCTGCGGGGTCAGTTCCTACGAGTTACATTGGTCCCGTGGGAGATGTTGGTGCCACCCACGGGGCCGTTCGGGGGCTGTTTCGAGTTTTCACCCTCTAACGTCATGTTTTTAAGCCTAAGTCTCGAAATATGAAAATTATCGTTGTACTCTCAAACCGGGAGACCCGCGGCTGTGGGGTGAGTTCCAACAAGTTACATTGGTCCCGTGGGAGGTGTTGGCGCCATCCACGAGGCCGTTCGGGGGCTATTTCGAGTTTTCACCCTCTAATGCCATGTTTTGCTTATGTCTAGAAATATTAAAATTTCCATCGTACTCAAAAATTGGGAGTCCCGCGGCTGCGGGGTCAGTTCCTACGAGTTACATTGGTCCCTTGGGTGGTGTTGGTGCCACCCACGGGGCCGTTCGGGGGCTATTTCGAGTTTTCACCCTCTAACGTCATGTTTTTAAGCCTAAGTCTAGAAATATACAAATTACCGTCGTATTCTCAAACCGGGAGTCCCACGGTGGTGGGGTCAGTTCCTACGGGTTACATTGGTCCCGTAGGAGGTGTTGGTCCCACCCACGGGGACATTCGGGGGCTGTTTCGAGTTTTCTCCCTCTAACGTCATGTTTTTAAGCCTAAGTCTAGAAATATGCAAATTACCATCGTACTCTCAAACCGGGAGACCAGCGGCTATGGGGTCAGTTCTTACGAGTTACATTTGTCCAGTGGGAGGTGTTGGTCCCACCCACGGGGCCGTTCGGGGACTGTTTCGAGTTTTCACCCTCTAACGTCATGTTTTTAAGCCTAATTGAAGAAATATGCAAATTACCATCGTACTCTCAAACTGGGAGACCCGCGGCTGTGGGGTCAGTTCCTACGAGTTACATTGGTCCAGTGAGTGGTGTTGGTGCCACCCACGGTGCCATTAGAGGGCTGTTTCGAGTTCTCACCCTCTAACGCCTTGTATTTAAGCCTAAGTCTAAAAATATTCAAATTATCATAGTATTCTCAAACCGGGAGTCCCGCGGCTGTGGGGTCAGTTCCTACGAGTTACATTGGTCCCGTGGGAGGTGTTCGTGCCACCCACAAGGCCGTTTGGGGTCTGTTTCGAGTTTTCACCCTCTAACGTCTTGTTTTTAAGCCTAAGTATAGAAATATGCAAATTACCGTCGTATTTTCAAACCGGGAGATCCGAGGTTATGGGGTCAGTTCCTACGAGTTACGTTGGTCCCGTGGGAGGTGTTGGTGCCACCCTCGGGGTCGTTCGGGGGCTGTTTCGAGTTTTCACCCTCTAACGTCATGTTTTTAAACCTAAGTCTAGAAATATGCAAATTACCGTCGTATTCTCAAACCGGGAGTCCCACGGCTGCGGGGTCAGTTCCTACGAGTTACATTGGTCCCGTGGGAGGTGTTGGTCCCACCCACGGGGACGTTCGGGGGCTGTTTCGAGTTTTCACACACTAACATCATGTTTTTAAACCTAAGTATATAAATATGAAAATTACCGTCGTACTCTCAAATCGGGAGACCCGGGGCTGTGGGGTCAGTTCCTACAAGTTACATTGGTCCCGTGGGGGGTCTTGGTGCCACCCACGGTGCCGTCAGAGAGCTGTTTCCAGTTCTCACCCTCAAACGCCATGTTTTTAAGCCTAAGATTAGAAATATGCAAATTACCATCGTATTCTAAAACCGGGAGACCCGCGGTTGTGGGCTCAGTTCCTACGAGTTACATTGGTCCCCTAGGAGGTGTTGGTGCCACCCACGGGGCCGTTCGGGGACTATTTCGAGTTTTCACCCTCTAACGTCATGTTTTTAAGCCTAAGTCTCGAAATATGCAAATTACCGTTGTACTCTGAAACCGAGAGACCCGCGACTATGGGGTCAGTTCCTACGAATTACATTGGTCCCGTGGGAGGTGTTGGTGCCACCCACGGGGCTGTTCGGGGGCTGTTTCGAGTTTTCACCCTCTAACGTCATGTTTTTAAGCTTAAGTCTAGAAATATGCAAATTACTGTCGTACTCTCAAACCGGGAGACCCGCGGCTGTGGGATCAGTTCCTACGAGTTACATTGGTCCATGGGAGGTGTTGGTGCCACCCACGGTGCCGTTAGAGGGTTGTTTCGAGTTCTCACCCTCTAACGCCATGTTTTTAAGCCTAAGTATAGAAATATCCAAATTACCATCGTATTCTCAAACCGGGAGACCCGCGGCTGTGGGCTCAGTTCCTACGAGTTACATTGGTCCCGTGGGAGGTGTTGGTGGCCCCCACGGGGGTGTTTCGAGTTTTCACCCTCTAACGTCATGTTTTTAAACCTAAGTCTAGAAATATGTATATTACTGTTGTATTCGCAAATCGGGAGTCTCGCGGCCCTTAGGTCAGTTGCTACGAGTTACATTGGTCCCGTGGGAGGTGTTGGCGCCACCCACGAGACCGTTCGGAGGTTGTTTCGAGTTTTTACCCTCTAACGCCACGTTTTGCTTAAGTTTAGAAATATGCAAATTACCGTTGTACTCTTAAATCGGGAGTCCCGCGGTTATGGGGTCAGTTCCTACGAATTACATTGGTCCCGTGGGAGGTGTTGGTGCCACCCACGGGGCCGTTCGGGGTCTATTTCGAGTTTTCACCCTCTAACGTCATGTTTTTAAGCCTAAGTCTATAAATATGCAAATTACCATCGTACTCTCAAACCGGGAGACCCGCGGCTGTGGGGTCAGTTCCTACGAGTTACATTGGTCCCGTGGGAGCTATTGGTGCCACCCACGGTGCCGTCAGAGGGCTGTTTCGAGTTCTCACCCCCTAACGCCATGTTTTTAAGCCTAAGTCTAGAAATAAGCAAATTACCGTGGTATTGTCAAACCGGGAGTCCCGCAACTGCGGGGTCAGTTCCTACGAGTTACATTGGTCCCGTGGGAGGTGTTGGTGCCACCCACAGGGCCGTTCGGGGGCTGTTACGAGTTTTCACCCTCTAGCGCCATGTTTTTAAGCCTAAGTCTATGAATATGCAAATTACCGTGGTATTGTCAAACCGGAAGTCCCGCAGCTGCGGGGTCAGTTCCTACGAGTTACATTGGTCCCGTGGGAGGTGTTGGTGCCACCCACGGGGCCGTTCGGGAGATGTTTCGAGTTTTCACCCTCTAACGTCATGTTTTTAAGCCTAAGTCTGGAAATATGCAAAATACCATCGTACTCTCAAACCGGGAGACCCGCGGCTGTGGATTCAGTTCCTACGAGTTACATTGGTCCAGTGGGTGGTGTTGATGCCACCCACGGGGCCGTTCGGGGGCTATTTCGAGTTTTCACCCTCTAACGTCATGTTTTTAAGCCTAAGTCTAGAAATAAGCAAATTACCATGGTATTGTCAAACCGGGAGTCCCGCAACTGCGGGGTCAGTTCCTACGAGTTACATTGGTCCCGTGGGAGGTGTTGGTGCCACCCACGGGGCCGTTCGGGGGTTGTTTCGAGTTTTCACCCTCTAACGTCATGTTTTTAAGCCTTAGTGAAGAAATATGAAAATTACCATCGTACTCTCAAACCGGGAGACCCGCGGCTATGGGGTCAGTTCCTACGAGTTACATTGGTCCAGTGGGAGGTGTTGGTGCCACCCACGGGGCCGTTCGGGGGCTGTTTCGAGTTTTCACCCTCTAACGTCATGTTTTTAAGCCTAAGTGAAGAAATATGCAAATTACCATCGTACTCTCAAACTGGGAGACCCGCGGCTGTGGGGTCAGTTCCTACGAGTTACATTGGTCCCGTGAGTGGTGTTGGTGCCACCCACGGTGCCGTTAGAGGGCTGTTTCGAGTTCTCACCCTCTAACACCTTGTATTTAAGCCTAAGTCTAAAAATATTCAAATTATCATCGTATTCTCAAATCGGGAGTCCTGCGGCTGTGGGGTCAGTTACTACGAGTTACATTGGTCCTGTGGGAGGTGTTCGTGCCACCCACGGGGCCGTTTGGGGGTTTTTTCGAGTTTTCACCATCTAACGTCATGTTTTTAAGCCTAAGTCAGGAAATATGCAAATTACCGTCGTATTCTCAAACCGGGAGATCCGAGGCTTTGGGGTCAGTTCCTACGAGTTACGTTGGTCCCGTGGGAGGTGTTGGTGCCACCCTCGGGGTCGTTCGGGGGCTGTTTCGAGTTTCACCCTCTAACGTCATGTTTTTAAACCTAAGTATAGAAATATGAAAATTACCGTCGTATTCTCAAACCGAGAGTCCCACGGCTACGGGGTCAGTTCCTATGAGTTACATTGGTCCCGTGGGAGGTGTTGGTCCCACCCACGGGGAGGTTCGGGGTCTGTTTCGTGTTTTCACACACTAACATCATGTTTTTAAGCCTAAGTATATAAATATGAAAATTACCGTCGTACTCTCAAACCGGGAGACCAGCGGCTGTGGGGTCAGTTCCTTCAAGTTACATTGGTCCCGTGGGAGGTCTTGGTGCCACCCACGGTGCCTTCAGAGGGCTGTTTCGAGTTCTCCCCCTCAAACGCCATGTTTTTAAGCCTAAGTTAGAAATATACAAATTACCATCTTATTCTCAAACCGGGAGACCCGAGGTTGTGGGGTCAGTTCCTACGAGTTACATTGGTCCCGTAGGAGGTGTTGGTGCCACCCACGGGGCTTTTCGGGGGCAATTTCGAGTTTTTACCCTCTAACGTCATGTTTTTAAGCCTAAGTCTTGAAATATGCAAATTACCGTTGTACTCTGAAACCGAGAGACCCGCGGCTGTGGGGTCAGTTCCTACGAATTACATTGGTCCCGTGGGAGGTGTTGGTCCCACCCACGGGGCTGTTTCGAGTTTTCACCCTCAAACATCATGTTTTTAAGCTTAAGTCTAGAAATATGCAAATTACCGTCGTACTCTCAAACCGGGAGACCCGCGGCTGTGGGGTCAGTTCCTAGGAGTTACATTGGTCCGTGGGAGGTGTTGGTGCCACCCACGGTGCCGTTAGAGGGTTGTTTCGAGTTCTCACCCTCTAACGCCATGTTTTTAAGCCTAAGTGTAGATATATGCAAATTACCATCGTATTCTAAAATCGGGAGACCCGCGGCTGTGGGCTCAGTTCCTACGAGTTACATTGGTCCTGTGGGTGGTGTTGGTGCCCCCCACGGGGGTGTTTCAAGTTTTCATCCTCTAACGTCATGTTTTTAAGCCTAAGTCTAGAAATATGTAAATTACTGGTGTATTCTCAAACCGGGAGTCTCGCGGCCCTTGGGTCAGTTCCTATGAGTTACATTGGTCCCGTGGGAGGTGTTAGCGCCACCCACGAGACCGTTCGGAGGTTGTTTCGAGTTTTCACCCTCTAACACCACGTTTTACTTAAGTTTAAAAATATGCAAATTACCGTCGTACTCTTAAATCGGGAGTCCCGCGGTTGCGGTTTTAGTTCCTACGTGTTACATTGGTCCAGTGGGAGGTGTTGGTGCCACCCACGTGGCCGTTCGGAGGTTGTTTCGAGTTTTCACCCTCTAACGCCATGTTTTGCTAATGTCTAGAAATATGCAATTTACCATCGTACTCTCAAACCGGGAGACCCGCGGCTGTGGGGTCAGTTCCTACGAGTTACATTGGTCCGTGGGAGGTGTTGGTGCCACCCACGGTGCCGTTAGAGGGCTGTTTCGAGTTCTCACCCTCTAACGCCATGTTTTTAAGCCTAAGTCTAGAAATATACAAATGACTGTCGTAATCTCAAACCGGGAGACCCGCGGTTGGGGGGTCAGTTCCTATGAGTTACATTGGTCCGTGGGAGGTGTTGGTGCCACCCACGGTGCCGTTAGAGGGCTTTTTCGAGTTCTCACCCTCTAACGCCATATTTTTAAGCCTAAGTCTAGAAATATGCAAATTACCGTCGTATTCTCAAACCGGGAGACCCGCGGATGTGGGCTCAGTTCCTACGAGTTACATTGGTCCCGTGGAAGGTGTTGGTGCCCCCCCCCCCCCCCCCCCCGGGGCCGTTCGGGGGTGTTTTGAGTTTTCACCCTCTAACGTCATGTCTTTAAGCGTAAGTCTAGAAATATGTAAATTATCATTGTATTCTCAAACAGGGAGTCTCGCGGCCCTGGGGTCAGTTCCAACGACTTACAGTGATCCCGTGGGAGGTGTTGGCGCCACCCACGAGGCGGTTCGGAGGTTGTTTCGAGTTTTCAACCTCTAACGCCATGTTTTACTTAAGTTTAGAAATATGCAAATTACCGTCGTACTCTTAAATCGGGAGTCCCGCGGTTGCTGGGTCAGTTCCTACGAGTTAGATTGGTCCCGTGGCAGGTGCTGGTGCCACCCACATGGCCGTTCGGGGGTTGTTTCGAGTTTTCACCCTCTAACGCCATGTTTTGCTTAACTCTACAAATATGCATATTACCATCGTATTCTAGAAACCGGGACCCCATGGCTGCGGGGTCAGTTCCTACGAGTTACATTGGTCCCGTGGGAGGCGTTGGTCCCACCCACGGGGACGTTCGGGGGTGTTTTGAGTTTTAACCCTCTAACGTTATGTTTTTAAGCCTAAGCCTAGAAATATACAAATTACCGTCGTACTCTCAAATCGGGAGACCCGCGGCTGTGGGGTCAGTTCCTACGAGTTACATTGGTCCCGTGAGAGGTGTTGGTGCCACCCACGGTGCCGTCAGAGGGATGTTACGAGTTCTCACCCTCTAACGCCATGTTTTTAAGCCTAAGTATAGAAATATGCAAATTACCGTCGTATTCTCAAACCGAGAGACCCGCAGTTGTGGGCTCAGTTCCTACGAGTTACATTGGTCCCGTGGGAGGTGTTGGTGAACCCACGGGACCGTTCGGGGGCTATTTCGAGTTTTCACCCTCTAACGTCATGTTTTTAAGCCTAAGTCTAGAAATATGCAAATTACCGTTGTAATATCAAACCGAGAGACCCGCGGCTGTGGGGTCAGTTCCTACGAATTACATTGGTCCCGTGGGAGGTGCTGGTGCCACCCACGGGGTCGTTCGGGAGTAATTTCGAGTTTTCACCCTCTAACATCATGTTTTTAAGCCTAAGTCTAGAAATATGCAAATTACCATCATACTCTCAAACCGGGAGACCCGCGGCTGTGGGGTCAGTTCCTACGAGTTACATTGGTCCGTGGGAGGTGTTGGTGCCACCCACGGTGCCGTTAGAGGGCAGTTTCGAGTTCTCACCCTCTAACGCTATATTTTTAAGCCTAAGTCTGGAAATATGCAAATTACCGTCGTATTCTTAAACCGGGAGACCCGCGGATGTGGGCTCAGTTCCTACGAGTTACATTGGTCCCGTGGGAGGTGTTGGCGCCACCCACGGGGCCGTTTGGGGGATGTTTCGAGTTTTCACCCTCTAACGTCATGTTTGTAAGCCTAAGTCTATAAATATGCAAATTACAGTTGTACTATAAAACCGAGAGACCCGCGGTTGTGGGGTCAGTTCTTACGAATTGCATTGGTCTCGTGGGAGGTGTTGGTGCCACCAACGGGGCCGTTCGGGGGCTGTTTTGAGTTTTCACACTTTAACTTAATGTTTTTAAGCCTAAGTCTAGAAATATGAAAATTACCGTCGTATTCTCAAACCGGGAGACCCGCGGATGTGGGCTCAGTTCCTACGAGTTACATTGGTCCCGTCGGAGGTGTTGGTGCCACCCACGGTGCCGTTAGAGGGCTGTTTCGAGTTCGCACCCTCTAACACCTCGTATTTAAGCCTAAGTCTAAAAATATTCAAATTATCGCTGTATTCTCAAACTGGGAGTCTCGCGGCTGTGGGATCAGTTCCTACGAGTTACATTGGTCCCGTGGGAGGTGTTGGTGCCACCCATGGGGCCATTTGGGGGTTGTTTCGAGTTTTCACCCTCTAACGTCTTGTTTTTAAGCCTAAGTCTAGAAATATGCAAATTACCGTCGTATTCTCCAATCGAGAGATCCGCGGATGTGGGGTCAGTTCCTACGAGTTACATTGGTCCCGTGGGAGGTGTTGGTGCCACCCACGGTGTCGTTCGGGGGCTGTTTTGAGTTTTCACCCTCTAACGTCATGTTTTTAATCCCAAGTCTAGAAATATGCAAATTACCGTCGTATTCTCAAACCGGGAGTCCCCCGGCTGCGGGGTCAGTTCCTACGAGTTACATTGGTCCCGTGGGAGGTGTTGGTGCCACCCACGGGGCCGTTCGGGGGTTGTTTCGAGTTTTCACCCTCTAACGTCATGTTTTTAAGCCTTAGTGAAGAAATATGAAAATTACCATCGTACTCTCAAACCGGGAGACCCGCGGCTATGGGGTCAGTTCCTACGAGTTACATTGGTCCAGTGGGAGGTGTTGGTGCCACCCACGGGGCCGTTCGGGGGCTGTTTCGAGTTTTCACCCTCTAACGTCATGTTTTTAAGCCTAAGTGAAGAAATATGCAAATTACCATCGTACTCTCAAACTGGGAGACCCGCGGCTGTGGGGTCAGTTCCTACGAGTTACATTGGTCCCGTGAGTGGTGTTGGTGCCACCCACGGTGCCGTTAGAGGGCTGTTTCGAGTTCTCACCCTCTAACACCTTGTATTTAAGCCTAAGTCTAAAAATATTCAAATTATCATCGTATTCTCAAATCGGGAGTCCTGCGGCTGTGGGGTCAGTTACTACGAGTTACATTGGTCCTGTGGGAGGTGTTCGTGCCACCCACGGGGCCGTTTGGGGGTTTTTTCGAGTTTTCACCATCTAACGTCATGTTTTTAAGCCTAAGTCAGGAAATATGCAAATTACCGTCGTATTCTCAAACCGGGAGATCCGAGGCTTTGGGGTCAGTTCCTACGAGTTACGTTGGTCCCGTGGGAGGTGTTGGTGCCACCCTCGGGGTCGTTCGGGGGCTGTTTCGAGTTTCACCCTCTAACGTCATGTTTTTAAACCTAAGTATAGAAATATGAAAATTACCGTCGTATTCTCAAACCGAGAGTCCCACGGCTACGGGGTCAGTTCCTATGAGTTACATTGGTCCCGTGGGAGGTGTTGGTCCCACCCACGGGGAGGTTCGGGGTCTGTTTCGTGTTTTCACACACTAACATCATGTTTTTAAGCCTAAGTATATAAATATGAAAATTACCGTCGTACTCTCAAACCGGGAGACCAGCGGCTGTGGGGTCAGTTCCTTCAAGTTACATTGGTCCCGTGGGAGGTCTTGGTGCCACCCACGGTGCCTTCAGAGGGCTGTTTCGAGTTCTCCCCCTCAAACGCCATGTTTTTAAGCCTAAGTTAGAAATATACAAATTACCATCTTATTCTCAAACCGGGAGACCCGAGGTTGTGGGGTCAGTTCCTACGAGTTACATTGGTCCCGTAGGAGGTGTTGGTGCCACCCACGGGGCTTTTCGGGGGCAATTTCGAGTTTTCACCCTCTAACGTCATGTTTTTAAGCCTAAGTCTTGAAATATGCAAATTACCGTTGTACTCTGAAACCGAGAGACCCGCGGCTGTGGGGTCAGTTCCTACGAATTACATTGGTCCCGTGGGAGGTGTTGGTCCCACCCACGGGGCTGTTTCGAGTTTTCACCCTCAAACATCATGTTTTTAAGCTTAAGTCTAGAAATATGCAAATTACCGTCGTACTCTCAAACCGGGAGACCCGCGGCTGTGGGGTCAGTTCCTAGGAGTTACATTGGTCCGTGGGAGGTGTTGGTGCCACCCACGGTGCCGTTAGAGGGTTGTTTCGAGTTCTCACCCTCTAACGCCATGTTTTTAAGCCTAAGTGTAGATATATGCAAATTACCATCGTATTCTAAAATCGGGAGACCCGCGGCTGTGGGCTCAGTTCCTACGAGTTACATTGGTCCTGTGGGTGGTGTTGGTGCCCCCCACGGGGGTGTTTCAAGTTTTCATCCTCTAACGTCATGTTTTTAAGCCTAAGTCTAGAAATATGTAAATTACTGGTGTATTCTCAAACCGGGAGTCTCGCGGCCCTTGGGTCAGTTCCTATGAGTTACATTGGTCCCGTGGGAGGTGTTAGCGCCACCCACGAGACCGTTCGGAGGTTGTTTCGAGTTTTCACCCTCTAACACCACGTTTTACTTAAGTTTAAAAATATGCAAATTACCGTCGTACTCTTAAATCGGGAGTCCCGCGGTTGCGGTTTTAGTTCCTACGTGTTACATTGGTCCAGTGGGAGGTGTTGGTGCCACCCACGTGGCCGTTCGGAGGTTGTTTCGAGTTTTCACCCTCTAACGCCATGTTTTGCTAATGTCTAGAAATATGCAATTTACCATCGTACTCTCAAACCGGGAGACCCGCGGCTGTGGGGTCAGTTCCTACGAGTTACATTGGTCCGTGGGAGGTGTTGGTGCCACCCACGGTGCCGTTAGAGGGCTGTTTCGAGTTCTCACCCTCTAACGCCATGTTTTTAAGCCTAAGTCTAGAAATATACAAATGACTGTCGTAATCTCAAACCGGGAGACCCGCGGTTGGGGGGTCAGTTCCTATGAGTTACATTGGTCCGTGGGAGGTGTTGGTGCCACCCACGGTGCCGTTAGAGGGCTTTTTCGAGTTCTCACCCTCTAACGCCATATTTTTAAGCCTAAGTCTAGAAATATGCAAATTACCGTCGTATTCTCAAACCGGGAGACCCGCGGATGTGGGCTCAGTTCCTACGAGTTACATTGGTCCCGTGGAAGGTGTTGGTGCCCCCCCCCCCCCCCCCCGGGGCCGTTCGGGGGTGTTTTGAGTTTTCACCCTCTAACGTCATGTCTTTAAGCGTAAGTCTAGAAATATGTAAATTATCATTGTATTCTCAAACAGGGAGTCTCGCGGCCCTGGGGTCAGTTCCAACGACTTACAGTGGTCCCGTGGGAGGTGTTGGCGCCACCCACGAGGCGGTTCAGAGGTTGTTTCGAGTTTTCAACCTCTAACGCCATGTTTTACTTAAGTTTAGAAATATGCAAATTACCGTCGTACTCTTAAATCGGGAGTCCCGCGGTTGCTGGGTCAGTTCCTACGAGTTAGATTGGTCCCGTGGCAGGTGCTGGTGCCACCCACATGGCCGTTCGGGGGTTGTTTCGAGTTTTCACCCTCTAACGCCATGTTTTGCTTAACTCTACAAATATGCATATTACCATCGTATTCTAGAAACCGGGACCCCATGGCTGCGGGGTCAGTTCCTACGAGTTACATTGGTCCCGTGGGAGGCGTTGGTCCCACCCACGGGGACGTTCGGGGGTGTTTTGAGTTTTAACCCTCTAACGTTATGTTTTTAAGCCTAAGCCTAGAAATATACAAATTACCGTCGTACTCTCAAATCGGGAGACCCGCGGCTGTGGGGTCAGTTCCTACGAGTTACATTGGTCCCGTGAGAGGTGTTGGTGCCACCCACGGTGCCGTCAGAGGGATGTTACGAGTTCTCACCCTCTAACGCCATGTTTTTAAGCCTAAGTATAGAAATATGCAAATTACCGTCGTATTCTCAAACCGAGAGACCCGCAGTTGTGGGCTCAGTTCCTACGAGTTACATTGGTCCCGTGGGAGGTGTTGGTGAACCCACGGGACCGTTCGGGGGCTATTTCGAGTTTTCACCCTCTAACGTCATGTTTTTAAGCCTAAGTCTAGAAATATGCAAATTACCGTTGTAATATCAAACCGAGAGACCCGCGGCTGTGGGGTCAGTTCCTACGAATTACATTGGTCCCGTGGGAGGTGCTGGTGCCACCCACGGGGTCGTTCGGGAGTAATTTCGAGTTTTCACCCTCTAACATCATGTTTTTAAGCCTAAGTCTAGAAATATGCAAATTACCATCATACTCTCAAACCGGGAGACCCGCGGCTGTGGGGTCAGTTCCTACGAGTTACATTGGTCCGTGGGAGGTGTTGGTGCCACCCACGGTGCCGTTAGAGGGCAGTTTCGAGTTCTCACCCTCTAACGCTATATTTTTAAGCCTAAGTCTGGAAATATGCAAATTACCGTCGTATTCTTAAACCGGGAGACCCGCGGATGTGGGCTCAGTTCCTACGAGTTACATTGGTCCCGTGGGAGGTGTTGGCGCCACCCACGGGGCCGTTTGGGGGATGTTTCGAGTTTTCACCCTCTAACGTCATGTTTGTAAGCCTAAGTCTATAAATATGCAAATTACAGTTGTACTATAAAACCGAGAGACCCGCGGTTGTGGGGTCAGTTCTTACGAATTGCATTGGTCTCGTGGGAGGTGTTGGTGCCACCAACGGGGCCGTTCGGGGGCTGTTTTGAGTTTTCACACTTTAACTTAATGTTTTTAAGCCTAAGTCTAGAAATATGAAAATTACCGTCGTATTCTCAAACCGGGAGACCCGCGGATGTGGGCTCAGTTCCTACGAGTTACATTGGTCCCGTCGGAGGTGTTGGTGCCACCCACGGTGCCGTTAGAGGGCTGTTTCGAGTTCTCACCCTCTAACACCTCGTATTTAAGCCTAAGTCTAAAAATATTCAAATTATCGCTGTATTCTCAAACTGGGAGTCTCGCGGCTGTGGGATCAGTTCCTACGAGTTACATTGGTCCCGTGGGAGGTGTTGGTGCCACCCATGGGGCCATTTGGGGGTTGTTTCGAGTTTTCACCCTCTAACGTCTTGTTTTTAAGCCTAAGTCTAGAAATATGCAAATTACCGTCGTATTCTCCAATCGAGAGATCCGCGGATGTGGGGTCAGTTCCTACGAGTTACATTGGTCCCGTGGGAGGTGTTGGTGCCACCCACGGTGTCGTTCGGGGGCTGTTTTGAGTTTTCACCCTCTAACGTCATGTTTTTAATCCCAAGTCTAGAAATATGCAAATTACCGTCGTATTCTCAAACCGGGAGTCCCCCGGCTGCGGGGTCAGTTCCTACGAGTTACATTGGTCCCACCCACGAGGACGTTCGGGGGTTGTTTCTAGTTTTCACCCTCTAACGTCATCTTTTTAAGCCTAAGTCGATAAATATTCAAATTACCGTCGTACTCTCAAACCGGGAGAACCGCAGCTGTGGGGTCAGTTCCTACGAGTTACATTGGTCCCGTGGGAGGTGTTGGTGCCACCCACGGTGCCGTCAGAGGGCTGTTTCGAGTTCTCACCCTCTAACGCCATCTTTTTAAGCCTAAGTTTAGAAATATGCAAATTACCGTCGTATTCTCGAACCAGTATACCCGCGGTTGTAGGCTCAGTTCCTACGAGTTACATTGGTCCGTGGGAGGTGTTGGTGCCACCCACGGGGCCGTTCGGGGGTTATTTTGAGTTTTCACCCTCAAACGTCATGTTTTTAAGCCTAAGTCTAGAAATATACAAATTACCATTGTACTCTGAAATCGAGAGACCCGCGGCTGTGGGGTCAGTTCCTATGAATTACATTGGTCCCGTGGGAGGTGTTGGTGCCACCCACGGGGCCGTTCGGGGGCTGTTTCGAGTTTTCACCCTCTAACGTCATGTTTTTAAGCCTAGGTCTAAAATATATAAATTACCGTCGTACTCTCAAACCGGGAGACCCGCGGCTGTGGGATCAGTTCCTTCGAGTTACATTGGTCTCGTGGGTGTTGTTGGTGCCACCCACGGTGCCGTTAGACGGATGTTTCGAGTTCTCACCCTCTAATGTCATGTTTTTAAGCCTAAGTCTAGAAATATTCAAATGATCATCGTATTCTCAAACCGGGAGATTCGCGGTTGTGGGGTCAGTTCGTACGAGTTACATTGGTCCCGTGGGAGGTGTTGTTGCCACCCACGGGGTTGTTCGGGGGCTGTTTCGAGTTTTCACCCTCTAACGTCATGTTTTTAAACCTAAGTCTAGAAAGATGCAAATTACCATCGTATTCTCAAACCGGGAGTCCCACGGCTGCGGGGTCAGTTCCTACGAGTTACATTGGTCCCGTGGGAGGTATTGTTCCCACCAACGGGGACTTTCAGGGTTGTTTTGAGTTTTCACCCTCTAACGTCATGTTTTTAAGCCTAAGTCTATAAATATGCAAATTACCATCGTACTCTCAAACCGGGAGACCCGCGGCTGTGGGGTCAGTTCCTACGAGTTACATTGGTCCCGTGGGAGGTGTTGGTGCCACCCACGGTGCCGTCAGAGGGCTATTTCGAGTTCTCACCCTCTAACGCCATGTTTTTAAGCCTAAGTTTATAAATATGCAAATTACCGTCGTATTCTCAAACCGGGAGACCCGCGGTTGTGGGCTCAGTTCTTACGAGTTACATTGGTCCCGTGGGAGGTGTTGGTCCCGTGGGAGGTGTTGGTCCCACCCTCGGGGCCGTTCGGGGGCTACTTCGAGTTTTCACCCTCTAATGTCTTGTTTTTAAGCCTAAGTCTAGAAATATGCAAATTACCGTTGTACTCTCAAACCGAGAGACCCGCGGCTGTGGGGTCAGTTCCTACGAATTACATTGGTCCCGTGGGAGGTGTTGGTACCACCCACGGGGCAGTTCGGGGGCTGTTTCGAGTTTTCACCCTCTAACGTCATGTTTTTAAGCATAAGTCTAGAAATATTCAAATTATCGTCGTATTCTCAAACCGGGAGTCCCGCGATTGTGGGCTCAGTTCCTACGAGTCACATTGGTCCCGTGGGAGGTTTTGGTGCCACCCACGGGACCGTTCGGGGGAAATTTCGAGTTTTCACCCTCTAACGTCATCGTTTTAAGCCTAAGTCTAGAAATATGCAAATTACCGTTGTACTCTTCAACCGAGAGACCCGCGGCTGTGGGGTAAGTTCCTACGAATTACATTGGTCCCGTGGGAGGTGTTGGTGCCACCCACGTTGCCGTTCGGGAGATATTTCGAGTTTTCAACCTCTAACGTCATGTTTTTAAGCCTAAGTCTCGAAATATGTAAATTACCGTTGTACTCTGAAACCGAGAGACCCGCGGCTGTGGGGTCAGTTCCTACAAATTACATTGGTCCCGTGGGAGGTGTTGGTGCCACCCACGGGGCTATTTTGAGTTCTCACCCTCTAACGTCATGTTTTTAAGCCTAAGCCTATAAATACGTAAATTACCGTTGCATTCTCAAACCGGGAGTCCCGCGGCTCCGGGGGTCAGTTCCTACGAGTTACATTGGTCCCGTGGGAGGTGTTGGCGCCACCCACGGGGCCGTTTGGGGGATGTTTCGAGTTTTCACCCTCTAACGACATGTTTTTAAGCCTAAGTCTAGAAATATGCAAATTACCATCGTACTCTCAAACCGGGAGACCCGCGGCTGTGGGGTCAGTTCCTACGAGTTACATTGGTCCGTGGGAGGTGTTGGTGCGACCCACGGTGCCGTTAGAGGACTGTTTCGAGTTCTCACCCTCTAACGCCATGTTTTTAAGCCCAAGTCTAGAAATATGTAAATTACCATCGTATTCTTAAAACGGGAGACCCGCTGCTGTGGGCTCAGTTCCTACGAGTTACATTGGTCCCATGGGAGGTGTTGGTGCCCCCCACGGGGCCGTTCGGGGGTGTTTCGAGTTTTCACCCTCTAACGTCTTGTTTTTAAGCCTAAGTCTAAAAATATATAAATTACCGTTGTATTCTCAAACCGGGAGTTCCGCGGCTCCGGGGGTCAGTTCCTACGAGTTACATTGGTCCCGCGGGAGGTGTTGACGCCACCCACGGGGCCGTTTGGGGGATGTTTCGAGTTTTCACCCTCTAACATCATGTTTTTAACCCTTAGTCTATAAATATGCAAATTAACATTGTGCTCTCAAACCGAGAGACCCGCGGCTGTGGGGTCAGTTCCTACGAATTACATTGGTCCCGTGGGAGGTGTTGGTGCCACATACGGGCCGTTCGGGGGTTGTTTCAAGTTTTCACCCTTTGACGTAATGTTTTTAAGCCTAAGTCTAGAAATATGCAAATTACGGTTCTATTATCAAACCGGGAGACCCGCGGTTGTGGGCTCAGTTCCTACGAGTTACATTGTTCCCGTTGGCGGAGTTGGTGCCACCCACGGTGCCGTTAGAGGGCTGTTTCGAGTTCTCAACCTCTAATGCCTTGTATTTAAGCCTAAGTCTAAAAATATTCAAATTATCGTCGTATTCTCAAACCGGGAGTCTTGCGGCTGTGGGGTCAGTTCCTACGAGTTACATTGGTACCGTGGGAGGTGTTGGTGCCACACACGGGGCCGTTTGGGGGCTGTTTCGAGTTTTCACCCTCTAACGTCATGTTTTTAATCCTAAGTCTAGAAATATGCAAATTATCGTCGTACTCTCAAATCGAGAGATCCGCGGCTGTGGGGTCAGTTCCTACGAGTTACATTGGTCCCGTGGGAGGTGTTAGCGCCACCAACGGGATCGTTCGGGGGCTATTTCTAGTTTTCACCCTCTAACATCATGTTTTTAAACCTAAGTCTAGAAATATGCAAATTACCGTCGTATTCTCAAACCGGGAGTTCCCCGGCTGCGGGGTCAGTTCCTACGAGTTACATTGGTCTCACCCATGGGGACGTTCGGGGGATGTTTCGAGTTTTCACCCTCTAACGTCATGATTTTAAGCCTAAGTCTATAAATATGCAAATTACGGTCGTACTCTCAAACCGGGAGACCCGCGGCTGTGGGGTCAGTTCCTACGAGTTACATTGGTCCCGTGGGAGGTGTTGGTGCCACCCACGGTGCCGTCAGAGGGATGTTTCGAGTTCTCACCCTCTAACGCCATGTTTTTGAGCCTAAGTTTAGAAATATACAAATTACCGCCGTATTCTCAAACCGGGAGACCCACGGTTGTAGGCTCAGTTCCTACGAGTTACATTGGTCCCGTGGGAGGTGTTGGTGCCACCCACGGGGCCGTTCGGGGGTTATTTCGAGTTTTCACCCTCAAACGTCATGTTTTTAAGCCTAAGTCTAGAAATATGCAAATTACTGTTGTACTCTGAAACCGAGAGACCCGCGGCTGTGGGGTCAGTTCCTACGAATTACATTGGTCCCGTGGGAGGTGTTGGTGCCACCAACGGGACCGTTCGGGGGCTGTTTCGAGTTTTCACCCTCTAACGTCATGATTTTAAGCCTAAGTCTAGAAATATGCAAATTACCGTCGTACTCACAAACCGAGAGACCCGCGGCTGTGGGATCTGTTCCTACGAGTTACATTGGTCCCGTGGGAGTCGTTGGTGCCACCCACGGTTCCGTTAGACGGCTGTTTCGAGTTCTCACCCTCTAACGTCATGTTTTTAAGCTTAAGTCAATAAATATGCAAATCACCGTCGTATTCTCAAACAGGGAGATCCGCGGTTGTGGGTTCGGTTCCTACGAGTTACATTGGTCCCTTGGGAGGTGTTGGTGCCCCCCACGGGGTCGTTCGGGGGCTGATTCGAGTTTTCACCCTCTAACGTCATGTTTTTAAACCTATGTCTGAAAATATACAAATTACCATCGTATTCTCAAACCGGGAGTCCCACGGCTGCGGGGTCAGTTCCTACGAGTTAAATTGGTCCCGTGGGAGGTGTTGGTCCCACCCACGGGGACTTTCGGGGCTGTTTCGAGTTTTCACCCTCTAACGTCATGTTTTTAAGCCTAAGTCTATAAATATGCAAGTTACCGTCGTACTCTCAAACCGGGAGACCCGCGGCTATGGGGTCAGTTCCTACGAGTTACATTGGTCCCGTGGGAGGTGTTGGTGACACCCACGGTGCGTCATTGGGCTATTTCGAGTTCTCACCCTCTAACGCCATGTTTTTAATCCTAAGTTCAGAAATATGGAAAATACCGTCATATTCTCAAATCGGGAGACTCGCGGTTGTGGGCTCAATTCCTACGAGTTTCATTGGTCCCGTGGGAGGTGTTGGTGCCACCCTCGGGGCCGTTCGGGGGCTATTTCGAGTTTTCACCCTCTAACATCATGTTTTTAAGCCTAAGTCTAGAAATATGCAAATTACCGTTGTACTCTCAAACCGAGATCCCTGCGGCTGTGGGGTCAGTTACTACGAATTACATTGGTCCCGTGGGAGGTGTTGGTGCCACCCACGGGGCCGTTCGGGGGTTTTTTCGAGTTTTCACCCTCTAACATCATGTTTTTAAGCCTAAGTCTCGAAATATATAAATTACCGTCGTATTCTCAAACCGGGAGACTCGCGGTTGTGGGCTCAGTTCCTACGAGTTACATTGGTTCCGTGGGAGGTGTGGGTGCCACCCACGGGGCCGTTCGGTGGCTGTTTCGAGTTTTCACCCTCTAACGTCATGTTTTTAAGCCTAAGTCTAGAAATATACAAATTACCATCGTACTCTCAAACCGGGAGACCCGCGGATGTGGGGTCATTTCCTACGAGTTACATTGGTCCCGTGGGAGGTGTTGGTGCCCCCCACGGGGTTGTTCGGGATTGTTTCGAGTTTTCACCCTCTAACATTATGTTTTTAAGCCCAAGTCTAGAAATATGTAAATTACCATTGAATTCTCAAACCGGGAGTCTCGCGGCTCTGGGGTTAGTGCCTACAAGTTACATTGGTCCCGTGGGAGGTGTTGGCACCACCCACGGGGCCGTTCGGAGGTTGTTTCGAGTTTTCACGCTCTAACGTCATGTTTTTAAACCTAAGTCTAGAAATATGCAAATTACCATCGTATTCTCAAACCGGGAGTCCCACGGCTGCGGGGTCAGTTCCTACGAGTTACATTGGTCCCGTGGGAGGTGTTGGCCCACCCACGGGGACTTTGGGGGTTGTTTCGAGTTTTCACCCTCTAACGTCATGTTTTTAAGCCAATGTCGATAAATATGCAAATTACCTTCGTACTCTCAAACTGGGAGACCCGCGGCTGTGGGGTCAGTTCCTACGAATTACATTGGTCCCGTGGGAGGTGTTGGTGCCACCCACGGGGCCGTTCGGGGCTATTTCGAGTTTTCACCCTCTAACGTCATGTTTTTAAGCCTAAGTCTATAAATATGCAAATTACCATCGTACTCTCAAACCGGGAGACCCACGGCTGTGGGGTCAGTTCCTACGAGTTACATTGGTCCCGTGGGAGCTATTGGTGCCACCCACGGTGCCGTCAGAGGGCTGTTTCGAGTTCTCACCCCCTAACGCCAGGTTTTTAAGCCTAAGTTTAGAAATATGCAAATTACAATCGTATTCTCAAACCGGGAGACCCGCGGTTGTGGGCTCAGTTCCTACGAGTTACATTGGTCCCGTTGGAGGTGTTGGTGCCCCCCACGAGGCCGTTCGGGGGCTGTTTCGAGTTTTCACCCTCTAATGTCATGTTTTTAAGCCTAACTCTAGAAATATGAAAATTACAGTCGTACTCTCAAATCAGGAGACCCGCGGCAGTGGGGTCAGTTCCTATGAGTTACATTGGTCCGTGGGAGGTGTTAGTGCCACCCCCGGTGTCGTTAGAGGGTTGTTTCGAGTTCTCAACCTCTAACGCCATGTTTTTAAGCCTAAGTATAGAAATATGCAAATTACCATCGTATTCTCAAACCAGGAGACCCGCGGCTGTGGGCTCAGTTCCTACGAGTTACATTGGTCCCGTGGGAGGTGTTGGTGCCCCCCACGGGGCCGTTCGGGGGTGTTTCGAGTTTTCACCCTCTAACGTCATGTTTTTAATCCCAAGTCTAGAAATATGTAAATTAACGTTGTATTCTCAAACCGGGAGTCTCACGGCTCTGGGGTCAGTTCCTACGAGTTACATTGGTCATTGGGAGGTGTTGGCGCCACCCATGAGGCCGTTCGGAGGTTGTTTCGAGTTTTCCCCCTCTGACGCCATGTTTTTCTTAAGTTTAAAAATATGCAGAATACCGTCGTACTCTTAATCGGGAGTCCCACGGTTGCTGGGTCAGTTCCTACGAGTTACATTGGTCCCGTGGGAGGTGTTGGTCCCACCCAGGTGGCCGTTCGGGGGTTGTTTCGAGTTTTCACCCTCTAACGCCAGGTTTTGCTTAAGTCTAGAAATATGCAAATTACCTTCGTACTCTCAAACCGAGAGACCCGCGAATGTGGGGTCATTTCCTACGAGTTATATTGGTCCCGTGGGAGGTATTACTGCAACCCACGGGGCCGTTCGGGGTTGTTTCTAGTTTTCACCCTCTAACGTCATGTTTTTAAGCCTAAGTCTAGAAATATGCAAATTACCATCGTATTCTCAAATCGGGAGTCCCACGGCAGCGGGGTCAGTTCCTACGAGTTACATTGGTCCCGTGGGAGGTGTTGGTCCCACCCACGGGGACATTCGGGGGCTGTTTCGAGTTTTCACCATCTAACATCATATTTTTAAGCCTAAGTAAAAAAATATGTAAATTATCATCGTACTCTGAAATCGGGAGACCTGCGGCTGTGGGGTCAGTTCCTACGAGTTACATTGGTCCTGTGGGAGGTGTTGGTGCCACCCACGGGGCCGTTTGGGGGCTGTTTTGAGTTTTCACCCTCTAACGTCATGTTTTTAAGCCTAAGTGTAGAAATATGCAAATTACCATCGTACTCTCAAACCGGGACACCCGCGACTGTGGGGTCAGTTCCTACGAGTTACATTGGTCCCGTGGGAGGTGTTGGTGCCACCCACGGTGCCGTTAGAGGGTTGTTTCGAGTTCTGACCCTCTAACGCCATGTATTTAAGCCTAAGTATAAAAATATTCAAATTATCGTCGTATTATCAAACCAGGAGTCCCGCGGCTGTGGGGTTAGTTCTTACGAATTACATTGGTCCCGTGGGAGGTCGTGGTGCCACCAACATGGCCGTTCGGGGGCTATTTTGAGTTTTCACCGTCTAAGGCCATGTTTTACCTAAGACTGGATATATGCAAATTACCGTCGTATTCTCAAACCGGGAGTCCTGCGGTTGCGGGATCAGTTCCTACGAGTTACATTGGTCCCGTGGGAGGTGTTGGTGCCACCCACGGGGACGTTCAGGGGATGTTTCTAGTTCTCACCCACTAACACCATGTTTTTAAGCCTAAGTCTAGAAATATACAAATTATCGTCGTATTGTCAAACCGGGAGTCCCGCGGATGCGGGGTCAGTTCCTACGAGTTACATTGGTCCCGTGGGCGGTGTTGGTCCCACCCACGGGGACATTAGGGGGCTCTTGAGAGTTTTCATCCTCTAACGTCATGTTTTTAAGCCTAAGTCTAGAAATATGAAAATTACAGTCGTACTCTCAAACCGGGAGACACGCGGTTGTGGGGTCAGTTCCTACGAGTTACATTGGTACCGTGGGAGGTGTTGGTGCCACCCACAGGGTCGTTCGGGGGCTGTTTCCAGTTCTCACCCTCTAACGTCATGTTTTTAAGCCTAAGTCTAGAAATATGCAAATTACCATCGTTTTCTCAAATCGAGAGATCCGCGGCTGTGGGGTCAGTTCTTATGAGTTACATTGGTCCCGTGGGAGGTGTTGGTGCCACCCACGGTTCCGTTAGACGGCTGTTTCGAGTTCTCACCCTCTAACGTCATGTTTTTAAGCTTAAGTCAAGAAATATGCAAATCACCGTCGTATTCTCAAACCGGGAGATCCGCGGTTGTGGGTTCGGTTCCTACGAGTTACATTGGTCCCGTGGGAGGTGTTGGTGCCACCCACGGGGTCGTTCGGGGGCTATTTCGAGTTTTCACCCTCTAACGTCATGTTTTTAAGCCTAAGTCTAGAAATATACAAATTACCGTCGTACTCTCAAACCGGGAGACCCGCGGCTGTGGGGTCAGTTCCTACGAGTTACATTGGTCCCGTGGGGATTGTTGGTGCCACCCACGGTGCTGCTAGAGGGTTGTTTCGAGTTCTCACCCTCTAACACCTTGTATTTAAGCCTAAGTCTAAAAATATTCAAATTATCATTGTATTCTAAAACCGGGAGTCCCGCGGCAGTGGGCTCAGTTCCTACGAGTTACATTGGTCCCGTGGGAGGTGTTGGTGCCCCCCACGAGGCCGTTCGGGGGTGTTTCGAGTTTTCACCCTCTAACGTCATGTTTTTAAGCCCAAGTCTAGAAATATGTACATTACGGTTGTATTCTCAAACCGGGAGTCTCGCGTCTCTGGGGTCAGTGCCTACGAGTTACATTGGTCCCGTGGGAGGTGTTGGCGCCACCCACGGGGCCGTTCGGAGGTTGTTTCGAGTTTTCACCCTCTAACGTCATGTTTTTAAGCCTAAGTCTAGAAATATAAAAATTACCGTCGTACTCTCAAACCGGGAGACCCGCGGCTTTGGGATCAGTTCCTACGAGTTACATTGGTCCCGTGGGAGTTGTTGGTGCCACCCACGGTGCCGTTCGGGGGCTGTTTTGAGTTCTCACCCTCTAACGCCTTGTATTTAAGCCTAAGTCTAAAAATATTCAAATTATCGTCGTATTCTCAAACCGGGAGTCCCGCGGCTATGGGCTCAGTTCCTACGAGTTACATTGGTCCCGTGGGAGGTATTGGTGCCTCCCACGAGGCCGTTCGGGGGTGTTTCGAGTTTTCACCCTCTAACGTCATGTTTTTAAGCCCAAGTCTAAAAATATGTACATTGCCGTTGTATTCTCAAACCGGGAGTCTCGCGGCTCTGGGGTCAGTGCCAACGAGTTACATTTGTCCCGTGGGAGGTGTTGGCGCCATCCACGGGGCCTTTCAGAGGTTGTTTTGAGTTTTCACCCTCTAATGTCATGTTCTTAAACCTATGTCTAGAAATATGCAAATTACCATCGTATTCTCAAACCGGGAGTCCCACGCCTACGGGGGCAGTTCCGACGAGTTACATTGGTCCCGTGTGAGGTGTTGGCCCCACCCACGGGGACTTTCGGGGCTGTTTTGAGTTTTCACCCTCTAACGTCATGTTTTTAAGCCTAAGTCTATAAATATGGAAATTACCATCGTACTCTCAAACCGGGAGACCCGCGGCTGTGGGGTCAGTTCCTACGAGTTACATTGGTCCCATGGGAGGTGTTGGTGCCACCCACGGTGCCATCAGAGGGCTATTTCGAGTTCTCACCCTCTAACGCCATGTTTTTAAGCCTACGTTTAGAAATATGCAAATTGCCATCGCATTCTCAATCCGGGAGACCCGCGGTTGTGGGCTCAGTTCCTACGAGTTACATTGGTCCCGTGGGAGGGGTTGGTGCCACCCTCGGGGCCGTTCGGGGTCTATTTCGAGTTTTCACCCTCTAACATCATGTTTTTAAGCCTAAGTCTAGAGATATGCAAATTATCATTTTACTCTCAAACCGAGAGACCCGCGGCTGTGGGGTCAGTTCCTACGAATTACATTGGTCCCGTTAGAGGTGTTGGTGCCACCCACGGGGACGTTCGGGGGTTGTTTCCAGTTTTAACCCTCTAACGTCATGTTTTACCATCGTATTCTCAAAACAGGAGACCCGCGGCTGTGGTCTCAGTTCCTAGTAGTTACATTGGTCCCATGGGAGGTGTTGGTGTCCCCCACGGGGCCGTTCGGGGGTATTTCGAGTTTTCACCCTCTAACGTCATGTTTTAAGCACAAGTCTAGAAATATCTAAATTACCGTTGTATTCTCAAACCGGGAGTCTCGCGGCTCTGGGGTCAGTTCCTACGAGTTACATTGGTCCCGTGGGAGGTGTTGGTGCCACCCACGGGGCCGTTCGGGGGTTGTTTCGAGTTTTCACCCTCTAAGGTCATGTTTTTAAGCCTAAGTCTAGAAATATGCAAATTACCATCGTATTATCAAATCGGGAGTCCCACGGCTGCGGGGTCAGTTCCTACGAGTTACATTGGTCCCGTGGGAGGTGTTGGTCCCACCCATGGGGACATTCGGGGGATGTTTCGAGTTTTCACCCTCTAACGTCATATTTTAAAGCCTAAATATAAAAATATGCAAATTATCATCATACTCTCAAACCGGGAGACCCGCGGCTGTGGGATCAGTTCCTACAAGTTACATTGGTCCCGTGGGAGGTGTTGGTGCCACCCACGGGGCCGTTCGGGAGATGCTTCGAGTTTTCACCCTCTAACGTCATATTTTAAAGCCTAAGTGTAAAAATATGCAAATTATCATCATACTCTCAAACCGGGAGTCCTGCGGTTGCGGGATCAGTTCCTACGAGTTACATTGGTCACGTGGGAGGTGTTGGTGCCACCCACGGGGACGTTCAGGGGATATTTCTAGTTCTCACCCACTAACACCATGTTTTTAAGCCTAAGTCTAGAAATATGCAAATTACCATCGTTTTCTCAAATCGAGAGACCCGCGGCTGTGGTGTCAGTTCTTACGAGTTACATTGATCCCGTGGGAGGTGTTGGTGCCACCCACGGTGCCGTCAGAGGGATGTTTCGAGTTCTCACCCTCTAACGCCATGTTTTTTAGCCTAAGTTTAGAAATATTCAAATTATCGTCGTATTGTCAAACCGGGAGTCCCGCGGATGCGGGGTCAGTTCCTACGAGTTACATTGGTCCCGTGGGCGGTGTTGGTCCCACCCACGGGGACATTAGGGGGCTGTTTAGAGTTTTCACCCTCTAACGTCATGTTTTTAAGCCTAAGTCTAGAAATATGAAAATTACAGTCGTACTCCCAAACCGGGAGACACGCGGCTGTGGGGTCAGTTCCTACGAGTTACATTGGTACCGTGGGAGGTGTTGGTGCCACCCACAGGGTCGTTCGGGGGCTGTTTCCAGTTCTCACCCTCTAACGTCATGTTTTTAAGCCTAAGTCTAGAAATATGCAAATTACGATCGTTTTCTCAAATCGAGAGATCCGCGGCTGTGGGGTCAGTTCTTAAGAGTTACATTGGTCCCGTGGGAGGTGTTGGTGCCACCCACGGGGTCGTTCGGGGGCTATTTCGAGTTTTCACCCTCTAACGTCATGTTTTTAAGCCTAAGTCTAGAAATATACAAATTACCGTGGTACTCTCAAACCGGGAGACCCGCGGCTGTGGGGTCAATTCCTACGAGTTACATTGGTCCCGTGGGGGTTGTTGGTGCCACCCACGGTGCTGTTAGAGGGTTGTTTCGAGTTCTCACCCTCTAACACCTTGTATTTAAGCCTAAGTCTAAAAATATTCAAATTATCATTGTATTCTCAAACCGGGAGTCCCGCGGCTGTGGGCTCAGTTCCTACGAGTTACATTGGTCCCGTGGGAGGTGTTGGTGCCCCCCACGAGGCCGTTCGGGGGTGTTTCGAGTTTTCACCCTCTAAAGTCATGTTTTTAAGCCCAAGTCTAGAAATATGTACATTACCGTTGTATTCTCAAACCGGGAGTCTCGCGTCTCTGGGGTCAGTGCCTACGAGTTACATTGGTCCCGTGGGAGGTGTTGGCGCCACCCACGGGGCCGTTCGGAGGTTGTTTCGAGTTTTCACCCTCTAACGTCATGTTTTTAAGCTTAAGTCTAGAAATATACAAATTACCGTCGTACTCTCAAACCGGGAGACCCGCGGCTTTGGGGTCAGTTCCTACGAGTTACATTGGTCCCGTGGGAGTTGTTGGTGCCACCCACGGTGCCGTTCGGGGGCAGTTTTGAGTTCTCACCCTCTAAAGCCTTATATTTAAGCCTAAGTCTAAAAATATTCAAATTATCGCCGTATTCTCAAACTGGGAGTCCCGCGGCTGTGGGGTCAGTTCCTACGAGTTACATTGGTACCGTGGGAGGTGTTGGTGCCACCCACAGGGTCGTTCGGGGGCTGTTTCCAGTTTTCTCCCTCTCACGTCATGTTTTTAAGCCTAAGTCTAGAAATATGCAAATTACCATCGTATTCTCAAATCGAGAGATCCGCGGCTGTGGGGTCAGTTCTTACGAGTTACATTGGTCCCGTGGGAGGTGTTGGCGCCACCCACGGGGCCGTTCGGAGGTTGTTTCGAGTTTTCACCCTCTAATGTCATGTTTTTAAACCTATGTCTAGAAATATGCAAATTACCATCGTATTCTCAAACCGGGAGTCCCACGCCTGCGGGGGCAGTTCCTACGAGTTACATTGGTCCCGTGGGAGGTGTTGGCCCCACCCACGAGGACTTTCGGGGCTGTTTTGAGTTTTCACCCTCTAACGTCATGTTTTTAAGCCTAAGTCTAGAAATATACAAATTACCATCGTACTCTCAATCCGGGAGACCCGCGACTGTGGGGTCAGTTCCTACGAGTTACATTGGTCCCATGGGAGGTGTTGGTGCCACCCACGGTGCCATCAGAGGGCTATTTCGATTTCTCACCCTCTAACGCCATGTTTTTAAGCCTAAGTTTGGAAATATGCAAATTACCGTCGTATTCTCAAGCCGGGAGACCCGCGGTTGTGGGCTCAGTTCCTACGTGTTACATTGGACCCGTGGGAGGGGTTGGTGCCACCCTCGGGGCCATTCGGGGGCTATTTCGAGTTTTCACCCTCTAACGTCATGTTTTTAAGCCTAAGTCTAGAGATATGCAAATTATCATTTTACTCTCAAACCGAGAGACCCGCGGCTGTGGGGTCAGTTCCTACGAATTACATTGGTCCCGTTAGAGGTGTTGGTGCCACCCACGGGGACGTTCGGGGGTTGTTTCCAGTTTTAACCCTCTAACGTCATGTTTTTAAGCCTAAGTCTAGAAATATGAAAATTACCGTCGTACTCTCAAATCGGGAGACCCGCGGCTGTGGGGTCAGTTCCTATGTGTTAGATTGGTCCGTGGGAGGTGCTGGTGCCACCCATGGTGCCGTTAGAGGGATGTTTCGAGTTCTCACCCTCTAACGCCATGTTTTTAAGCCTAAGTCTAGAAATATGCAAATTACCGTCGTATTCTCAAACCAGGAGACCCGCGGCTGTGGTCTCAGTTCCTACTAGTTACATTGGTCCCATGGGAGGTGTTGGTGCCCCCCACGGGGCCGTTCGGGGGTATTTCGAGTTTTCACCCTCTAACGTCATGTTTTAAGCACAAGTGTAGAAATACCTAAATTACCGTTGTATTCTCAAACCGGGAGTCTCGCGGCTCTGGGGTCAGTTCCTACGAGTTACATTGGTCCCGTGGGAGGTGTTGGTGCCACCCACGGGGCCGTTCGGGGGTTGTTTCGAGTTTTCACCCTCTAAGGTCATGTTTTTAAGCCTAAGTCTAGAAATATGCAAATTACCACTGTATTATCAAATCGGGAGTCCCACGGCTGCGGGGTCAGTTCCTACGAGTTACATTGGTCCCGTGGGAGGTGTTGGTCCCACCCATGGGGACATTCGGGGGATGTTTCGAGTTTTCACCCTCTAACGTCATATTTTAAAGCCTAAATATAAAAATATGCAAATTATCATCATACTCTCAAACCGGGAGACCCGCGGCTGTGGGATCAGTTCCTACAAGTTACATTGGTCCCGTGGGAGGTGTTGGTGCCACCCACGGGGCCGTTCGGGGGATGCTTCGAGTTTTCACCCTCTAACGTCATATTTTAAAGCCCAAGTGTAAAAATATGCAAATTATCATCATACTCTCAAACCGGGAGACCCGCGGCTGTGGGGTCAGTTCCTACGAGTTACATTGGTCCCGTGGGAGGTGTTGGTGCCACCCATGGGGCTGTTCGGGGGCTGTTTCGAGTTTTCACCCTCTAACGTCATGTTTTTAAGCCTAAGTGTAGAAATATGCAAATTACCATCGTACTCTCAAACCGGGAGACCCGCGACTGTGGGGTCAGTTCGTACGAGTTACATTGGTCCCGTGGGAGGTGTTGGTGCCACCCACGGTGCCGTTAGAGGGTTGTTTCGAGTTCTGACCCTCTAACGCCATGTATTTAAGGCTAAGTATAAAAATATTCAAATTATCATCGTATTATCAAACTGGGAGTCCCGCGGCTGTGGGGTCAGTTCCTACGAGTTACATTGGTACCGTGGGAGGTGTTGGTGCCACCCACAGGGTCGTTCGGGGGCTGTTTCCAGTTTTCACCCTCTCACGTCATGTTTTTAAGCCTAAGTCTAGAAATATGCAAATTACCATCGTATTCTCAAATCGAGAGATCCGCGGCTGTGGGGTCAATTCTTACGAGTTATATTGGTCCCGTGGGAGGTGTTGGTGCCACCCACGGGGTCGTTCGGGGGCTATTTCGAGTTTTCACCCTCTAAGGTCATGTTTTTAAGGCTAAGTCTAGAAATATACAAATTATCGTCGTACTCTCAAACCGAGAGACCCGCGGCTGTGGGGTTAGTTCCTACGAGTTACATTGGTCCCGTGGGGGTTGTTGGTGCCACCCACGGTGCTGTTAGAGGGTTGTTTCGAGTTCTCATCCTCTAACACCTTGTATTTAAGCCTAAGTCTAAAATTATTCAAATTATCATTGTATTCTCAAACCGGGAGTCCCGCGGCTGTGGGCTCAGTTCCTACGAGTTACATTGGTCCCGTGGGAGGTGTTGGTGCCCCCCACGAGGCCGTTCGGGGGTGTTTCGAGTTTTCACCCTCTAACGTCATGTTTTTAAGCCCAAGTCAAAAATACGTACATTACCGTTGTATTCTCAAACCAGGAGTCTCGCGTCTCTGGGGTCAGTGCCTACGAGTTACATTGGTCCCGTGGGAGGTGTTGGCGCCACCCACGGGGCCGTTCGGAGGTTGTTTCGAGTTTTCACCCTCTAACGTCATGTTTTTAAGCCTAAGTCTAGAAATATACAAATTACCGTCGTACTCTCAAACCGGGAGACCCGCGGCTTTGGGGTCAGTTCCTACGAGTTACATTGGTCCCGTGGGAGTTGTTGGTGCCACCCACGGTGCCGTTCGGGGGCTGTTTTGAGTTCTCACCCTCTAACGCCTTGTATTTAAGCCTAAGTCTAAAATTATTCAAATTATCGTCGTATTCTCAAACCGGGAGTCCCGCGGCTGTGGGCTCAGTTCCTACAAGTTACATTGGTCCCGTGGGAGGTATTGGTGACTCCCACGAGGCCGTTCGGGGGTGTTTCGAGTTTTCACCCTCTAACGTCATGTTTTTAAGCCCAAGTCTAGAAATATGTACTTTGCCGTTGTATTCTCAAACCGGGAGTCTCGTGGCTCTGGGGTCAGAGCCAACGAGTTACATTGGTCCCGTGGGAGGTGTTGGCGCCACCCACGGGGCCGTTCGGAGGTTGTTTCGAGTTTTCACCCTCTAATGTCATGTTTTTAAACTATGTCTAGAAATATGCAAATTACCATCGTATTCTCAAACCGGAAGTCCCACGCCTGCGGGGGCAGTTCCTACGAGTTACATTGGTCCCGTGGGAGGTGTTGGCCCCACCCACGGGGAATTTCGGGTTTGTTTTGAGTTTTCACCCTCTAACGTCATGTTTTTAAGCCTAAGTCTATAAATATAGAAATTACCATCGTACTCTCAAACCGGGAGACCCGCGGCTGTGGGTTCAGTTCCTACGAGTTACATTGGTCCCATGGGAGGTGTTGGTGCCACCCACGGTGCCATCAGAGGGCTATTTCGATTTCTCACCCTCTAACGCCATGTTTTTAAGCCTAAGTTTAGAAATATGCAAATTGCCGTCGTATTCTCAAGCCGGGAGACCCGCGGTTGTGGGCTCAGTTCCTACGAGTTACATTGGTCCCGTGGGAGGGGTTGGTGCCACCCTCCAGGCCATTCGGGGGCTATTTGGAGTTTTCACCCTCTAACGTCATGTTTTTAAGCCTAAGTCTAGAGATATGCAAATTATCATTTTACTCTCAAACCGAGAGACCCGCGGCTGTGGGGCCAGTTCCTACGAATTACATTGGTCCCGTTAAAGGTGTTGGTGCCACCCACGGGGACGTTCGGGGGTTGTTTCCATTTTTAACCCTCTAACGTCATGTTTTTAAGCCTAAGTCTAGAAATATGAAAATTACCGTCGTACTCTCAAATCGGGAGACCCGCGGATGTGGGGTCAGTTCCTATGTGTTAGATTGGTCCGTGGGAGGTGTTGGTGCCACCCACGATGCCGTTAGAGGGCTGTTTCGAGTTCTCGCCCTCTAACGCCATGTTTTTAAGCCTAAGTCTAGAAATATGCAAATTACCGTCGTATTCTCAAACCAGGAGACCCGCGGCTGTGGTCTCAGTTCCTACTAGTTACATTGGTCCCATGGGAGATGTTGGTGCCCCCCACGGGGCCGTTCGGGGGTATTTCGAGTTTTCACCCTCTAACGTCATGTTTTAAGCACAAGTGTAGAAATATCTAAATTACCGTTGTATTCTCAAACCGGGAGTCTTGCGGCTCTGGGGTCAGTTCCTACGAGTTACATTGGTCCCGTGGGAGGTGTTGGTGCCACCCACGGGGCCGTTCGGGGGCTGTTTCGAGTTTTCACCCTCTAAGGTCATGTTTTTAAGCCTAAGTCTAGAAATATGCAAATTACCATCGTATTATCAAATCGGGAGTCCCACGGCTGCGGGGTCAGTTCCTAAGAGTTATATTGGTCCCGTGGGAGGTGTTGGTCCCACCCATGCGGACATTCGGGGGATGTTTCGAGTTTTCACCCTCTAACGTCATATTTTTAAGCCTAAATATAAAAATATGCAAATTATCATCATACTCTCAAACCGGGAGACCCGCGGCTGTGGGATCAGTTCCTACAAGTTACATTGGTCCCGTGGGAGGTGTTGGTGCCACCCACGGGGCCGTTCGGGGGATGCTTCGAGTTTTCACCCTCTAACGTCATATTTTAAAGCCTAAGTGTAAAAATATGCAAATTATCATCATACTCTCAAACCGGGAGACCCGCGGCTGTGGGGTCAGTTCCTACGAGTTACATTGGTCCCGTGGGAGGTGTTGGTGCCACCCATGGGGCTGTTCGGGGGCTATTTCGAGTTTTCACCCTCTAACGTCATGTTTTTAAGCCTAAGTGTAGAAATATGCAAATTACCATCGTACTCTCAAACCGGGACACCCGCGACTGTGGGGTCAGTTCGTACGAGTTACATTGGTCCCGTGGGAGGTGTTGGTGCCAGCCACGGTGCCGTTAGAGGGTTGTTTCGAGTTCTGACCCTCTAACGCCATGTATTTAAGCCTAAGTATAAAAATATTGAAATTATCATCGTATTATCAAACCGGGAGTCCCGCGGCTGCGGGGTTAGTTCTTACGAATTACATTGGTCCCGTGGGAGGTCCTGGTGCCACCAACAGGGCCGTTCGGGGGCTGTTTTGAGTTTTCACCCTCTAACGCCATGTTTTGCTTAAGACTAGATATATGCGAATTATCGTCGTATTCTCAACCCGAGAGTCCACCGGTAGCGGGATCAGTTCCTACGAGTTACATTGGTCCCGTGGGAGGTGTTGGTTCCACCCACAGGGACGTTCGGGGGATGTTTCTAGTTCTCACCCTCTAACACCATGTTTTTAAGCCTAAGTCTAGAAATATGCAAATTATCGTCGTATTGTCAAACCGGGAGTCCCGCGGATGCGGGGTCAGTTCCTACGAGTTACATTATTCCCGTTGGCGGTGTTGGTCCCACCCACGGGGACATTCGGGGGCTGTTTCAATTTTTCACCCTCTAATGTCATATTTTTAAGCCTAAGTCTAGAAATATGAAAATTACAGTCGTACTCTCAAACCAGTAGACCCGCGGCTATGGGGTCGGTTCCTACGAGTTACATTGGTACCGTGGGAGGTGTTGGTGCCACCCACGGGGCCGTTCGGGGGGTTGTTTCCAGTTTTCACCCTCTAACGCCATGTTTTTAAGCCTAAGTCTAGAAATATGCAAATTACCGTCGTATTCTCAAATCGAGAGATCCGCGGCTGTGGGGTCAGTTCCTACAAGTTACATTGGTCCCGTGGGAGGTGTTGGTGCCACCCACGGGGTCTTTCGGGGGTTGTTTCGAGTTTTCACCCTCTAACGTCATGTTTTTAAGCCTAAGTCTAGAAATATACAAGTTATCGTCGTACTCTCAAACCGGGAGACCCGCGGCTGTGGGGTCATTTCCTACGAGTTACATTGGTCCCGTGGGAGTTGTTGGTGCCACCCACGGTGCCGTTCGGGGGTGTTTCGAGTTTTCACCCTTTAACGTCATGTTTTTAAGCTCAAGTCTAGAAATATGTACATTACCATTGTATTCTCAAACCGGGAGTCTCGCGGCTCTGGGGTTAGTGCCTACGAGTTACATTGGTCCCGTGGGAGGTGTTGGCGCCACCCATGGGGCCGTTCGGAGGTTGTTTCGAGTTTTCACCCTCTAACGTCATGTTTTTAAACCTAAGTCTAGAAATATGCTAATTACCATCGTATTCTCAAACCGGGAGTCCCGCGGCTGCGGGGTCAGTTCCTACGAGTTACATTGGTCCCGTGGGACGTGTTGGCCCCACCCACGGGGATTTACGGGGCTGTTTCGAGTTTTCACCCTCTAACGTCATTTTTTAAGACTAAGTCTATAAATATGCAAATTATCATCGTACTCTCAAACTGGGAGACCCGCGGCTTTGGGGTCAGTTCCTACGAGTTACATTGGTCCCGTGGAAGGTGTTCGTGCCACCCACGGTGCCTTCAGAGGGCTATTTCGAGTTCTCACCCTCTAACGCCATGTTTTTAAGCCTAAGTTTAGAAATATGCAAATTATCGTCGTATTCTCAAACCGGGAGACCCGCGGTTGTGGGCTCAGTTCCTACGAGTTACATTGGTCCCGTGGGAGGGGTTGGTGCCACCCTCGGGGCCGTTCGGGGGCTATTTTGAGTTTTCACCCTCTAACATCATGTTTTTATGCCTAAGTATAGAAATATGCAAATAACCATTTTACACTCAAATCGAGGGACCCACGGCTGTGGGGTCAGTTCCTACGAATTACATTGGTCCCGTGGGAGTTGTTGGTGCCACCCACGGGGCCGTTCGGGGGGTGTTTCGAGTTTTCACCCTCTAACGTCATGTTTTTAAGCCTAAGTCTAGAAATATGAAAATTACCGTCGTACTCTCAAACCGGGAGACCCGCGGCTTTGGGGTCAGTTCCTATGAGTTACATTGGTCCGTGGGAGGTGTTGGTGCCACCCACGATGCCGTTAGGGGGCTGTTTCGAGTTCTCACCCTCTAACGCCATGTTTTTAAGCCTAAGTCTAGAAATATGCAAATTACAGTCGTATTCTCAAACCAGGAGACCCGCGGCTGTGGGCTCAATTCCTACGAGTTACATTGGTCCCGTGGGAGGTGTTGGTGCCCCCCACGGGGCCGTAACGTCATGTTTTTGAGCCCAAGTCTAGAAATATGAAAATTACCGTTGTATTCTCAAATCGGGAGTCTCGCGGCTCTGGGGTCAGTTCCTACGAGTTACATTGGTCCCGTGGGAGGTGTTGGCGCCACCCACGAGGCCGTTCGGAGGTTGTTTCGAGTTTTCCCCCTCTGACGCCATGTTTTTCTTAAGTTTTGAAATATGCAAATTACCGTCGTACTCTTAAATCGGGAGTCCCGCGGTTGCGGGGTCAGTTCCTCCGAGTTACATTGGTCCCGTGGGAGGTGTTGGTGCCACCCACATAGTCGTTCGGGGGTTGTTTCGAGTTTTCAACCTCTAACGCCATGTTTTGCTTATGTCTAGAAATATGCAAATTACCGTCGTACTCTCAAACCGAGAGACCCGCGGCTGTGGGGTCAGTTCCTACGAGTTACATTGGTCCCGTGGGAGGTGTTAGTGCCACCTACTGGGCCGTTCGGGGGTTGTTTCGAGTTTTCACCCTCTAACGTCATGTTTTTAAGCCTAAGTCTAGAAATATGCAAATTGCCATCGTATTCTCAAACCGGGAGTCCCACGGCTGCGGGGTCAGTTCCTACGAGTTACATTGGTCATGTGGGAGGTGTTGGTCCCACCCACGGGGACATTCGGGGGATGTTTCGAGTTTTCACCCTCTAACGTCATATTTTTAAGCCTAAGTATAAAAATATGCAAATTATCATCGTACTCTCAAACCGGGAGACCCGTGGCTGTGGGGTCAGTTCTTACAAGTTACTTTGGTCCCGTGGGAGGTGTTCGTGCCACCCACGGGGCCGTTCAGGGGCTGTTTCGAGTTTTCACCCTCTAACGTCATGTTTTTAAGCCTAAGTGTAGAAATATGCAAATTACCATCGTACTCTCAAACCGGGACACCCACGACTGTGGGGTTAGTTCCTACGAGTTACATTGGTCCCGTGGGAGGTGTTGGTGCCACCCACGGTGCCGTTAGAGGGTTGTTTCGAGTTCTGACCCTCTAACGCCATGTATTTAAGCCTAAGTATAAAAATATTCAAATTATCGTCGTATTATCAAACCGGGAGTCCCGCGGCTGCGGGGTTAGTTCTTACGAATTACATTGGTCCC
Source organism: Sambucus nigra (assembly GCA_949130495.1). Taxonomy (NCBI): domain Eukaryota; kingdom Viridiplantae; phylum Streptophyta; class Magnoliopsida; order Dipsacales; family Adoxaceae; genus Sambucus; species Sambucus nigra. Next base: position 92,308,018 of record OX422215.1, on the reverse strand, counting down.
GTGGGAGGTCCTGGTGCCACCAACAGGGCCGTTCGGGGGATGTTTTGAGTTTTCACCCTCTAAGGCCATGTTTTTCTTAATACTAGATATATGCAAATTACCGTCGTATTCTCAAATCGGGAGTCCCGAGGTTACGGGATCAGTTCCTACGAGTTACATTGGTCCCGTGGGAGGTGTTGGTGCCACCCACGGGGACGTTCGGGGGATGTTTCTAGTTCTCACCCTCTAACACCATGTTTTTTAGCCTAAGTCTAGAAATATGCAAATTATCGTCATATTGTCAAACCGGGAACCCCGCAGCTGCGGGATCAGTTCCTACGAGTTACATTGGTCCCGTGGGCAGTGTTGGTCCCACCCACGGGGACATTCGGGGGCTGTTTCGAGTTTTCACCCTCTAACGTCATGTTTTTAAGCCAAAGTGTAGAAATATGCAAATTACCAACGTACTCTCAAACCAGGAGACCCGCGGCTGTGGGCTCAATTCCTACGAGTTACATTGGTCCCGTGGGAGGTGTTGGTGCCCCCCACGGGGCCGTTCGGGGGTGTTTCAAGTTTTCACCCTCTAACGTCATGTTTTTTAGCCCAAGTCTAGAAATATGAAAATTACCGTTGTATTCTCAAATCGGGAGTCTCGCGGCTCTGGGGTCAGTTCCTACGAGTTACATTGGTCCCGTGGGAGGTGTTGGCGCCACCCTCGAGGCCGTTCGGAGGTTGTTTCGAGTTTTCCCCCTCTGATGCCATGTTTTTCTTAAGTTTTGAAATATGCAAATTACCGTCGTACTCTTAAATCGGGAGTCCCGCGATTGCGGGGTCAGTTCCTACGAGTTACATTGGTCCCGTGGGAGGTGCTGGTGCCACCCACATGGCCGTTCGGGGGTTGTTTCGAGTTTTCAACCTCTAACGCCATGTTTTGCTTATGTCTAGAAATATGCAAATTACCGTCGTACTCTCAAACCGAGAGACCCACGGCTGTGGGGTCAGTTCCTACGAGTTACATTGGTCCCGTGGGAGGTGTTAGTGCCACCTACTAGGCCGTTCGGGGGTTGTTTCGAGTTTTCACCCTCTAACGTCATGTTTTTAAGCCTATGTCTAGAAATATGCAAATTGCCATCGTATTCTCAAATCGGGAGTCCCACGGCTGCGGGGTCAGTTCCTACGAGTTACATTGGTCCAGTGGGAGGTTTTGGTCCCACCCACGGGGACATTCGGGGGCTGTTTCGAGTTTTCACCCTCTAACGTCATGTTTTTAAGCCAAAGTGTAGAAATATGCAAATTACCAACGTACTCTCAAACCAGGAGACCCGCGGCTGTGGGCTCAATTCTTACGAGTTACATTGGTCCCGTGGGAGGTGTTGGTGCCCCCCACGGGGCCATTCGGGGGTGTTTCAAGTTTTCACCCTCTAACGTCATGTTTTTGAGCCCAAGTCTAGAAATATGAAAATTACCGTTGTATTCTCAAATCGGGAGTCTCGCGGCTCTGGGGTCAATTCCTACGGGTTACATTGGTCCCGTGGGAGGTGTTGGCGCCACCCACGAGGCCGTTCGGAGGTTGTTTCGAGTTTTCCCCCTCTGATGCCATGTTTTTCTTAAGTTTTGAAATATGCAAATTACCGTCATACTCTTAAATCGGGAGTCCCGCGGTTGCGGGGTCAGTTCCTACGAGTTACATTGGTCCCGTGGGAGGTGTTGGTGCCACCCACATGGCCGTTCGGGGGTTGTTTCGAGTTTTCAACCTCTAACGCCATGTTTTGCTTATGTCTAGAAATATGCAAATTACCGTCGTACTCTCAAACCGAGAGACCCGCGGCTGTGGGGTCAGTTCCTACGAGTTTCATTGGTCCCGTGGGAGGTGTTAGTGCCACCTACTGGGCCGTTCGGGGGTTGTTTCGAGTTTTCACCCTCTAACGTCATGTTTTTAAGCCTAAGTCTAGAAATATGCAAATTGCCATCGTATTCTCAAATCGGGAGTCCCACGGCTGCGGGGTCAGTTCCTACGAGTTACATTGGTCCTGTGGGAGGTGTTGGTCCCACCCACGGGGACATTCGGGGGATGTTTCGAGTTTTCACCCTCTAACGTCATATTTTTAAGCCTAAGTATAAAAATATGCAAATTATCATCGTACTCTCAAACCGAGAGACCCGTGGCTGTGGGGTCAGTTCTTACAAGTTACATTGGTCCCGTGGGAGGTGTTCGTGCCACCCACGGGGCCGTTCAGGGGCTTTTTCGAGTTTTCACCCTCTAACGTCATGTTTTTAAGCCTAAGTGTCGAAATATGCAAATTACCATCGTACTCTCAAACCGGGACACCCGCGACTGTGGTGTTAGTTCCTACGAGTTACATTGGTCCCGTGGGAGGTGTTGGTGCCACCCACGGTGCCGTTAGAGGGTTGTTTCGAGTTCTGACCCTCTAACGCCATGTATTTAAGCCTAAGTATAAAAATATTCAAATTATCGTCATATTATCAAACCGGGAGTCCCGCGGCTGCGGGGTTAGTTCTTACGAATTACATTGGTCCCGTGGGAGGTCCTGGTGCCACCAACAGGGCCGTTCGGGGGCTGTTTTGAGTTTTCACCCTCTAAGGCCATGTTTTTCTTAATACTAGATATATGCAAATTACCGTCGTATTCTCAAACCGGGAGTCCCGCGGTTACGGGATCAGTTCCTACGAGTTACATTGGCCCCGTGGGAGGTGTTGGTGCCACCCACGGGGACGTTCGGGGGATGTTTCTATTTCTCACCCTCTAACACCATGTTTTTTAGCCTAAGTCTAGAAATATGCAAATTATCGTCGTATTGTCAAACCGGGAACCCCGCGGCTGCGGGATCAGTTCCTACGAGTTACATTGGTCCCGTGGGCAGTGTTGGTCCCACCCACGGGGACATTCGGGGGTTGTTTCGAATTTTCACCCTCTAACGTCATGTTTTTAAGCCAAAGTGTAGAAATATGCAAATTACCAACGTACTCTCAAACCAGGAGACCCGCGGCAGTGGGCTCAATTCCTACGAGTTACATTGGTCCCGTGGGAGGTGTTGGTGCCCCCCACGGGGCCGTTCGGGGGTGTTTCAAGTTTTCACCCTCTAACGTCATGATTTTGAGCCCAAGTCTAGAAATATGAAAATTACCGTTGTATTCTCAAATCGGGAGTCTCGTGGCTCTGGGGTCAGTTCCTACGAGTTACATTGGTCCCGTGGGAGGTGTTGGCGCCACCCACGAGGCCGTTCGGAGGTTGTTTCGAGTTTTCCCCCTCTGATGCCATGTTTTTAAGCCTAAGTCCATAAATATGCAAATTACCATCGTACTCTCAAACCGGGAGACCCGCGGCTGTGGGGTCAGTTCCTACGAGTTACATTGGTCCCGTGGGAGGTGTTGGTGCCACCCAAGGTGCCGTCAGAGGGCTGTTTCGAGTTCTCACCCTCTAACGCCGTCTTTTTAAGCCTAAGTTTAGAAATATGCAAATTACCGTCATATTCTCTAATCGGGAGACACGCGGTTGTGGCCTCAGTTCCTACGAGTTACATTGGTCCCGTGGGAGTTGTTGGTGCCACCCACGGGGCCGTTCGGGGGCTATTTCGAGTTTTCACCCTCTAACGTCATGTTTTTAAGCCTAAGTCTATAAATATGTAAATTACCGTTGTACTCTCAAATCGAGAGACCCGCGGCTGTGGGGTCAGTTCCTACGAATTACATGGTCCCGTGGGAGGTGTTGGTGCCACCTACGGGGCCGTTCGGGGGCTGTTTCGAGTTTTCACCCTCTAACGCCATGTTTTGCTTAAGACTAGATATAAGCAAATTACCGTCGTACTCTCAAACAGGGAGACCCACGGCAGTGGGCTCAGTTCCTATGAGTTAGATTGGTCCCGTGGGAGTTGTTGGTGCCACCCACGGTGCCGTTAGAGGGCTGTTTCCTGTTCTAACCCTCCAATGCCTTGTATTTAAGCCTAAGTTTAAAAATATTCAAATTATCATCGTATTCTCAAACCGGGGGTCCCGCGGCTGTGGGGTCAGTTCCTACGAGTTACATTGGTCCCGTGGGAGGTGTTGGTGCCACCCACGGGGCCGTTTGGGTGTTGTTTCAAGTTTTCACCCTCTAACGTCATGTTTTTAAGCCTAAGTCTAGAAATATGCAAATCACCGTCGTATTCTCAAACCGGGAGATCCGCGGTTGTGGGGTCAGTTCCTACGAGTTACATTGGTCCCGTGGGAGGTGCTGGTGCCACGCACGGGGTCGTTCGGGGGTTATTTCGAGTTTTAACCCTCTAACGTCATGTTTTTAAACCTAAGTCTAGAAATATGCAAATTACTATCGTATTCTCAAACCGGGAGTCCCGCGGCTGTGTGGTCAGTTCCTACGAGTTACATTGGTCCCGTGGGAGGTGTTGGTCCCTCCCACGGGGACTTTCGGGGCTGTTTCGAGTTCTCACCCTCTAACGTCATGTTCTTAAGCCTAATTCTATAAATATGCAAATTACCGTCGTACTCTCAAACCGGGCGACTCGCGGCTGTGGGGTCAGTTCTTACGAGTTACATTGGTCCCGTGGGAGGTGTTGGTGCCACCCACGGTGCAGTCAGAGGGATGTTTCGAGTTCTCACCCTCTAACGCCATGTTTTTTAGCCTAAGTTTAGAAATATTCAAATTATCGTCGTATTCTCAAACCGGAAGACCCGCGGTTGTGGGTTCAGTTCCTACGAGTTATATTGGTCCCGTGGGAGGTGTTGGTGCCACCCACAGGGCCGTTCGGGGGTATTTCGAGTTTTCACCCTCTAACGTCATGTTTTTAAGCCTAAGTCTAGAAATATACAAATTACCGTCGTACTGTCAAACCGAGAGACCCGCGGCTGTGAGGTCAGTTCCTACGAATTACATTGGTCCCGTGGGAGGTGTTGGTGCCACCCACGGGGCCGGACGGGGGCTGTTTCGAGTTTTCACCCTCTAACGTCATGTTTTTACGCCTAAGTCTATAAATATGCAAATTACCGTCGTACTCTCAAACCGAGAGACCCGCAGCTCTAGAGTCAGTTCCTATGAGTTACATTGGTCCGTGGGAGGTGTTGGTGCCACCCACGGTGCCGTTAGAGGGCTGTTTTGAGTTTTCACCGTCTAACGCCATGTTTTTAAGCCTAAGTCTAGGAATATGCAAATTACCGTCGTATTCTCAAAACGGGAGACCCGCGGCTGTGGGCTCAGTTCCTACGAGTTACATTGGTCCCGTGGGAGGTGTTGGTGCCCCCCACGGGGCCGTTCGGGGGTTGTTTCGAGTTTTCAACCTCTAACGCCATGTTTTGCTTATGTCCAGAAATATGCAAATTACCGTTGTACTCTCAAACCGAGAGACCCGCGGCTGTGGGGTCAGTTCCTACGAGTTACATTGGTCCCGTGCGAGGTGTTAGTGCCACCTCTTGGGCCGTTCGGGGGTTGTTTCGAGTTTTCACCCTCTATAGTCATGTTTTTAAGCCTAAGTCTAGAAATATGCAAATTGCCATCGTATTCTCAAATCGGGAGTCCCACGGCTGCGGGGTCAGTTCCTACGAGTTACATTGGTCCTGTGGGAGGTGTTGGTCCCACCCACGGGGACATTCGGGGGATGTTTCGAGTTTTCACCCTCTAACGTCATATTTTTAAGCCTAAGTATAAAAATATGCAAATTATCATCGTACTCTCAAACCGAGAGACCCGTGGCTGTGGGGTCAGTTCTTACAAGTTACATTGGTCCCGTGGGAGGTGTTCGTGCCACCCACGGGGCCGTTCAGGGGCTTTTTCGAGTTTTCACCCTCTAACGTCATGTTTTTAAGCCTAAGTGTCGAAATATGCAAATTACCATCGTACTCTCAAACCGGGACACCCGCGACTGTGGTGTTAGTTCCTACGAGTTACATTGGTCCCGTGGGAGGTGTTGGTGCCACCCACGGTGCCGTTAGAGGGTTGTTTCGAGTTCTGACCCTCTAACGCCATGTATTTAAGCCTAAGTATAAAAATATTCAAATTATCGTCATATTATCAAACCGGGAGTCCCGCGGCTGCGGGGTTAGTTCTTACAAATTACATTGGTCCCGTGGGAGGTCCTGGTGCCACCAACAGGGCCGTTCGGGGGCTGTTTTGAGTTTTCACCCTCTAAGGCCATGTTTTTCTTAATACTAGATATATGCAAATTACCGTCGTATTCTCAAACCGGGAGTCCCGCGGTTACGGGATCAGTTCCTACGAGTTACATTGGCCCCGTGGGAGGTGTTGGTGCCACCCACGGGGACGTTCGGGGGATGTTTCTATTTCTCACCCTCTAACACCATGTTTTTTAGCCTAAGTCTAGAAATATGCAAATTATCGTCGTATTGTCAAACCGGGAACCCCGCGGCTGCGGGATCAGTTCCTACGAGTTACATTGGTCCCGTGGGCAGTGTTGGTCCCACCCACGGGGACATTCGGGGGCTGTTTCGAATTTTCACCCTCTAACGTCATGTTTTTAAGCCAAAGTGTAGAAATATGCAAATTACCAACGTACTCTCAAACCAGGAGACCCGCGGCAGTGGGCTCAATTCCTACGAGTTACATTGGTCCCGTGGGAGGTGTTGGTGCCCCCCACGGGGCCGTTCGGGGGTGTTTCAAGTTTTCACCCTCTAACGTCATGTTTTTGAGCCCAAGTCTAGAAATATGAAAATTACCGTTGTATTCTCAAATCGGGAGTCTCGTGGCTCTGGGGTCAGTTCCTACGAGTTACATTGGTCCCGTGGGAGGTGTTGGCGCCACCCACGAGGCCGTTCGGAGGTTGTTTCGAGTTTTCCCCCTCTAATGCCATGTTTTTAAGCCTAAGTCCATAAATATGCAAATTACCATCGTACTCTCAAACCGGGAGACCCGCGGCTGTGGGGTCAGTTCCTACGAGTTACATTGGTCCCGTGGGAGGTGTTGGTGCCACCCAAGGTGCCGTCAGAGGGCTGTTTCGAGTTCTCACCCTCTAACGCCGTCTTTTTAAGCCTAAGTTTAGAAATATGCAAATTACCGTCATATTCTCTAATCGGGAGACCCGCGGTTGTGGCCTCAGTTCCTACGAGTTACATTGGTCCCGTGGGAGTTGTTGGTGCCACCCACGGGGCCGTTCGGGGGCTATTTCGAGTTTTCACCCTCTAACGTCATGTTTTTAAGCCTAAGTCTATAAATATGCAAATTACCGTTGTACTCTCAAATCGAGAGACCCGCGGCTGTGGGGTCAGTTCCTACGAATTACATGGTCCCGTGGGAGGTGTTGGTGCCACCTACGGGGCCGTTCGGGGGCTGTTTCGAGTTTTCACCCTCTAACGCCATGTTTTGCTTAAGACTAGATATAAGCAAATTACCGTCGTACTCTCAAACAGGGAGACCCGCGGCAGTGGGCTCAGTTCCTACGAGTTAGATTGGTCCCGTGGGAGTTGTTGGTGCCACCCACGGTGCCGTTAGAGGGCTGTTTCCTGTTCTAACCCTCCAATGCCTTGTATTTAAGCCTAAGTTTAAAAATATTCAAATTATCATCGTATTCTCAAACCGGGGGTCCCGCGGCTGTGGGGTCAGTTCCTACGAGTTACATTGGTCCCGTGGGAGGTGTTGGTGCCACCCACGGGGTCGTTTGGGTGTTGTTTCAAGTTTTCACCCTCTAACGTCATGTTTTTAAGCCTAAGTCTAGAAATATACAAATCACCGTCGTATTCTCAAACCGGGAGATCCGCGGTTGTGGGGTCAGTTCCTACGAGTTACATTGGTCCCGTGGGAGGTGCTGGTGCCACGCACGGGGTCGTTCGGGGGTTATTTCGAGTTTTAACCCTCTAACGTCATGTTTTTAAGCCTAAGTCTAGAAATATGCAAATTACTATCGTATTCTCAAACCGGGAGTCCCACGGCTGTGTGGTCAGTTCCTACGAGTTACATTGGTCCCGTGGGAGGTGTTGGTCCCTCCCACGGGGACTTTCGGGGCTGTTTCGAGTTCTCACCCTCTAACGTCATGTTCTTAAGCCTAATTCTATAAATATGCAAATTACCGTCGTACTCTCAAACCGGGCGACTCGCGGCTGTGGGGTCAGTTCTTACGAGTTACATTGGTCCCGTGGGAGGTGTTGGTGCCACCCACGGTGCCGTCAGAGGGATGTTTCGAGTTCTCACCCTCTAACGCCATATTTTTTAGCCTAAGTTTAGAAATATTCAAATTATCGTCGTATTCTCAAACCGGAAGACCCGCGGTTGTGGGTTCAGTTCCTACGAGTTATATTGGTCCCGTGGGAGGTGTTGGTGCCACCCACAGGGCCGTTCGGGGGTATTTCGAGTTTTCACCCTCTAACGTCATGTTTTTAAGCCTAAGTCTAGAAATATACAAATTACCGTCGTACTGTCAAACCGAGAGACCCGCGGCTGTGGGGTCAGTTCCTACGAATTACATTGGTCCCGTGGGAGGTGTTGGTTCCACCCACGGGGCCGTTCGGGGGCTGTTTCGAGTTTTCACCCTCTAACGTCATGTTTTTACGCCTAAGTCTATAAATATGCAAATTACCGTCGTACTCTCAAACCGAGAGACCCGCAGCTCTAGAGTCAGTTCCTATGAGTTACATTGGTCCGTGGGAGGTGTTGGTGCCACCCACGGTGCCGTTAGAGGGCTGTTTTGAGTTTTCACCGTCTAACGCCATGTTTTTAAGCCTAAGTCTAGGAATATGCAAATTACCGTCGTATTCTCAAAACGGGAGACCCGCGGCTGTGGGCTCAGTTCCTACGAGTTACATTGGTCCCGTGGGAGGTGTTGGTGCCCCCCACGGGGCCGTTCGGGGGTTGTTTCGAGTTTTCAACCTCTAACGCCATGTTTTGCTTATGTCTAGAAATATGCAAATTACCGTTGTACTCTCAAACCGAGAGACCCGCGGCTGTGGGGTCAGTTCCTACGAGTTACATTGGTCCCGTGCGAGGTGTTAGTGCCACCTCTTGGGCCGTTCGGGGGTTGTTTCGAGTTTTCACCCTCTATAGTCATGTTTTTAAGCCTAAGTCTAGAAATATGCAAATTGCCATCGTATTCTCAAATCGGGAGTCCCACGGCTGCGGGGTCAGTTCCTACGAGTTACATTGGTCCTGTGGGAGGTTTTGGTCCCACCCACGGGGACATTCGGGGGATGTTTCGAGTTTTCACCCTCTAACGTCATATTTTTAAGCCTAAGTATAAAAATATGCAAATTATCATCGTACTCTCAAACCGGGAGACCCGTGGCTGTGGGGTCAGTTCTTACAAGTTACATTGGTCCCGTGGGAGGTGTTCGTGCCACCCACGGGGCCGTTCAGGAACTGTTTCGAGTTTTCACCCTCTAACGTCATGTTTTTAAGCCTAAGTGTAGAAATATGCAAATTACCATCGTACTCTCAAACCGGGACACCCGCGACTGTGGGGTTAGTTCCTACGAGTTACATTGGTCCCGTGGGAGGTGTTGGTGCCACCCACGGTGCCGTTAGAGGGTTGTTACGAGTTCTGACCCACTAACGCCATCTATTTAAGCCTAAGTATAAAAATATTCAAATTATCGTCGTATTATCAAACCGGGAGTCCCGCGGCTGCGGGGTTAGTTCTTACGAATTACATTGGTCCCGTGGGAGGTCCTGGTGCCACCAACAGGGCCGTTCGGGGGCTGTTTTGAGTTTTCACCCTCTAACGCCATGATTTGCTTAAGACTAGATATAAGCAAATTACCGTCGTACTCTCAAATCGGGACACCCGCGGCTGTGGGGTCAGTTCCTACGAGTTACATTGGTCCCGTGGGAGGTGTTGGTGCCACCCACGGTGCCGTCAGAGGGATGTTTCGAGTTCTCACCCTCTAACGCCATGTTTTTTAGCCTAAGTCTAGAAATATGCAAATTATCGTCGTATTGTCAAACCAGGAGCCCCGCTGCTGCGGGATCAGTTCCTACGAGTTACATTGGTCCCGTGGGCAGTGTTCGTCCCACCCACGGGGACATTCGGGGGCTATTTCGAGTTTTCACCCTCTAACGTCATGTTTTTAAGCCTAAGTGTAGAAATATGCAAATTACCATCGTACTCTCAAACCGGGAGACCCGCGGCTGTGGGGTCAGTTCCTACGAGTTACATTGGTCCCGTGGGAGGTGGTGGTGCCACCCACGGGCTCGTTCGGGGGCTGTTTCGAGTTTTCACCCTGTAACGTCATGTTTTTAAACCTAAGTCTAGAAATATGCAAATTACCGTCGTATTCTCAAACCGGGAGTCCCCCGGCTGCGGGGTCAGTTCCTACGAGTTACATTGGTGCCATGGGAGGTGTTGGTCCCACCCACGGGGACGTTCGGGGGTTGTTTCGAGTTTTCACCCTCTAACGTCATGTTTTTAAGCCTAAGTCCATAAATATGCAAATTACCATCGTACTCTCAAACCGGGAGACCCGCGGCTGTGGGGTCAGTTCCTACGAGTTACATTGGTCCCGTGGGAGGTGTTGGTGCCACCCACGGTGCCGTCAGAGGGCTGTTTCGAGTTCTCACCCTCTAACGCCATGTTTTTATGCCTAAGTTTAGAAATATGCAAATTACCGTCATATTCTCTAATCGGGAGACCCGCGGTTGTGGGCTCAGTTCCTACGAGTTACATTGGTCCGGTGAGAGGTGTTGGTGCCAACCACGGTTCCGTTTGGGGGCTATTTCGAGTTTTCACCCTCTAACGTCATGTATTTAAGCCTAAGTCTAGAAATATGCAAATTACCGTTGTACTCTCAAACCGAGAGACCCGCGGCTGCGGGGTCAGTTTCTACGAATTACATTGGTCCCGTGGGAGGTGTTGGTGCCACCTACGGGGCCGTTTGGGGGCTGTTTCGAGTTTTCACCCTCTAATGTCATGTTTTTAAGCCTTACTCTAGAAATATGCAAATTACCGTCGTACTCTCAAACAGGGAGACCCGCGGCAGTGGGCTCAGTTCCTACGAGTTACATTGGTCCCGTGGGAGTTGTTGGTGCCACCCACGTTGTCGTTAGAGGGCTGTTTCCAGTTCTCACCCTCTAATGCCTTGTATTTAAGCCTAAGTTTAAAAATATTCAAATTATCATCGTATTCTCAAACCGGGAGTCCCGCGGCTGTGGGGTCAGTTCCTACGAGTTACATTGGTCCCGTGGAAGGTGTTGGTCCCTCCCACGGGGACTTTCGGGGCTGTTTCGAGTTCTCACCCTCTAACGTAATGTTTTTAAGCCTAATTTTACAAATATGCAAATTACCGTCGTACTCTCAAACCGGGAGACCCGCGGCTGTGGGGTCAGTTCCTACGAGTTACATTGGTCCCGTGGGAGGTGTTGGTGCCACCCGCGGTGCCGTCAGAGGGATGTTTCGAGTTCTCACCCTCTAACGCCATATTTTTTAGCCTATGTTTAGAAATATGCAAATTATCGTCGTATTCTCAAACAGGGAGACCCGCGGTTGTGGGTTCAGTTACTACGAGTTACATTGGTCCCGTGGGAGGTGTTGGTGCCACCCACAGGGCCGTTCGGGGGTATTTCGAGTTTTCACCCTCTAACGTCATGTTTTTAAGCCTAAGTCTAGAAATATACAAATTACCGTTGTACTCTCAAACTGAGAGACCCGCGGCTGTGGGGTCTGTTCCTACGAATTACATTGGTCCCGTGGGAGGTGTTGGTGCCACCCACGGGGCCATTCGGGGGCTGTTTCGAGTTTTCACCCTCTAACGTCATGTTTTTACGCCTAAGTCTAGAAATATGCAAATTATCGTCGTACTCTCCAACCGGGAGACCCGCGGCTCTAGAGTCAATTCCTATGAGTTATATTGGTCCGTGGGAGGTGTTGGTGCCACCCACGGTGCCGTTAGAGGGTTGTTTTGAGTTTTCACCCTCTAACGCCATGTTTTTAAGCCTAAGTCTAGAAATATGCAAATTACCGTCGTATTCTCAAAATGGGATACCCGCGGTTGTGGGCTCAGTTCCTACGAGTTACATTGGTCCCGTGAGAGGTGTTGGTGCCCCCCACGGGGCCGTTTGGGGGTGTTTTGAGTTTTCACCCTCTAACGTCATGTTTTTGAGACCAAGTCTAGAAATATGTAAATTACCATTGTATTCTCAAACCGGGAGTCTCGCGGCTCTGACGTCAGTTCCTACGAGTTACGTTGGTCCCGTGGGTGGTGTTGGCGCCACCCACGAGGCCGTTCGTAGGTTGTTTCGAGTTTTCACCCTCTAACGCCATGTTTTTCTAAAGTTTAGAAATATGCAAATTACCGTCGTACTCTTAAATCGGGAGTCCCGCGGTTGCGGGGTCAGTTCCTACAAGTTACATTGGTCCCGTGGGAGGTGTTGGTGCGACCCACGTGGCCGTTCAGGGGTTGTTTCGAGTTTTCACCGTCTAACGCCATGTTTTGCTTAAGTATAAAAATTTGAAAATTACCTTCGTACTCTCAAACCGATAGACCCACGGCTGTGGGGTCAGTTTCTACGAGTTACATTGGTCCCGTGGGAGGTGTTAAGGCCACCCACGGGGCCGTTCGGGGGCTGTTTCGAGTTTTCACCCTCTAACGTCATGTTTTTGAGCTTTTGTCTAGAAATATGCAAATTACCGTCGTATTCTCAAATCGGGAGTCCCACGGCTGCGGGGTCAGTTCCTACGAGTTACATTGGTCCCGTGGGAGGTGTTGGTCCCACCCACTGGGACATTCGGGGGTTGTTTCGAGTTTTCACCCTCTAACGTCATGTTTTTAAGACAAAGTATAGAAATATGAAAATTACCATCGTACTCTCAAACCGGGAGACCCGCGGCTGTGGGGTCAGTTCCTACGAGTTACATTGGTCCCGTGGGAGGTCTTGGTGCCACCCACGGGGCCGTTCGTGGTCTGTTTTGAGTTTTCACCCTCTGACGTCATGTTTTTAAGCCCAAGTCTAGAAATATGTAAATTACCATTGTATTCTCAAACCGGGAGTCTCGCGGCTCTGACGTCAGTTCCTACGAGTTACGTTGGTCCCGTGGGTGGTGTTGGCGCCACCCACGAGGCCGTTCGTAGGTTGTTTTGAGTTTTCACCCTCTAACGCCATGTTTTTATAAAGTTTAGAAATATGCAAATTACCGTCGTACTCTTAAATCGGGAGTCCCGCGGTTGCGGGGTCAGTTCCTACAAGTTACATTGGTCCCGTGGGAGGTGTTGGTGCCACCCACATGGTCGTTCAGGGGTTGTTTCGAGTTCTCAACCTCTAACGCCATGTTTTGCTTATGTCTAGAAATATGCAAATTACCGTCGTACTCTCAAACCGAGAGACCCACGGCTGTGGGGTCAGTTCCTACGAGTTACATTGGTCCCGTGGGAGGTGTTAGTGCCACCTACTGGGCCGTTCGGGGGTTGTTTCGAGTTTTCACCCTCTAACGTCATGTTTTTAAGCCTATGTCTAGAAATATGCAAATTGCCATCGTATTCTCAAATCGGGAGTCCCACGGCTGCGGGGTCAGTTCCTACGAGTTACATTGGTCCCGTGGGAGGTCTTGGTGCCACCCACGGGGCCGTTCGTGGTCTGTTTTGAGTTTTCACCCTCTGACGTCATGTTTTTAAGCCTAAGTGTAGAAATATGCAAATTACCATTATACTCTCAAACCGGGAGACCCGTGGATGTGGGGTCAGTTCCAACGAGTTACATTCAAATTATCGTGGGAGGTGTATTTAAGCCTAAGTATAAAAATATTCAAATTATCGTCATATTATCAAACCAGATGTCCCGCGGCTGTGGGGTTAGTTCTTACGAATTACATTGGTCCCGTGGGAGGTCCTGGTGCCACCAACAGGGCCTTTCGGGGACTATTTTGAGTTTTCACCCTCTAACGCCATGTTTTGCTTAAGACTAGAAATATGCAAATTAACATCGTATTCCCAAATCGGGAGTCCCGTAGTTGCGGGATCAGTTCCTACGAGTTACATTGGTCCCGTGGGAGGTGTTGGTGCCACCCACGGGGACGTTCGGGGGATGTTTCTAGTTCTCACCCTCTAACACCATGTTTTTAAGCTAAGTTTATAAATATGCAAATTATCGTCGTATTGTCAAACCGGGAGTCCCGCTGCTGTTGGGTCAGTTCTTACGAGTTACATTGGTCCCCTGGGCGGTGTTGGTCCCACCCACGGGGACATTCGGGGGCTGTTTCGAATTTTCACCCTCTAATGTCTTGTTTTTAAGCCTAAGTCTAGAAATATGAAAATTAAAGTCGTACTCTCAAACCAAGAGACCCGCGGCTGTGGGGTCAGTTCCTACGAGTTACATTGGTCCCGTGGGAGGTGTTGGTGCCACCCACGGGGCCGTTCGGGTGCTGTTTCCAGTTTTCACCCTCTAACGTCATGTTTTTAAGCCTAAGTGTAGAAATATGCAAATTACCATCGTACTCTCAAACCGGGAGACCCGCGGCTATGGGGTCAGTTCCTACGAGTTACATTGGTCCCGTGGGAGGTCCTGGTGCCACCAACAGGGCCTTTCGGGGACTATTTTGAGTTCTGACCCTCTAACGCCATGTATTTAAGCCTAAGTCTAAAAATATGCAAATTAACATCGTATTCCCAAACCGAGAGTCCCGCAGTTGCGGGATCAGTTCCTACGAGTTACATTGGTCCCGTGGGAGGTGTTGGTGCCACCCACGGGGACGTTCGGGGGATGTTTCTAGTTCTCACCCTCTAACAACATGTATTTAAGCCTAAGTCTAGAAATATGCGAATTATCATCGAATTCTCAAATCGGGAGTCCGACGGCTCTGGGGTCAGTTCCTACGAGTAACATTGGTCGCATGGGAGGTGTTGGCACCACCCACGAGGCCGTTTGGGGGATATTTCGAGTTTTCACCCTCTAACGCCATGTTTTGCTTAAGTCTAGAAATATGCAAATTACCATCGTACTCTAATACCGGGAGTCCCGCGGCTGCGGGGTCAGTTTCTACGAGTTACATTGGTCCCGTGGGTGGTGTTGGTGCCACCCACGGGACCGTTCGGACTTTATTTCGAGTTTTCACCCTCTAACGTCGTGTTTTTAAGCCTAAGTCTATAAATAAGCAAATTACCGTCGTACTCTCAAACCGGGAGACCCGCGGCCGTGGGACACTTACTACGAGTTACATTGGTCCCGTGGGAGGTGTTGGTGCCACCCACGGTGCCATCAGAGGGATGTTTCGAGTTCTCACCCCCTAACGCCATGTTTTTTAGCCTAAGTTTAGAAATATGCAAATTATCGTCGTATTCTCAAACGGGGAGACCCGCGGTTGTGGGTTCAGTTCCTACGAGTTACATTGTTCCCGTGGGAGGTGTTGGTGCCACCCACAGGGCCGTTCGGGGGTATTTCGAGTTTTCACCCTCTAACGTCATGTTTTTAAGCCTAAGTCCAGAAATATACAAATTACCGTTGTACTCTCAAACCGAGAGACCCGCGGTTGTGGGGTCAGTTCCTAGGAATTACATTGGTCCCGTGGCAGGTGTTGGTGCCACCCACGGCTCCGTTCGGGGGCTGTTTCGAGTTTTCACCATCTAACGTCATGTTTTTACGCCTAAGTCTAGAAATATGCCAATTACCGTCGTACTCTCAAACCGGGAGACCCGCGGCTCTGGGGTCAGTTCCTATGAGTTACATTTGTCCGTGGGAGGTGTTGGTGCCACCCACGGTGCCGTTAGAGGGTTGTTTTGAGTTTTCACCCTCTAACGCCATGTTTTTAAGCCTAAGTCTAGAAATATGCAAATTACCGTCGTATTCTCAAAACGGGAGACCCGCGGCTGTGGGCTCAGTTCCTACGAGTTACATTGTTCCCGTGGGAGGTGTTGGTGCCCCCCACGGGGCCGTTCGGGGGTGTTTCGAGTTTTCACCCTCTAATGTCATGTTTTTTAGCCCAAGTCTAGAAATATGTAAATTACCATTGTATTCTCAAACCGGGAGTCTCGCGGCTCTCAGGTCAGTTCCTACGAGTTACGTTGGTCCCGTGGGTGGTGTTGGCGCCACCCACGAGGCCGTTCGTAGGTTGTTTCGAGTTTTCACCCTCTAACGCCATGTTTTTCTTAAGTTTAGAAATATGAAAATTACCATCGTACTCTTAAATCGGGAGTCCCGCGGTTGCGGGGTCCGTTCCTACAAGTTACATTGGTCCCGTGGGAGGTGTTGGTGCCACCCACGTGGCCGTTCAGGGGTTGTTTCGAGTTTTCACCGTCTAACGCCATGTTTTGCTTAAGTATAGAAATTTGAAAATTACCTTCGTACTCTCAAACCGAGAGACCTGCGGTTGTGGGGTCAGTTTCTATGAGTTACATTGGTCCCGTGGGAGGTGTTAGTGCCACCCACGGGGCCGTTCGGGGGCTGTTTCGAGTTTTCACCCTCTAACGTCATGTTTTTGAGCTTATGTCTAGAAATATGCAAATAACCGTCATATTCTCAAATCGGGAGTCCCACGGCTGCGGGGTCAGTTCCTACGAGTTACATTGGTCCCGTGGGAGGTGTTTGTCCCACCCACGAGGACATTCGAGGGTTGTTTCGAGTTTTCACCCTCTAACGTCATGTTTTTAAGCCAAAGTATAGAAATATGAAAATTACCATCGTACTCTCAAACCGGGAGACCCGCGGCTGTGGGGTCAGTTCCTACGAGTTACATTGGTCCCGTGGGAGGTCTTGGTGCCACCCACGGGGCCGTTCGGGGGCTATTTCGAGTTTTCACCCTCTAACGTCATGTTTTTAAGCCTAAGTGTAGAAATATGCAAATTACCATCGTATTATCAAATCGGGAGTCCCACGGCTGCGGGGTCAGTTCCTACGAGTTACATTGGTCCCGTGGGAGGTGTTGGTCCCACCCATGGGGACATTCGGGGGATGTTTTGAATTTCCACCCTCTAATGTCTTGTTTTTAAGCCTAAGTCTAGAAATATGAAAATTAAAGTCGTACTCTCAAACCGAGAGACCCGCGGCTGTGGGGTCAGTTCCCACGAGTTACATTGGTCCCGTGGGAGGTGTTGGTGCCACCCACGGGGCCGTTCGGGTGCTGTTTCCAGTTTTCACCCTCTAACGTCATGTTTTTAAGCCTAAGTGTAGAAATATGCAAATTACCATCGTACTCCCAAACCGGGAGACCCGTGGCTGTGGGGTCAGTTCCTACGAGTTACATTGGTCCCGTGGGAGGTGTTGATGCCACCCACGGTGCCGTTAGAGGGTTGTTTTTAGTTCTGACCCTCAAACGCCATGTATTTAAGCCTAAGTATAAAAATATTCAAATTATCGTCATATTATCAAATCAGATGTCCCGCGGCTGCGGGGTTAGTTCTTACGAATTACATTGGTCCCGTGGGAGGACCTGGTGCCACCAACAGGGCCTTTCGGGGGCTGTTTTGAGTTTTCACCCTCTAACGCCATGTTTTGCTTAAGACTAGAAATATGCAAATTAACATCGTATTCCCAAATCGGGAGTCCCGCAGTTGCGAGATCAGTTCCTACGAGTTACATTGGTCCCGTGGGAGGTGTTGGTGCCACCCACGAGGACGTTCGAGGGATGTTTCTAGTTCTCACCCTCTAACACCATGTTTTTTAGCTAAGTTTATAACTTTGCAAATTATCGTCGTATTGTCAAACCGGGAGTCCCGCTGCTGCGGGGTCAGTTCTTACGAGTTACATTGGTCCCCTGGGCGGTGTTGGTCCCACCCACGGGGACATTCTGGGGCTGTTTCGAATTTTCACCCTCTAAAGTCATGTTTTTAAGCCTAAGTCAAGAAATATGAAAATTAAAGTCGTACTCTCAAACCGAGAGACCCGCGGCTGTGGGGTCAGTTCCTACGAGTTACATTGGTCCCGTGGGAGGTGTTGGTGCCACCCACGGGGCCTTTCGGGGGCTGTTTCCAGTTTTCACCCTCTAACGTCATGTTTTTATGCCTAAGTGTAGAAATATGCAAATTACCATCGTACTCTCAAACCGGGAGACCCGCGACTGTGGGGTCAGTTCCTATGAGTTACATTGGTCCCGTTGGAGGTGTTGGTGCCACCCACGGTGCCGTTAGAGGGATATTTCGAGTTCTGACCCTCTAACGCCATGTATTTAAGCCTAAGTCTAAAAATATGCAAATTAACATCGTATTCCCAAACAGGGAGTCCCGCAGTTGCGGGATCAGTTCCTACGAGTTACATTGGTCCCGTGGGAGGTGTTGGTGCCACCCACGGGGACGTTCGGGGGATGTTTCTAGTTCTCACCTTCTAACAACATGTACTTAAGCCTAAGTCTAGAAATATGTGAATTATCATCGAATTCTCAAACCGGGAGTCCGGGGGCTCTGGTGTCAGTTCCTACGAATTACATTAGTCCCATGGGAGGTGTTGGCACCACCCACGATGCCGTTTGGGGGCTATTTCGAGTTTTCACCCTCTAACTCCAAGTTTTGCTTAAGTCTAGAAATATGCAAATTACCATCGTACTCTAATACCGGGAGTCCCGCGGCTACGGGGTCAGTTCCTACGAGTTACATTGGTCCCGTGGGTGGTGTTGGTGCCACCCACGGGACCGTTCGGGCCTTATTTCGAGTTTTCACCCTCTAACATCATGTTTTTAAGCCTAAGTCTAGAAATAAGAAAATTATCGTGGTATTGTCAAACCGGGAGTCCAGCAACTGCGGGGTCAGTTCCTACGAGTTACATTGGTCCCGTGGGAGGTGTTGGTGCCACCCACGGGGCCGTTCTGGGGCTGTTTCGAGATTTCACCCTCTAACGTCATGTTTTTGAGCCTAAGTGTAGAAATATGCAAATTACCATCGTACTCTCAAATCGGGAGACCCGCGGCTGTGGGATCAGTTCCTACGAGTTACATTGGTCCCGTGGGAGGTGTTGGTGCCACCCCCGGGGCCGTTAGGGGGATGTTTCGAGTTTTCACCCTCTAACGTCATGTTTTTAAGCCTAAGTCCAGAAATATGCAAAATACCGTCGTATTCTCAAATCGGGAGTCCCACGGCTGCGGGGTCAGTTCCTACAAGTTACATTGGTCCCGTGGGACGTGTTGGCGCCACCCACGAGGCCGTTTGGGGGCTATTTCGAGTTTTCAACCTCTAACGCCATGTTTTGCTTATGTCTAGAAATATTAAAATTTCCATCGTACTCAAAAATTGGGAGTCCCGCAGTTGCGGGGTCAGTTCCTACGAGTTACATTGGTCCCTTGGGTGGTGTTGGTGCCATCCACGGGGCCGTTCGGGGGCTGTTTCGAGTTTTCACCCTCTAACGTCATGTTTTTAAGCCTAAGTCTAGAAATATACAAATTACCGTCGTATTCTCAAACCGGGAGTCCCACGGCGGTGGGGTCAATTCCTACGGGTTACATTGGTCCCGTGGGAGGTGTTGGTCCCACCCACGGGGACATTCGGGGGCTGTTTCGAGTTTTCTCCCTCTAACGTCATGTTTTTAAGCCTAAGTCTAGAAATATGCAAATTACCATCGTACTCTCAAATCGGGAGACCCGCGGCTATGGGGTCAGTTCCTACGAGTTACATTGGTCCCGTGAGTGGTGTTGGTGCCACCCATGGTGCCGTTAGAGGGTTGTTTCGAGTTCTCATCCTCCAACGCCTTGTATTTAAGCCTAAGTCTGAAAATATTCAAATTATCATCGTATTCTCGAACCGGGAGTTCCGCGGCTGTGGGGTCAGTTCCTACGAGATACATTGGTCCCGTGGGAGGTGTTCGTGCCACCCACGAGGCCGTTTGGGGGCTGTTTCGAGTTTACACCCTCTAACGTCATGTTTTTAAGCCTAAGTCTAGAAATATGCAAATTACCGTCGTATTCTCAAACCGGGAGATCTGAGGCTGTGGGGTCAGTTCCTATGAGTTACGTTGGTCCCGTGGGAGGTGTTGGTGCCACCCTCGGGGTCGTTCGGGGGCTGTTTCGAGTTTTCACCCTCTAACGTCATGTTTTTAAGCCTAAGTCTAGAAATATGAAAATTATCGTGTTATTGTCAAACCGGGAGTCCCGCAACTGCGGGGTCAGTTCCTACGAGTTACATTGGTCCCGTGGGAGGTGTTGGTGCCACCCACGGGGCCGTTCGGGGGCTGTTTCGAGTTTTCACCCTCTAGCGTCATGTTTTTCAGCCTAAGTCTATGAATATGCAAATTACTGTGGTATTGTCAAACCGGAAGTCCCGCAGCTGCGGGGTGAGATCCTACGAGTTGCATTGGTCCCATGGGAGGTGTTGGTGCCACCCACGGGGCCGTTCGGGGGATGTTTCGAGTTTTCACCCTCTAACGTCATGTTTTTAAGCCTAAGTCTAGAAATATGCAAGATACCGTCGTATTCTCAAATCGGGAGTCCCGCGGCTGCGGGGTCAGTTCTTACGAGTTACATTGGTCCCGTGGGAGATGTTGGTGCCACCCACGGGGCCGTTCGGGGGCTGTTTCGAGTTTTCACCCTCTAACGTCATGTTTTTAAGCCTAAGTCTCGAAATATGCAAATTATCGTCGTACTCTCAAACCGGTAGACCCGCGGCTGTGGGGTCATTTCCAACAAGTTACACTGGTCCCGTGGGAGGTGTTGGCGCCACCCACGAGGCCGTTCGGGGGCTATTTCGAGTTTTCACCCTCTAATGCCATGTTTTTCTTATGTCTAGAAATATTCAAATTTCCATCGTACTCTAAAATTGGGCGTCCCGCGGCTGTGGGGTCAGTTCCTACGAGTTACATTGGTCCCTTGGGTGGTGTTGGTGCCACCCACGGGGCTGTTCGGGGGCTGTTTCGAGTTTTCACCCTCTAACGTCATGTTTTTAAGCCTAAGTCTAGAAATATACAAATTACCATCGTATTCTCAAATCGGGAGTCCCACGGCGGTGGGGTCAGTTCCTACGGGTTACATTGGTCCCGTGGGAGGTGTTGGTCCCACCCACGGGGACATTCGGGGGCTGTTTCGAGTTTTCTCCCTCTAACGTCATGTTTTTAAGCCTAAGTCTAGAAATATGAAAATTACGATCGTACTCTCAAACCGGGAAACCAGCGGCTATGGGGTCAGTTCCTACGAGTTACATTGGTCCAGTGGGAGGTGTTGGTGCCACCCACGGGGCCGTTCGGGGGCTGTTTCGAGTTTTCACCCTCTAACGTCATGTTTTTAAGCCTAATTGAAGAAATATGCAAATTACCATCGTACTCTCAAACTGGGAGACCCGCGGCTGTGGGGTCAGTTCCTACGAGTTACATTGGTCCCGTGAGTGGTGTTGGTGCCACCCACGGTGCCGTTAGAGGGCTGTTTCGAGTTCTCACCCTCTAACGCCTTGTATTTAAGCCTAAGTCTAAAAATATTCAAATTATCATAGTATTCTCAAACCGGGAGTCCCGCGGCTGTGGGGTCATTTCCTACGAGTTACATTGGTCCCGTGGGAGGTGTTCGTGCCACCCACGAGGCCGTTTGGGGGCTGTTTCGAGTTTTCACCCTCTAACGTTTTGTTTTTAAGCCTAAGTCTAGAAATATGCAAATTACCGTCGTATTCTCAAACCGGGAGATCCGAGGTTATGGGGTCAGTTCCTACGAGTTACGTTGGTCCCGTGGGAGGTGTTGGTGCCACCCTCGGGGTCGTTCGGGGGCTGTTTCGAGTTTACACCCTCTAACGTCATGTTTTTAAGCCTAAGTCTAGAAATATGCAAATTACCGTCGTATTCTCAAACCGGGAGATCTGAGGCTGTGGGGTCAGTTCCTATGAGTTACGTTGGTCCCGTGGGAGGTGTTGGTGCCACCCTCGGGGTCGTTCGGGGGCTGTTTCGAGTTTTCACCCTCTAACGTCATGTTTTTAAGCCTAAGTCTAGAAATATGAAAATTATCGTGTTATTGTCAAACCGGGAGTCCCGCAACTGCGGGGTCAGTTCCTACGAGTTACATTGGTCCCGTGGGAGGTGTTGGTGCCACCCACGGGGCCGTTCGGGGGCTGTTTCGAGTTTTCACCCTCTAGCGTCATGTTTTTCAGCCTAAGTCTATGAATATGCAAATTACTGTGGTATTGTCAAACCGGAAGTCCCGCAGCTGCGGGGTGAGATCCTACGAGTTGCATTGGTCCCATGGGAGGTGTTGGTGCCACCCACGGGGCCGTTCGGGGGATGTTTCGAGTTTTCACCCTCTAACGTCATGTTTTTAAGCCTAAGTCTAGAAATATGCAAGATACCGTCGTATTCTCAAATCGGGAGTCCCGCGGCTGCGGGGTCAGTTCTTACGAGTTACATTGGTCCCGTGGGAGATGTTGGTGCCACCCACGGGGCCGTTCGGGGGCTGTTTCGAGTTTTCACCCTCTAACGTCATGTTTTTAAGCCTAAGTCTCGAAATATGCAAATTATCGTCGTACTCTCAAACCGGTAGACCCGCGGCTGTGGGGTCATTTCCAACAAGTTACACTGGTCCCGTGGGAGGTGTTGGCGCCACCCACGAGGCCGTTCGGGGGCTATTTCGAGTTTTCACCCTCTAATGCCATGTTTTTCTTATGTCTAGAAATATTCAAATTTCCATCGTACTCTAAAATTGGGCGTCCCGCGGCTGTGGGGTCAGTTCCTACGAGTTACATTGGTCCCTTGGGTGGTGTTGGTGCCACCCACGGGGCTGTTCGGGGGCTGTTTCGAGTTTTCACCCTCTAACGTCATGTTTTTAAGCCTAAGTCTAGAAATATACAAATTACCATCGTATTCTCAAACCGGGAGTCCCACGGCGGTGGGGTCAGTTCCTACGGGTTACATTGGTCCCGTGGGAGGTGTTGGTCCCACCCACGGGGACATTCGGGGGCTGTTTCGAGTTTTCTCCCTCTAACGTCATGTTTTTAAGCCTAAGTCTAGAAATATGAAAATTACGATCGTACTCTCAAACCGGGAAACCAGCGGCTATGGGGTCAGTTCCTACGAGTTACATTGGTCCAGTGGGAGGTGTTGGTGCCACCCACGGGGCCGTTCGGGGGCTGTTTCGAGTTTTCACCCTCTAACGTCATGTTTTTAAGCCTAATTGAAGAAATATGCAAATTACCATCGTACTCTCAAACTGGGAGACCCGCGGCTGTGGGGTCAGTTCCTACGAGTTACATTGGTCCCGTGAGTGGTGTTGGTGCCACCCACGGTGCCGTTAGAGGGCTGTTTCGAGTTCTCACCCTCTAACGCCTTGTATTTAAGCCTAAGTCTAAAAATATTCAAATTATCATAGTATTCTCAAACCGGGAGTCCCGCGGCTGTGGGGTCATTTCCTACGAGTTACATTGGTCCCGTGGGAGGTGTTCGTGCCACCCACGAGGCCGTTTGGGGGCTGTTTCGAGTTTTCACCCTCTAACGTTTTGTTTTTAAGCCTAAGTCTAGAAATATGCAAATTACCGTCGTATTCTCAAACCGGGAGATCCGAGGTTATGGGGTCAGTTCCTACGAGTTACGTTGGTCCCGTGGGAGGTGTTGGTGCCACCCTCGGGGTCGTTCGGGTGCTGTTTCGAGTTTTCACCCTCTAACGTCATGTTTTTAAACCTAAGTCTAGAAATATGCAAATTACCGTCGTATTCTCAAACCGGGAGTCCCACGGCTGCGGGGTCAGTTCCTACGAGTTACATTGGTCCCGTGGGAGGTGTTGCTCCCACCCACGGGGACGTTCGGGGGCTGTTTCGAGTTTTCACACACTAACATCATGTTTTTAAACCTAAGTATATAAATATGAAAATTACCGTCGTACTCTCAAATCGGGAGACCCGGGGCTGTGGGGTCAGTTCCTACAAGTTACATTGGTCCCGTGGGCGGTCTTGGTGCCACCCACGGTGCCGTCAGAGGGCTGTTTCCAGTTCTCACCCTCAAACGCCATGTTTTTAAGCCTAAGATTAGAAATATGCAAATTACCGTCGTATTCTAAAACCGGGAGACCCGCGGTTGTGGGCTCAGTTCCTACGAGTTACATTGGTCCCGTAGGAGGTGTTGGTGCCACCCACGGGGCCGTTCGGGGTCTATTTCGAGTTTTCACCCTCTAACGTCATGTTTTTAAGCCTAAGTCTCGAAATATGCAAATTACCGTTGTACTCTGAAACCGAGAGACCCGCGACTATGGGGTCAGTTCCTACGAATTACATTGGTCCCGTGGGAGGTGTTGGTGCCACCCACGGGGCTGTTCGGGGGCTATTTTGAGTTTTCACCCTCTATCGTCATGTTTTTAAGATTAAGTCTAGAAATATGCAAATTACTGTCGTACTCTCAAACCGGGAGACCCGCGGCTGTGGGATCAGTTCCTACGAGTTACATTGGTCCGTGGGAGGTGTTGATGCCACCCACGGTGCCGTTAGAGGGTTGTTTCGAGTTCTCACCCTCTAACGCCATGTTTTTAAGCCTAAGTATAGAAATATGCAAATTACCATCGTATTCTCAAACCGGGAGACCCGCGGCTGTGGGCTCAGTTCCTACGAGTTACATTGGTCCCGTGGGAGGTATTGGTGCCCCCCACGGGGGTGTTTCGAGTTTTCACCCTCTAACGTCATGTTTTTAAACCTAAGTCTAGAAATATGTAAATTACTGTTATATTCTCAAATCGGGAGTCTCGCGGCCCTTGGGTCAGTTGCTACGAGTTACATTGGTCCCGTGGGAGGTGTTGGCGCCACCCACGAGACCGTTCGGAGGTTGTTTCGAGTTTTCACCCTCTAACACCACGTTTTACTTAAGTTTAGAAATATGCAAATTACCGTTGTACTCTTAAATCGGGAGTCCCGCGGTTGTGGGTTTAGTTCCTACCTGTTACATCGGTCCCGTGGGAGGCGTTGATGCCACCCACGTGGCCGTTCGGGGGTTGTTTGGAGTTTTCACCCTCTAACGCCATGTTTTGCTTAAGTCTAGAAATATTGAATTTATCATCGTACTCTCAGACCGGGAGACCCGCGGCTGTGGATTGAGTTCCTACGAGTTACATTGGTCCAGTGGGTGGTGTTGATGCCACCCACGGGGCCGTTCGTGGGCTATTTCGAGTTTTCACCCTCTAACGTCATGTTTTTAAGCCTAAGTCTAGAAATAAGCAAATTACCGTGGTATTGTCAAACCGGGAGTCCCGCAACTGCGGGGTCAGTTCCTACGAGTTACATTGGTCCCGTGGGAGGTGTTGGTGCCACCCACAGGGCCGTTCGGGGGCTGTTTCGAGTTTTCACCCTCTAGCGCCATGTTTTTAAGCCTAAGTCTATGAATATGCAAATTACCGTGGTATTGTCAAATCGGAAGTCCCGCAGCTGCGGCGTCAGTTCCTACGAGTTACATTGGTCCCGTGGGAGGTGTTGGTGCCACCCACGGGGCTGTTCGGGAGATGTTTCGAGTTTTCACCCTCTAACGTCATGTTTTTAAGCCTAAGTCTGGAAATATGCAAAATACCATCGTACTCTCAAACCGGGAGACCCGCGGCTGTGGATTCAGTTCCTACGAGTTACATTGGTCCAGTGGGTGGTGTTGATGCCACCCACGGGGCCGTTCGGGGGCTATTTCGAGTTTTCACCCTCTAACGTCATGTTTTTAAGCCTAAGTCTAGAAATAAGCAAATTACCGTGGTATTGTCAAACCGGGAGTCCCGCAACTGCGGGGTCAGTTCCTACGAGTTACATTGGTCCCGTGGGAGGTGTTGACGCCACCCACGGGGCCGTTCGGGGGCTGTTTCGAGTTTTCACCCTCTAACGTCATGTTTTTAAGCCTTAGTGAAGAAATATGCAAATTACCATCGTACTCTCAAACCGGGAGACCCGCGGCTATGGGGTCAGTTCCTACGAGTTACATTGGTCCAGTGGGAGGTGTTGGTGCCACCCACGGGGCCGTTCGGGGGCTGTTTCGAGTTTTCACCCTCTAACGTCATGTTTTTAAGCCTAAGTGAAAAAATATGCAAATTACCATCGTACTCTCAAACTGGGAGACCCGCGGCTGTGGGGTCAGTTCGTACGAGTTACATTGGTCCCGTGAGTGGTGTTGGTATCACCCACGGTGCCGTTAGAGGGCTGTTTCGAGGTCTCACCCTCTAACGCCTTGTATTTAAGCCTAAGTCTAAAAATATTCAAATTATCATCGTATTCTCAAATCGGGAGTCCCGCGGCTGTGGGGTCAGTTCCTACGAGTTACATTGGTCCTGTGGGAGGTGTTCGTGCCACCCACGGGGTCGTTTGGGGGTTGTTTCGAGTTTTCACCCTCTAACGTCATGTTTTTAAGCCTAAGTCAGGAAATATGCAAATTACCGTCGTATTCTCAAACTGGGAGTCCCACGGCTACGGGGTCAGTTCCTACGAGTTACATTGGTCCCGTGGGAGGTGTTGGTCCCACCCACGGGGAGGTTCGGGGGATGTTTCTAGTTCTCACCCTCTAACACCATGTTTTTAAGCCTAAGTCTAGAAATATGCAAATTATCATCGTATTGTCAAACCGGGAGTCCCGCAGCTGCGGGGTTAGTTCCTACGAGTTACATTGGTCCCGTGGGCGGTGTTGGTCCCACCCACGGGGACATTCGGGGGCTGTTTCGAGTTTTCAGCCTCTAACGTCATGTTTTTAAGCCTAAATCTAGAAATTTGAAAATTACAGTCGTACTCTCAAACCGGGAGACCCGCGGTTGTGGGGTCAGTTCCGACGAGTTACATTGGTCCCATGGGAGGTGTTGGTGCCACCCACGGGGCCGTTCGGGGTCTGTTTCGAGTTTTGACCCTCTAACGTCATGTTTTTAAGCCTAAGTGTAGAAATATGCAAATTACCATCGTACTCTCAAACCGGGAGACCCGCGGCTGTGGGGTCAGTTCCTACGAGTTTCATTGGTCCCGTGGGAGGTGTTGGTGCCACCCACGGTGCCGTTAGAGGGTTGTTTCGAGTTCTGACCCTCTAACGCCATGTATTTAAGCCTAAGTCTAAAAATATTCAAATTGTCATCGTATTCTCAAACCGGGAGTCCCGCGGGTGCGGGGTTAGTTCCTACGAGTTACATTGGTCCCGTGGGCGGTCCTGGTGCCACCAAGAGGGACGTTCGGGGGCTGTTTTGAGTTTTCACCCTCTAACGCCATGTTTTGCTTAAGACTAGAAATATGCAAATTACTGTCATATTCTCAAACCGAGAGTCCCACGACTGCGGGATCAGTTCCTACGAGTTAGATTGGTCCCGTGGGAGGTATTGGTGCTACCCACGGGGACGTTCGGGGGCTGTTTCTAGTTCTCACCCTCTAACAACATGCATTTGTGCCTAAGTCTAGAAATATGCAAATTATCATCGAATTCTCAAACCGCGAGTCCGGCGGCTCTGAGGTCAGTTCCTACGAATTACATTGGTCCCATGGGAGGTGTTGGCACCACCCACGAGGCCGTTTAGGAACTATTTCGAGCTTTCACCCTCTAACGCCATGTTTTGCTTGAGTCTAAAATAAGCAGATTACCGTCGTACTCTAATACCGGGAGTCCCGCGGCTGCGGGGTCAGTTCCTACGAGTTACATTGGTCCAGTGGGTGGTGTTGGTGCCACCCACGGGGCCGTTCTGGGGCTATTTTGAGTTTTCACCCTCTAACGTCTTATTTTTAAGCCTAAGTCTAGAAATATGCAAATTACCATGGTATTGTCAAATCGGGAAACCCGCAGCTGCGGGGTCAGTTCCTACTAGTTACATTGGTCCCGTGGGAGGTGTGGGTGCCACGCACGGGGCCGTTCGGGGCTGTTTCGAGTTTTCACCCTCTAGCATCATGTTTTTAAGCTTAAGTCTATGAATATGCAAATTACTGTGGTATTGTCAAACCGGGAGTCCTGCAGCTGCGGGGTCAGTTCCTACAAGTTACATTGGTCCCGTGGGAGGTGTTGGTGCCACCCACGGGGCCGTTCGGGGGATGTTTCTAGTTTTCACCCTCTAACGTCATGTTTTTAAGCCTAAGTCTAGAAATATGAAAAATACCATCGTATTCTCAAACCGGGAGTCCCACGGCTGCGGGGTCAGTTCCTACGAGTTACATTGGTCCCGTGGGAGATGTTGGTGCCACCCATGGGGCCGTTAGGGGGCTGTTTCAAGTTTTCACCCTATAACGTCATGTTTTTAAGCCTAAGTCTCGAAATATGCAAATTACCGTCGTACTCTCAAACCGGGAGACCCACAGCTGTGGGGTCAGTTCCTACGAGTCACATTGGTCCCGTGGGAGGTGTTGGCGCCACCCACGAGGCCGTTCGGGGGATATTTCGAGTCTTCACCCTCTAACGCCATTTTTGCTTAAGTCTAGAAATATGCAAATTACCGTCGTACTCTAAAACCGGGAGTCCCGTGGTTGCGGGGTCAGTTCCTACGAGTTACATTGGTCCCGTGGGTGGTGTTGGTGCCACCCATGCGGCCGTTAGGGGCCTGTTTCGAGTTTTCACCCTCTAACGTCATGTTTTTAAGACTAAATCTAGAAATATGCAAATTACCGTCGTATTCTCAAACCGGGAGTCCCACGGCTGCGGGGTCAGTTCCTACGAGTTACATTGGTCCCTTGGGAGGTGTTGGTCCCACCCATGGGGACATTCGGGGCTGTTTCGAGTTTTCACCCTCAAACGCCATGTTTTTAAGCCTAAGTCTAGAAATATGCAAATTATCATCGTATTATCAAACTGGGCGTCCCACGGCTGCGGGGTTAGTTCTTACGAGTTACATTGGTCCCGTGGGAGGCCCTAGTTCCACCAATAGGGTCGTTCGGAATATGTTTTGAGTTTTCACCCTCTAACGCCTTGTTTTGCTTAAGACCAAAAATTTGCAAATTACCATCGTATTCTCAAACCGGGAGTCCCGCGGTTTCGAGATCAGGTCCTACGAGTTACATTGGTCCCGTGGGAGGTGTTGGTGCCACCCACGAGGACATTCGGGGGGTGTTTCTAGTCATCACCCTCTAACACCATGTTTTTAAGCCTAAGTCTAGAAATATGCAAATTATCATCGTATTGTCAAACCGGGAGTCCCGCGACTGCGGGGTTAGTTCCTATGAGTTACATTGGTCCCGTGGGCTGTGTTGGTACCACCCACGAGGACATTCGGGGGATGTTTCGAGTTTTCACCATCTAACGTCATGTTTTTAAGCCTAAGTCTAGAAATATGAAAATTACAGTCGTACTCTCAAATCGGGAGACCCGCGGTTGTGGGGTCAGTTCCGACGAGTTACATTGGTCCCGTGGGACGTTTTGATGCCACCCACGGGGCCGTTCGGGGGCTGTTCTGAGTTTTCACCCTCTAACGTCATGTTTTTAAGCCTAAGTGTAGAAATATGCAAATTACCATCGTACTCTCAAAATGGGAGACCCGCGGCTGTGGGGTCAGTTCCTACGAGTTACATTGGTCCCGTGGGAGGTGTTGGTGCCACCCACGGTGCCGTTAGAGGGTTGTTTCGAGTTCTGACCCTCTAACGCCATGTATTTAAGCCTAAGTCTAAAAATATTCAAATTATCGTCATATTCTCAAATCGGGAGTCCCGCGGCTGCGGGATCAGTTCCTACGAGTTACATTGGTCCCGTGGGAGGTATTGGTGCCACCCACAGGGACGTTCGGGGGCTGTTTCTAGTTCTCACCCTCTAACAACATGCATTTAAGCCTAAGTATAGAAATATGCAAATTATCATCGAATTCTCAAACCGGGAGTCCCGCGACTGCGGGGTCAGTTCCCCCGAGTCACATTGGTCCCGTGGGAGGTGTTGGTGCCACACACGGGGGCGTTAGAGGGCTGTTTCGAGTTTTCACCCTCTAACGTCATGTTTTTAAGCCTAAGTCTAGAAATATTCAAATTATTATCGAATTCTCCAACCGGGAGTCCGGTGGTACACTGGTTCGAGCAGGTATTTGGACCGCCAAAATGCTCGTTGATACTTGTGCTCCATTATTATCTCGAGGTTCAAACCAAGATGCATCACTTCTAGCTATCATCTTTCAAACGCTTCCTGTCCACGAAACTTCCGATGTGTTTTCTTCTTCAGTTCTTCGCATTCTAAGAGTTTTCTAGTCATTTTTGTAAGTTCTTATAATCTTCTCTTTACTTCACTACTTTGACTATTCTTCTTCTGTTGCTATAATTTTTTTATCATCCATGGCGCTTCTAGAAAAAAAACGATAGCAGAATTTAGAAAGTCTTATAACATTCCTTAATGGGTGGAAACTGGTTGTGCCCCCATCCCCAAAGATGTTAGTAATATAGAAGGGGGCACGGGACTCATACCCTCTTAATCACACATGGGGGGTTTAAATTTTCCCCCAACCCCCTTTTTTGAGATTATTCAAGTACTTCGATGTTGTCCCTGCACAATATGCCCCAAATGTTTAGAAAATTATAAATGGAGTCCATAGAATAAATGAACTGTTTGGGACCAACTTAGGACTTGTTGAGATCTATTATTACTACGACTGGTCGTGCACTAATGACGGTATTCTGTACTTGAAAATGAATAATGTGGATAGGATTTTAGTTGTGAATTTTCCTTACTCGCATAAATATTATTGGGGTCATGGCTTTATTGGCAACATCCTCCCCTACCTGAGGGCGAGAGGTACCGAGTCCCTTGGATCCTTGACCGGGGGGGGGGGGGGGGGGGGGAATCAGATAGGTCACTCTCTCTTTACTTTTGTTTTCTTATTATTTCTTTTTCTTATGTTTACTTGCTCTCTACTTGTGTTTCCTGCCCTCTGATTTATATTTTATTCCTCTATTTTTGTAGCTCGCGATAAAAATCAAGAACTCAACTTGAGCAACGTGAGAGTTATTGATCTCCTCAAAGCTTGGAGAGTTCAAGAGAGACTTCATGATGGCGAGCACACTCGTTCTTTATCTTATCTTCTATATTACAAGAGTACCACAAGTAGTTTTATTACTCAGCTAGTTGATAAAGTCCATGCCTTTAAATTTCTTGAAGTAGGGCCCTCTGAACCAATTGAGGAAGAAGAAGAAGAAGAAGAAGAAGAAGAAGAAGAAGAAGAAGAAGAAGAAGAAGAAGAAGAAGAAGAAAAAGAAGAAGAAGAGGAAGAAGAATAAAATAAAATGGAACCCTCCGTAAAGTGGAGAGTATTGAATGTTGATGATGACGATCAGGTTATATTGTTTGACTGGATGAAATCATTTAAGAGAGCAGAGGGGAACTCCCCTAAGGTTAGTGGATCCAACTTGGACGCCAAGGGGAAAGAGAAAGAGAATGATGAGAAGAAATGAGGAGAATAGCAGAGCAAAAGAGAGAGAGAGAGAGAGAGAGAGAGAGAGAGAGAAGAAGAAGAAGAAGAAGAAGAAAAAGGAGAAGAAGAAAGAAGAGGAGGCCAAGAATAGGCTGACTTTGAATGCTCCTGTCGAGCCTTTTTTCACTATGGTTGCAGAGGGTTCCAGTGTGGCCAATATTCTTATACTACCTCCTGATTTGATGAAAGGGGCCATTCTCGCAGTTGATTGTGAGCGCTCCTCGCGGATGGGGTCAGCCCAACTGGCACTCAAGTTCGCCTAAGGACTTGCTATGGTAACTTTTCCTATTTTCCTCTTATTTTGTCTCTATGTTCGTCTTTTGTCCACGAATCTTTCTTTTTCTTGTTATGTGCAATTTTTGGATGATTTTGTTACCCTTTTAGATAGTCACACCAACACAGATGCCCTAAAGAAGTACGAGAAGGACTTAACTAATGACCGCACTGCACTCGAGTGGGAAAAGGAGAGTTCAACAAAGGCCTATGCCGATCTGCAAGCGTCCAATAACTTGGTTATCGTAGAGAAGGAGAAGCTCGCTCAAGAAAATCTTGACCTAGTTGTGAAGGTTCAAAAGTTGGAGGATGATCTCTCGATCATGAAGGACAACGGTTATATGAAAGGTTAGGATGCACCCTACAATGATGCCGAGCTCCAAGTAGCATACGCCAAAAAGGTATCCTTTAAAAAAGGATGGGATCAATCTCTAGGAACAGCGGGAGTTCCTCCAGATTCTGAACTATTCCATATCCATCCTCCTAGACCCAGCCCACTTGCTGAAGAAGAGCCTGCAGTTGGTCAGCCTACCGACCATGCTGAGAAAGAGTCTACCAAGGTCGGGACAACTGTCGACCAAAAGAGGAGGGTTATTGAGAAAAGGGAAGACATCAGGCAGTTCTGAGCAATTGAATGAATAACATTACACAGCTTTAGTAATTTTCCCTTTTCTTTTCTTGTGCCTTGTAATATCTCTCTTCTGGTTGTACTGGCCTTTGGCCTCTCCCTGTTAATCAATGAGAATGATTTTTACTTTTATTGATGTGTTATGTTCTTTCAATTATGCTGATACTCGTTTCATTTCTTATTTGTGTTGTTTGTAGCCCATTTTTCTAGAGGACTAAATCCCTCCAACCTCAAACTTGGTGAGGATTTTAGGACTAGGCATTAGCAACCAAGATAACAAGGCGTTTGTAAAGCTCTGCAAGTAGCTAAGGGCGAGGACTGAGCAGTACAAGGACTAGTTCGAGTTGGTAGTCATGTGAAAAGATGATATTCAAGTCATGGAAGACATTGGTTCCTTAGTGCAAGAGGAACTAAATGGTTTAAAGGCCCAGCTCTTAGAGAGCAAGGATGTGATCCAAGTAGGTTAGATGATCCGATATGAGAACGATGCTTTGAAGAAGCAGGTCATCGAGCTAAAAAAGGACATCCAAAGGGGACATGTCATCGCAATCAGACTCCAAAGAGATGCTACAAGGTTGAGGCATTTTTTTCAAAATGGGCCCTCGAGAAGCGTGGGCAGCGGGTTATGATGAGGGTTATACCAACGCACCAGCACGACCAAAAAAATCTCAGGACGTTGCATTCAAGCGTGTATGGTTGAATACCCATAGGGAGGTCAAAACCTCGAAGGAATCAGACCTATGGTATAAGTATCAGGTATATTGTCATTCTTATCGTCAACCTCCCTTCTCAAAAGACGATAAATGGATCCCCATTTATGCCATCCCTGCATAGCTTCTAAACCATTACCTTGAAGATGATGAGGAGGTGTTCTCTCCTAACCCAGATGATGGCCAAAGAGCACACATGACTGATTATCTTGCTCGTCATCTATAGTTGGTCTAGGTCCTTATATGGTCTTTGGTATATTTTGTATTCTTATAATTTTACTCTCCTATTTTTGTTAATATGTATAAAGTTTAATAATCAACTTGTTTCGTATTTTGATCACGAGCTGACTAAATATAAGTTAACACCTACCTTTGTATTTTGACTGCTATCGGGAAAGAGTTGACATTTACTAACCACTTAGGAGCTTTGTCGGCCATTAATATTGTTGATCATTTTAGGTTTCTCACCGATTAAATGAACTAGTATTTGAGATGAATCATTTTAGGATTTTAGCCGACTAAATGAATCAAGAACAAATATTAACCATTTTGGGCTGCCCTTGTCGACTAAATGAGTTTTCTAACTTGTGTTCGATCATTCTCCCAATCTAATATGCCATAGAAGTATCATTCCGTATGCCTTATATTTTAGGTCGTGTTGTCACACTCCCTTAGGCCTAGGTGAGATGATGGAGAGAATGTACCTAGTTAATGGGTCATTTTCCTGATTAGGGTTTTAGCAATCAATACAATTGGTGACCAACCTAAGTTGGATTTTTTTGCCTAAGGATCCCCTGTAAGTCTGTTATTGTTGTTGGGGTAACTCATGAGGTCTATTGTGTTTATGACAAAGACCTGAGGGTTATAGCAATTGAAATAATTTTAATGACTTATTGTAATTACTGTCAACCCTGCTCGGTATAATGATATCCCTTTATCGAAATAAATTGAATAACTTATTGTAATCCAAAGAAGTTCTATTTTGCTAGAGGAAGTTCCTTGGTTGAGATAAGTCGAGCAACTTATTGAAACCAAAGAAAATTTCCCTTTGTAGTTGAAAGAGTTATCATATGGAAAGGGTGCATAATATTGAGATACTTAAAAATTGAGGCAGCCAATGTACGAAATCAAAATGTGAGAGCCAATAGGACTTTATTTATTAAATAATAAATTACAAGAAACATAAGTTTAAAATAATTATTTAGATAAACTGGATGCGGTGATAAAAGATAAAGAAGACTAAAAGTAGAACTTCTTGAGATTGGCCGCATTCCAGGCTCTCGGTATCTCCCTTCCCTCTAGCGTTTTCAAGTGATATGCTCCTTAAAGGTCGTCCTTGATTGCCCTAAAAGGTCCTTTCTAATTTAGTCCCGGCTTTCCATCTGACGGTTTTAGGGCACTATCGAGGGATTTCCTTAGGATATAGTCCCCCACCTGGAATTTCCTCTAATTGACTTTTTTGTTATACTTCTTGGCCAGCTGCTGTTGATAGGAAGCCAGCTTCATCATGGCTCACTTTGCTCGCTCGTCTACTAAGTCAAGCTCAGTGCGCAATGCATCGTCATTCATCCCTTGGTCGACCAGGTTGGTTCTCATAGTAGGGAGACCAACCTCAAGAAGGATAATAGCTTCCATTCCATAGGTGAGCCAAAGGGTGTTTCCCCAGTTGGTCTTCGAGGAGTAATACGGTAGGTCCACAGAACGTAGGGGACCTCGTCCACCGAGACACCCTTTGATTTTTCCATCCTCTTCTTTAGGGCTTCAAGTACTGTTTTGTTGGAGGCTTCTGCATGTCCATTGCTTTGGGGATATTCCACAGAAATGAAATTATACTTTATGCTATGCTCATCACAGAAGCCTTAAAATAAGTTGCTTTCAAACTGTGTGCCGTTATCGGTGATGATAATTCTTAGCCCCAAAGAGTGTTATGACGCCTTTCGAAATGAACCTAATCAAGTTGGCGTCATGGATGTTTTCTAGTGGTTCTGCCTCTAGCGACTTGGTGAAGTAGTCTGTGTCGACCAGCAGATACTTGAGATTTCCAAGTGCGGCAGGTAGTGGTCCCATAATATCCAGTCCCCATTGTGCAAATTACCAAGGACTTGTCCAAAATTTCAGGATGTTGGCTGGCTGGTGAACCATGAGAGAGAATTTCTAACACTTTTCACATCTGTGAACATAATCACTTGCATCCTTTTTCATGTGAATCCACCTGTAGGCTTTCTTGATTGCTTGAAAGGATAATGACCTCCCTCATGTTTGACTCCCATAAATACCATCATGAGGTTCGCTGAGAACTTGCTCGGTGTCGCGTGGGTGGATGCACTGGAGGTAAGGGCCTGTGAATGATCTCTTGTAGAGGTTTTACCCTAGGGAAAGGTAGAAACGGGATGCTTTCACCATTACTTGATGAGCTAATCTCATGTCATCAGGCAGCGTGTCACTCTGTAGACATGTAATGATGGGATTCATCCATTAGGGGCCCTTTCTGTAAGGACAACTTGCTCCGTAACCATCATCTAGTCAATGCTTGGCTGATCGAGGAACTCTATATGAATAGTTCTTTTGAGATCGTATTTTACTGTTGAGCTTAGGGTTTTTAAGGCATCAGCGTTACTGTTCTGCTCACGGGGGAACTGCTGAATATCAAACTTCTTAAATCCTACCATAAGGCCTCTTACTACGGTGAGGTATTCTACCATCCTATCGTCTTTTACTTTAAAATCTCCACTTACTTGCTTAGAGATTAGTTTAGAATCGATGAACATGTTGAGGAACCTTGCCCCTAGTAGCTAGGCATTATGCAAGCCAACGATCAATGCTTTGTATTCGTCTTCGTTATTTAAGGCTTCAAATCCTAACCTAATTCCTTGATCAATGAGAACATCTTTCGATGTAATGAGGACGATCCCTACTCCTGTTGTGTATCCTCATTTATTAATTTCTCCATTTCCTGTTGTTCGCTAGGCTGGTCCCCTATGAAATCGATAATAAAATCATCCTGGACTTATCCCTTAACTGTTGTTCTTGGCTGAAAGTGGATATTGAACCTCTCGATCTCGGCCGACCACTTTGAGAATTATACGAAGAGGTCGGTCTTCTAAAGAACAGCTTTGAGGGGATATAAAGTGATAATAGTTATCGAGTGAGCTTCAAAGTAGTGTTTCACCTTCCTTGAGGCAACCACTAATTCATAGGCTAGCTTTTCTAAGAGTAAGTAGCATTTCTCTGCATCTAGAAGCGTCTTGATGGCGTAATAGATGGGGTACTATCCGCCTTCCTTCTCATATACTAGAGCCGAGCTAATATCATGGTATGATACTGTGAGATACAAATACAAAGGATCTCCATCATCGCGAATCATAATAGGGGTGGTTTGCCGAGGTAGGACTTGATCTTAACCAAAGCTCTTGAGTAGCCACCGTTCTACATGAGGCCTTTGTCTTTTTTTAAAATCTGAAAGAATGGTCAGCAGCATTCTGATGACTCAGATATGAAGTGGTTGAATGCTGCAAGAATTTCATTAAGCTTTTGAACATCTCGCGACGTCTTTGGGGTTGGACTTTAGTGATCGCATCAATCTGATCTAGATTGGCCTCAATCCCTTTCTTCCTAACTAAATATCCTAAAAATTTACCCGACTGGACACCGAATGAACACTTACTTACATTAAGCTTCATCCTGAGGATCTCAAAGGTTCTGGCTAAGTCAATGAGGTGGACGTATCTATTCTTGATTTTAACTAACATGTCATTGATGTATACCTCCATTGTGTCTCTAATCTACTTATTGAACACCTTCGTGAGCATCCTTTAGTAAGTTGCCCACATATTTTTTAGGCCGAACGATATGACATTTTAATAGTATAAACCAATTAGGGGTATGAAGAATATTTTATCCTGGTCGGGTCCGAACAAGGAAATTTGATGGTACCCTGAATAAGCATTCGAAAAACTCAAACGCTCATGTGCTGCCATAGCGTCAACCTGTTGATCAATCTTACACAGTGGGAAACTATCTTTGGGGCAGGCCATGTTGAGGTCTGTGAAGTCAATGAAGACCCTCCCACTGTCGTTCCTCTTCCGTACTACCACTGGGTTGGATAACCACTTGGGGAACTAAATTTTCTTAATTACTTCATTCTCAACTACTTTAGCCTTCTCGGGGGATGTTCGACATGCCTTATGAGTGATCGATTTGAAGGTTGGGTTAACATGCAGGCAATGGAAGGATACATAGGGATGAATCCCATGAAAATCATATAGATCCCAAGTTAAAACTTCCAG
Organism: Sambucus nigra; assembly: GCA_949130495.1. Classification (NCBI taxonomy): domain Eukaryota; kingdom Viridiplantae; phylum Streptophyta; class Magnoliopsida; order Dipsacales; family Adoxaceae; genus Sambucus; species Sambucus nigra. The sequence continues at coordinate 92,271,033 of OX422215.1, read as the reverse complement.
ATTTCTTCTCAAGAAAGCAATAAACTCTTTCTTTTTGTTATCGAAGAGCGCAGTTTCAATCGGAAACTTTCTCTCTGGCAGTCATCAGCACTGTTGATGTCTAAAAATGGAGTGATCAAATTTTAAAATTACGAATAAATAATAAAGGCAAGTTTAATTAAACACACAAGCGAGAAGTATTTTTAAAGTGGTTCGGCTGTGAAGAAAGCCTACGTCCACGGTTAATTTTATTTATTCTGATTACAATAGCTCAATATGGTGTGCTTGAGAATGAGTGAATTATCCCTTGAGCTGAAGGAGTATTCCGTATTTATATAGGTGTAAAAACCTAGACGGAATGCCTTTATATTTCCAGATATTTACATCTATGTACAATAAATGAGAGTCTTGGAATTCAATCTTGGTCGCCATTCCAGCCGAGCAACTTTTGACATTCTTGATGGTTCGAATTCTAGATTTGGTAGGCCTTCCAACTAACTAGGTTCTTGACACACCCCAACCCAGTTACTTATAATTAATTCTGAAAGTCAAAGTGAGTCAAACCATAATTAATCTAACCAAACCATAAACACGAGTTTTAATTTCAGAGTCATCATTGTAATTCCATATAACTGAAAGCCTTTTTATAACATCATAGTAGTCATTCCCATAAAAACTTTCTTCAAGTATAATTTAACTTAATTACATAATTTACATTTACACAAAATCATTGTTTCTCCCGTTCCTGGCTAACCCAACCCGGCCTCCTAGATTTGGCAGTGACATCGCGTTACCTAAAAAAATGTGAACATACGAACCATGAGTAAAATAGCCTAGTGAATGCATCACTACTATACTACTGCATGAATTTAAATGCAATAAATAATGTCCATATACTTATGTATCAACTTATCCGGCACATTCAAAATGAATGACCAACTTTTTCGAATCATGATTCACATATCCTGTCTAAATAGACAATTCTCCCCCATTACTGGTCGAGGAGTAACCCCTTGTCATTAATAGACAAATCTCCCCCATTCCGGGTCGAGGAGTAACCTCCCATTTCGGTAAATCGAAATGAACAATTTTATATTCATAAAATTATGATCATATTCGTAACAGCATACAAATACATCATTCCAGTGAGTACACTCACCTTAGGTTATCAACTAAGTATTTATGTTTCCTTCGGGTGGAGCTGAACTGGGTTGATTAGACCTTACACCTGTCAATCCAACTCAATCAGTACTGAATCTCAATAATAAATATTATCCTAACATAATTATGTAACTTTCCATGACTATATAATAACAATATGATTCCACTTCAGTCACATTCCATGAAACATGAGTAAAGACAACACAATGGTACACATGTTGATAAAGTTATGAACATTCAACCGTAGGAAATGCCTCATAAGGGATTTATAATTAAACCCAAGTAAATATTAAGACATACTTCTAAATGTATATACACATGAAACATTTACTCAAAATACTCTTTAGAAAGAGGAGATAACAATATTCTTTCATGGGGTATTCACTATGGCCTCAAATTATTGTCTTTTATACTCAACCATCCTATATTCCCAAATTGTATAAATACAGGTGTCCAACCTTATCAATATGAAAACATATATGAATATACTTTCCAGTACAAGTGACGGTATAATTTTTCAAGCTTCCTAGAGCAAGTTATGACCATTTCTTTACAACACAAGAAATCTGCCCTACAAGCTCCTCTATTGTTCCTTCGACTTCAAAGAATTTTCATAATTTTTCTACAGCATAGCTTTCCATAATTTTCAACTCATTTTCAGTAAACATACTTAATAGTACCGAATTAAATTTCATAATTTTTTATCTTCATTTGCTATGTCAAAAGCTTGACCAAACTGAGGGCATACCGAAATGAAATATACAAACAGCAACTATGTACCAACTTGAAATCATCATTAAGGCCTAACCACAAGGAGATAAATTATAATTTTAGGATATGATATGAATATATGATTCTAATTTCATATCCAATTGGAATTTATCCATTAAAGTAAGCACAAAAAGATATATACAAGTTTGAATACAAGGGGTTTCAATACAAAGCAATTTTAAGGGTTTGTACATTCAATTTAACTTAAACTTGCATATAACCATACATATATATAAAGGGATGAAACTTTCATAAAAAATGATGATTTCTATCAGATAAATCAATAATATAAGAAACATAATAAGATTTGAGGTTAGGATTACCTTCGGGACTTTTACGTAATTTGTACGGATTTTTCTACACTTTTTCTCCTCACTTTTCCTTCCTAAACTCCCTAATTCTCTTTCCTCAAGGTAAAACCCTTTCATGGATGATTTTGGCTGAAGGATAAGGTTATTTCAAGGGTATAAGGCCGGCCAAGTCTGCCTCCCATGCCAACCAGTCAAATTAAACCATTTGGTTTAATAAAAGACAAATTACCACATAAAGGGAATGGACAGATTTGCCCCTTGTTCGTAAATTCGGTATAACTCCTTACTCGGGCATCCGTTTGATGCGTCGTTTATTGTGTTAAAACCCTGACTCGCATGTATACAACTATCTAGTTTTTACCTCAAGTCAATTGTAATGTTATACGAGTCAAAACTAGTCTCTAACAGGAACATTTCTACCGAAAATAACAAAATTTTGTGTTTATACATAACTTGACATTTCACGATTTATGAAAGTAGGATTAAACTAAACATAATCACTTAACATTATATATAATAATAACACATTATTAATATCACATAAGGTAAGCATGATTTAAATATAATTTAATATTATTATATTCGGGTTGTCACAACTCACCCCCCCTTAAAAATTTCGTCCCCGAAATTTAATATAAAGGTCACTTACCAAACAAATGGGGATACTGTTTCTTCATGCTATCCTCCATTTCCCAAGTTGCTTCTTTAACTCCATGGCTCATCCACATAACTTTAACTAAGTGAATAACTTTATTTCTCAATACTTGCTCCTTACGATCAATAATTTCCATTGGTTCCTCGATGTACGACAAGTCTTCCTTCAGTTCAATTGGTAGAGTTTTCAACTAATGAGATGGATCGGTCAAATACTTACGAAGCATCGATACGTGAAACACATCATGTAAACGGGATAAATCTGGAGGTAATGCTAATCTATATGCCAGATTCCCAATTCTTTCCAACACCTCATATGGTCTAATGTATCTTGGACTTATTTTCCCCTTCTTCCCAAATATCATAAGTCCTTTCCATGGTGAAATAAGCAGGAATACAAAATCTCCCTTCTGAAATTCCAATGGATACTTCCTTTTATCTGCATAAAATTTATGCCTGCTTTGTGCTATCTTTATTCGTTCCCGAATCATTTTAAAATTTTCTGTTGTCATATCTATCAATTCAGGACCCAATATTTTCCTTTCACCCACTTTATCCCAACACAAAGGCGTTCTATATCTCCTCCCATATAAAGCTTCATACGGAGCCATACCAATGGTGGACTGATAACTATTATTATACGAGAATTCCATTAATGGAAAATGATCATCCCAACTACCCTTGAAGTCAAATACATAAGCTCGTAACATGTCTTCTAATATTTGAATCGTCCTTTCAGATTGACCATCGCTTTGTGGATGAAATGCAGTGATGAACTTCAAACTTGTGCCCATGGCACTCTGTAAACGAGGCCCAAACTTATAAGTGAACGTTGGATCTCTATCTGATATAATTGACATTGGTGCCCCATGTAAATGGATAATCTCATCAACATACATATGTGCATACTTTTCAACACTGTAGGTGGTCTTAACTAGAAGAAAATGGGCTGACTTCATCAATCGTTCTACAATCACCCAAATAGAATCATGCCCCTTTGGTGATCGGGTCAATCCTATAACAAAATTCATCGTTATATGTCCCCACTCCCATTATGGAATAGGCAATGACTGTAATAATCCCGTCGGCTTCTGATGCTCTGCCTTTACTTGCTGGCATACTAAACATTTAGCCACAAATTCTGCGATCTCACGTTTCATATTGTTTCATCAGTAATACTCCTTCAAATCTCTGTACAATTTGGTACCTCCCGGATGCATAGAGTAAATAGAACTATGTGCCTCTTCTAATATATCCTTCTTTAAGGGTGAATCATTCGGTACAGAAATCCTGTTTTTATAACACAACGATATATCATTCTTAATCTTAAAGTCACTCTCTTTACCATCCAGGACATCTTGTTTCTTCTTCATAAGGAATGGATCACTGATCTGCAAATTTCGTATGCGTTCTGCCAATAAAGGTCCTACTGTGACGTGTGCTAATAATCCTCCCCTTTTTGAAAACTTCAATTCAATCCCCATCGATGCCAAGTCAAGAATATTTCCAACACGGGCACACCGTATGCAACCAATAATCCCTGATGATTTTTTACTCAAAGCATCTGCTACTACATTGGCCTTCCCAGGATGATGATGGATGGTACAGTCATAGTCTTTAATCAGCTCTATACAACTCCTTTGTCTCAAATTCAGTTCTTTCTGTATAAGAAAGTATTTCAAACTTTGATGATCAGTAAATATCTCACAAGTTTCTCCATACAAATAATGTCTCCACAACTTTAAAGCAAAAATAATGGCTGCTAGCTCCAAATCGTGTGTAGGGTAGTTTCGTTCATGTGTCTTTAATTATCTGGAAGCATATGCTATTACCTTCCCATTCTGCATAAGAACACATCCTAACCCCTGAAATGAAGCATTTGTATAGATCACAAAAGACTCATTCCCACATGGAATAGTAAGTATAGGGGCTGAAACCAACCGATTCTTTAATTCTTTAAAACTCCTCTCGCATTCTTCATCCCATACGAACTTCACTTCTTTACGAGTCAACTTTGTCAATGGTAATGCTATTGCTAAAAATCCCTTAATGAATCTGTGATAGTAACCTGCCAATCCTAGGAAACTCCTAATTTCTGTCACATTCTTAGGACTCTCCCATTCAATGATTGCTTCTACCTTCTTTGGATTAACATATATCCCATTTCCCGAGACAACGTGCCCTAAAAACACTATTTTATTCAACCAAAACTCACACTTTCTGAATTTAGCAAATAATTTCTTCTCTCTCAAAATCTACAATACAAGTCTCAAATATTTCTCATGTTCCTCCATGCTATGTGAGTAAATCAACACATCGTCTATGAATACAATCATAAATCAATCAATGAAAGGGTTGAATACCCGATTCATCAAGTCCATAAAAGCTGTTGGAGCATTAGTCAATCCAAATGGCATCACCAAAAACTCATAGTTCTTATATCGAGTCCGAAAAGCTATTTTGGAAATATCACTATCCCTTACTTCAATTGGTGGTAACCCGATCTCAAATCAATCTTCAAAAATATTGTGGCCCCCTGTAATTGGTCAACCAAATCATCGATATGAGGTAGAGGGTACTTGTTTCTAATGGTCACCTTATTCAATTGCCGATAATCAATACATAATCGCATTGTCCCATCTTTATTTTTCACAAATAACAATGGGGCTCCCCATGGCGAAACACTAGGCCAAATAAAACCTCTGCTTATCAGATCTTGTAATTTCACTGTCAATTCTTTCAACTCTGTTGGTTCCATTCTATATGGAGCAAGGTAAATTGGACCAGTACCTAGAATTAATTCAATGGAAAACTCTACTTCCCTATCGGGTGGCAATCCTGGAAATTCCTCTAGGAAGACATCAGAAAATTCTCTAACCACTGGTATATCTTTAACTTTAAGTGATACTTACTAACATCAACCACATACGCTAAATACCTTGTACAACCCTTACTCAATAACTTTCTGCTCTTAATTACTGAGATGAGACAATTAGGGACAACATTCCTTTCCCCTGTAAACTGGAAGTCGGGTTCACCAGGAAGATGAAATGTAACTTCTTTTCGAAAACAATCAATGTAAGTATGATACGATGATAACCAATCCATCCCCAATATAATATCAAAATCTTGAATGGCCAACGGTATCAAGTCAACATAGAAATCTCGCTCACCCATTCGTAAAATACAATCTTTATAAACATGCTCCACCAGAATTACACTTTCCATTGGGGTAGAAATATATAAGGCACAATTAAGAAATGAACAAGGTCTACCCAAATATGAAACAATATGTAATGCCACAAATGAAGGCGTAGATCCGAGATCAATGAGTGCATATAAATTTTTATTGGCAATAGAGAGTTTACCTGTAACCACTTCGGGTGTAGCATGGGCATCTTGTAGTGTCATCGCAAACACTCTTCCTCCTTCCCTCAATCCAGTTGCTTGTTTTGTACTTATTCCCCTGTTGGCACTTCCTAGAGAGGATCCTTTTATGAGGCCCCACACTACTGACTGAAATCGCTCTTGATAACATAGGACAATTCTTTCTCAGATGGACCTTCTGATGACAGTTAAAACATCCTATATTCAGTATATTTGGGTAATTTCTCTTTATATGACCCGATGTCCCACAAAAGAAACAAACATTCGGATCTCCGTTCACCGAAAATCCTGAACCTCTCCCACCACTAGCTTCACCCCTTTGGAAATTACTTCCCATACTTCTACCCTACTGAAATTTCTGCACTCCATGTCTCAAATATTTTGTGTCACTTCCTTTTTGATAATTCGTATTGAATCTACTTCTCTTTATGCCTCGTTCTCGATTCCCTCTAGCTTCATTCACGTCCCTTTCTACTAGCATGGCTTTGTTGACCAAGGCTGAATAGTTATCAGTCTCTAAAGCCGACAATTTAGATTTAATTGCTAACTCAAGTCTATCGAGAAATCGGCTGCACATATCTTCCTCATTCCGTATAAACCTCAAAGCAAACCGAGATAATGTTGTAAGTTTAGTTTCGTATTCTCTAATTGTCATACTCCCCTGATTCAACATGAAATATTCCTTCTCCTTTTGTTTTCGATACATTGGGGAAAAATACTTATCATACAAAGCTTTGACAAAAGCATACCATGACATCACATTTCCACCTCCTGGAGTAATCAACAAATGTTTTGTGGCATCCCACAAGTACTTAGCTTCTCCTTTCAGCATATACATCGCCAATGTCACTCGTTGATTTTTAGGCATCCTCATCACCCCAAAGATAAGTTCAATCTCTTTAACCCAGACTTCTGCCTCTGCTGGATCAACTGCCCCTTCGAACGATGGTGGGTTCATCTGAATAAATTTCTCATGTGAAGTACTCCTTTCTTCCCGATGTATCACCTCCTCAGCCCTAGCCAAGGCTTGTGCCTCCAGTTGCCTATTCTGTTTTTCTTCCATCTGAGCCATAAATCTAGCTTGCTATTCTGCCATTAGAGTCATAGCACGTGCAATTTTTTGCATATCTGTCAGTTGTTCTGGCTTGAGTTCCACATTTATCTGAACAGGTTGCTTAACCTCCGCTTCTGCTGGAATATTTGAAGCCTCATCTTCTATTCTCACATTTACATTTCCTCATTCCATTCTCTTATATCTGAAATTAATCAAAGATATAACAACATGCACATATACATATCTTTCCTAACATAATCGTTAGTATCAAATAAAATATATTTCTAACATTCACTGCCAAATCTAGACTCTTATCACTCCAGAACCTCTAAAACCTAGGCTCTGATACCAAAAGCTGACACACCCCAACCCAATTACTTATAATTAAGTCTGAAAGTCAAAGTGAGTCAAACCATAATAAATCTAACCAAACCATAAACACGAGTTTTAATTTCAGAGTCATCATTGTAATTTCATATAACTGAAAGTCTTTTTACAACATCATAGTAGTCATTCCCATAAAAACTTTCTTCAAGGATAAGTTAACTTAATTACATCATTTACATTTACATAAAATCATTATTTCTCCCGTTCCTGGCTAACCCAACCCGACCTCCTAGATTTGGCAGTGACATCGCGCTACCTGAAAAATGTGAACATAGGAACCATGAGCAAAATAGCCCAGTGAATGCATCACTACTATACTACTGCATGAATTTAAATGCAATAAATAATGTCCATATACTTATGTATCAACTTATCCGGCACACTCAAAATGAATGACCAACTTTTCTGAATCATGATTCACACATCCTGTCTAAATAGACAATTATCCCCTATTCCTGGTCGAGGAGTAACCCCTTGTCATTAATAGACAAATCTCCCCCATTTCGAGTCGAGGAGTAACCTCCCATTTCGGTAAATCTAAATGAACAATTTTATATTCATAACATTATGATCATATTCGTAACATTATACAAATACATCATTCCAGTGAGTACACTCACCTTGGGTTGTTAACTATGTATTTATGTTTCCTTCGGGTGGAGCTGAACTAGGTTGATTAGGACTTACACTTGTCAATCCAACTAAATTAGTACTGAATCTCAATAATAAATATTATCCTAACGTAATTATGTAACTTTCCATGACTATATAATAACAATATGATTCCACTTCAGTCACATTCCATGAAACATGAGTAAAGACAACACAATGGTACACATGTTGATAAAGTTATGAACATTCAACCGTAGGAAATGCCTCATAAAGGATTTTTAGTTAAACCCAAGTAAATATGAAAACATACTTCTCAATGTATATAAACATGAAACATTTACTCAAAATACTCTTTAGAAAGAGGAGATAACAATATTCTTTCATGGGGTATTCAGTATGGCCTCAAATTATTGTCTTCTATACTCAACCATCCTATATTCCAAAATTGTATAAATACAGGTGTCCAACCTTATCAATATGAAAACATATATGAATATACGTTCCAGTACAAGTGACGGTGTAATTTTTCAAGCTTCTTAGAGCAAGTTATGACCATTTCTTTACAACACAAGAAATCTTCCCTACAAGCTCCTCTATTGTTCGTTCGACTTCAAAGAATTTTCATAATTTTTCTACAGCATAACTTTCCATGATTTTCTCATTACACATACTTAATAGTACCGAATTAAAGTTTCATAATTTTTTGTCTGCATTTGCTATGTCAAAAGCTTGACCAAACTCAGGGCATACCGAAATGAAATATACAAACAGGAACTATGTACCAACTTGAAATCATCATTAAGGCCTAACCACAAGGAGATAAATTCTAATTTTCGGATATGATATGAATATATGATTCTAATTTCATATACAATTGGACAATTAAAGTAAGCACAAAAAGATATATACAAGTTTGAATACAAGGGGTTTCAATACAAAGCAATTTTAAGGGTTTGTACATTCAATTTAACTTAAACTTGCATATAACCATACATATATATAAAGGGATGAAAATTTCATAAAAAAATTATGATTTCTATCAGATAAATCAATAATATAAGAAAAATAACAAGATTTGAGATTAGGATTACCTTCGGTACTTTTACGTAATTTGTATGGAATTTTTCTACACTTTTTCTCCTCACTTTTCCTTCATAAACTCCCTAATTCTCTTTCCTCAAGGTAGAACCCTTTCATGGATGATTTTGGCTGAAGGATAAGGTTATTTCAAGGGTATAAGGTTAGCCAAATCTGCCTCCCATGCCAACCAATCAAATTAAACCATTTGGTTTAATAAAAGACAAATTATCACTTAAAGGGAATGAACAGATTTTCCCCTTGTTCGTAAATTCGGTATAACTCCTTACTCGGGCATCCGTTTGATGCGCCGTTTATTCTGTTAAAACCCTAACTCACATGTATACAACTATCTAGTTTTTACCTCATGTCAATTGTAATGTTATACGAGTCAAAACTAGTCTCTAACATGAACATTTTTGTGTTTATACATAACTTGACATTTCACGATTTATGAAAGTAGGATTAAACTAAACATAATAACTTAACATTAGATATAATAATTACACATTATTAATATCACATAAGGTAAGCATGATTTAAATATAATTTATCATAATTATATTCGGGTTGTCACAGTTCTTCTCATGCTGATCAAGAAAGCTATGAGGCCACCTAGGATGACAGGTGTCTGTATGTCATTGATACACATGGGGAGATAATTTTTACATACAACAATAGCCCACAATGCTCCATGCTTGATGATTGATCAAAAGTATGGAGTATTTGCCTTCGAATGTTTCTCGGCGTACTGCTTGAGTTTGTGATCGGAAACCGACTTCCCACACTTGTAAAAAATTTCACTCGTACTGTTGATACTAGAATTTTTGTAAATAATTCAAACTTTTTCGAACAGTCAAAGGGTACGATGGTCTTTTGAAGCTTAGGGAGGCGTGCAAACGTCGGTAACTCAATCGTTCATTCAGTTAATCATGTTGTTCATGTTTATCGAGGCAACCTATAAATAGGTTGAAGTTTCCCTCCATTTCTCTTCGCCTCAACTTTTCTACACTTAGATTTTTCCTTTTTCCTCAAGCTTTCTTTATACGATCTTTCGTTCTTTGCTAGTTTTCCATCGTTTCTTCTATCTTGCGGTTATAGATCCCTATAATCCTTTTTTCCTTATTTCTCGATTTTTCACCCTTTTATTTGTTTCCACCATGGTTTACATTGTGGGTGGGGGTTAATTAGAGGAGTTTAGATAATAGAGAAAGATCCATGCTTGGGTAGATTTAGAGATAGTTCATCGTCTAATAGACATGTATTCTCTTCCATAGGGACACTGGATTCCCACTTTATTTACTGCTGAGTGTGGTATCAGTTTTTCACCAAACCCCATTTTTCTTCAATTTTGTCAACACTTTGATGTAGTTCCCGCTAGAGTAGCACCAAACACTTGGAGGGTTGTAAACGGTGTTAATAGATTGAATAATATTTATGGAACTTATATTGTAGTTTATAAGTTTTTGTTTTTATATAAATGGGGCACTATTGGAGAGAACACGTATTATGTAAAGACTAGACAAGCTAATATGGCTTTAGTAGTCAATCTTCCAGACTCTAATAAACACTATTGGGATTATGATGTATTTGTTAAGAATTGGAAATATGATCCCCTTCCAAAGGGGGTGTCATACACTAGTCCCAGGTGCCCCCAAGAAGGGCGTGGCATAGGTTATAATTATGCTCTTTACTTTTCTCACTTTTGTTATTTTTTTTTTTGGATTTTGCCGACTAACTTTGCTGCTCTTTTTTTACTGCATAAGAGAATAAGAAGAGGTGTCCTAAAGAAGGTGGAATCAATATTGAAGAGAATAAATTCTCGTGGGGACTTAATCAAAGAGTTGGATAAGAACATCCCCGAGCTTCTTCAGTGTTGTTAGAGTACAAGAGATCTATCACTTCCTTCATTTCTCGACCAACACTTACCTTGACACATGTTGCCATCAACTTAGAGAAGAACCCATGTCCACTTCTTCGACGGTAGAATTAACTGGAGATGAGTTCATCTAGGGAGGAACTTCTTCATCATTTGAATCCCTTGACATATCTAATATCCCTAATTCTCCTTTGGCAAACATGGGTAAAAGAAAGATGCCCAATTTGCTGAGTGGGACATTATCTCCCCATCCCAAGAAGAATGTTAATACTAATAAGAAGCCAGTTGAAAAGAAGTCTCGGGCTAGTGATGAGAGGCCGCAAGTTCTTAGTACTAAAGAGATCCATGTTACTAAACCTCAGTACAAGTGGTTAAATAAGTGTTTTCTTGGCCCTCACAAGAAAGTAAAGAAAATCCAATCCGATCAATAAGAGTTGATTGCAAAAAAAAAAATCAAACCGACCAACAAGAGTTAGTTAAAAAATTTTAAGCCGACCTAGGTGACACTGGGTCAGCTTCTGTAGCTGTCAACCCTGGATTGGCCAGGAGTTTAATCAAAGTTGGAACTCTTCCATCTGATAGTGAACCCTGAGTTCCCATGCCCAGAGTAAGCATGACTGAGAGAGCTTGCCATAATTTGGCACTGATAATTGTCTTATCTTTTGCTTTTTATTCATGTTATTGAACTTCTTATGATATCTTGTGTTTGCTCTTTTGCAGTTTTTGATTGAATTTAATAAAATTATGGAGAAGGATAACCTGTTGAGATCTTCCCTGGGTGAGGTGGAAGAAGCATTTGAAGGTCTGAAGTAGTCTTTGAAGGATTCTCGGAAGGCCTTGGAACTGGGATAACAAATTGCAGGAAGCCAAGAATAGGGCAATTGCACCATAAGGTAAAATAAAAGCTATTAAATAAAAATCTCAAGATATTAAGAATAAAGTGAAGAAGCCTGATGCTAGGGCCAAGGCTGTATATAATAAGCTGGTAGAGTCCCAGAACTTAGCTAAACCTGCTGAGGATAAAATAGCTGGCTTGACTACTGAAGTTTCCTCTTTGAAGGCCAAAGGAAATAAAGACAAGGATGTTGCTTTTGACAAGGGCTGGGAGAAAAAAAAATTCAAAGCTTCTTCCCAAATTGAGTAAGACAAGAAACTATCCTTGAAGGAAGGTTAGTCGGAGGCATTGAAGGTGGTCGGTAAAGATGCTGGCTCTAAGATTTTCCAAAGGCATAACCTAAGCACTCCTCTTAACTTAAATGAGGAGTTTGATGATGAGGAAGGGTCTGGGGAGTCCTCAATGGTTCTTACTGATACTTTAGTGGGGCCATATACTATTATCGACCTGCCTATTGTCAATCAGGACCATGCCCAAGATAAGGAGAGGGTCTAGCTATTTTTTAGCCAGTTTTTTTTTGTCATTTCTTTCGTGTATTTTCAATTTCTTCTTCTTTGGAATGTTTTATGTACCCATCGCTGTAATCATGACTTTGATCAATGAAAGAACCTCTTATGCTTAGTTGTTTACAATCTTCAAATGATGTTGATTTCCTACTGATTGGTATCCTCTACGCGGTTTATTTCTATGAGTTGGCCCCTTATACTCATACTTATAAATTTCTAATTTGATGTCAGGAAAAAAATATTATTTCTGCTGAATCCGACCTATTTAGGCGGTACAAAAATCTCTTTGAGGCTGGCTATGTTCCTTTATCTGAGGAAGATTTATCAGGGTTGCTCGGACCAAAGGTTTTCGATCAAGTGAAGGAGTCTTATATTCATCTTCATTGCCTCTTGGACAGAGTTGTATCTAATAATGCTGGTTATTATGAGATAATTGAACAGATGTAAGAGGATCACAAACTTTCCAAAGCACTGCTCCATTATGACTATGAGGTCAAATATAAGGTATTAAGTGAAGGTTAGGGCTTTAACAAGAAGTTGAAAGACATCACTCTTTCTTTGAACAATAAGGAATTGGCCTTGAACCATGAACTAGAGAATGCTCGATCAATTAATGTTATGCTGGAAAGGGAAAATAATGCATTGAGAAATGAACTTGATAGTTTGAAGAAATCAGTCACCATTGGTCTGGATGAAGGAGTTTTATTCTTAGAGACTGAGAATTGCAGGCTGTTGGAGGAGGTGGAAGCTTTGTAGAATAAAAATTCCAATCCTAGACAAGCCCCTAGGCAAAGTATAGTTATTCGGCCAACTTTTAATGAGGAGAAAACCAAGAAGACTCTGGTCGACCAAGTTTTTAAGATCAAGGAGAAAGACAAGGACATCAAAAAACTTTAAGATAATGTGTACCGACTTACCTTCCATTTCCACAAGCAACCCAGAGTTATTTAGATGGATGGGTATGATGAAGATCTCACTTATTGGGATAAGCACATGGAGAATGCTAGGAATGAGGGTTATAAATGGGGTTGGATGAACCTGCTCGCTCCGTTGAAGATACCCAAGATGATAAATTATGGCACTGGCATCACCTAGGGATCTTAGATTATCCTGATACTCCTTTCTCCATTGACTTTAATTGCATCCCTCTTTATGACATTCCTTAAAGTTTGATTCGAAAATATATTGGGGACTTTGACCTTGAAGGAGAAGTGGAATATGTTCATCCTTAGCATCTTCTTGATTGGCCAAGTGGTAGTAGGTGCACTAGAAGATATACTTTTGGTTCTATTAATCATCTGAGCACTTTGGATGATCCTCCTATTGGGATGAGCAAGGCTGATGGAAAGTGTACAATGGAATAATTTTTATCTAGTATCTGATTGACCTTTATTTTGTAATTCAAGTTCATTAAAATGAAATGAATTTCTTTGAGACACTTGTGTCCTTTATATTTAAGCTTATGGTTTTTATTAATCGTGTTGCCGATTAGGTAATCTACATATTAACTAGATAATCGACCTATTGATTAAATGTCCATCTTAAATGTTAGACATTTGATTCATAATTGAATCTGATTGTAATGCCTTAGACTCTACTAATGATGTTCTTAGATAAAACTATGAATAGTTTTTTTAACTATGTTATAGAATTAGTTATCAGTGGCGACCAAGTGTATTAGGAATGTATAATTATCCTTTTATTTTAACTTAGTCCGGTAAAACTCGTGTGTTTGATTTTGAGTCTCACGGGAGATTTTACTAACTTCTAGTTCGTGATTTGTCGAGGTCGAAATCATACATGAAATTATTAATGATAAACTTTTCTGATGTTGGAAAAGTTTGACAAAATAACTTTTCTGAAGTTGGAAAAGTTTGAACCTTTATTTTAGTTGGAAAATTTTAACGAGGAACTTATCTGAAGTTGGAAAAGTTTGATCATTTTTTTATAGTTAGAAAGGTTTGACGAGGAACTTTTCTGAAATTAAAAAAGAACTTTTTGATGTTGGTAAAGTTTGACAAATATAAAGAACTTTTCTGAAGTTGGAAAAGTTTCACAAATATAAAGAACTTTTATGAAGTTAGAAAAGTTTGAACTTTTTTTTATCGTTGGAAAAGTTTGACGAGGAATTTTTCTGAAATTGAAAATGTTTGACAAAAAAAACTTTTCTGAAGTTGGAAAATTTTGACAAATATAAAGAAATTTTTTGAAGTTGGAAAAGTTTGACTAATAAAGAACTTTTTTGAAGTTGGAGAAGTTTTAAATTAAAATTTAGTGTTTAATTTAAGGTAGTGGTGTACCACACCATACTCTGAAAAAAAAACACAAAAAGGAAGTAGAATGAGTAGAAACATGCAATTTCATTAACTTGAATAACTAATTACGTCGAAAACAAAATTACTGGTAGTATTTGCGAAGATGATCGGCATTCCAGTGGTTCTTAAATCCTTCGCCCTCCAATGTCTCCATGCGATATGTTCTTGGTCGGATTCTACCAAGATACGATAGGAACCATGCTTGTTGGGTTTCAACTTATTATTTTTCTAGATTACTCTCTTCAGTTCAAGGTTTCTCTGCTTCAAGTTGGTCGGTATAACACGCCGATTGTAGAACATAGCAGTCCTTTGTTGGTAAACATCCACCTGAATAGCAGCATCTTCTCTGACTTCTTCTATCATGTTCAGATCTAGTCGCCTCATGAGATCATTTTTGGGTGAATCAAAATTCAACACTGTGTGAGTCTGAAGACCTATATTAACTAGTTCCACTGCCTCAATGCCAATAGCAAGAATGTATTGGGTTTCCCTGCTGCTTTTTTGGGAGTGGTCCTATATGACCAAAGAATGTTGTGGAGATCATTAATCCAATTGCCTTTAGAATCTCCCAACCTTTTCTTCAATCCATCTAGCAAGGTTTTATTGGTGATTTATGTCAGTCCATTGAACTGTGGATGTCTAGGAGCTGAATGAAGTTTTTGGATGTCGAACCTGATGTAGTGCTCTTTAAATTCCTCATTATCAAATTAAGTTCCATGGTCGGTTAGGAAAACATAAGGCATGTCATACTGACAAATGACCTTATTTAACATAAACTAGAACACCCTCTGATAGTGCATATCAGTCAAAGGCTCAGCCTCTACCCACTTGGTGAAGTAATCGACTACTACAACCAGGTATTTGAACTTTCCCTTGGTGGTCAGCAATGGTCCGACTAGGTATATTCTCCAAATAGAAAAAGGCCATGGATAAGTGATAGGCATTAGAGTTATTATTGGTTTTCTATGAATGGTGGCGAATGTTTAGCACTTATAACATTTCTTAGCGAAGGCAGCACAATCTTCATTCATTATCGGTGAGTAATAACCTTGCATTTCTATCTGTTATCTTATAGATCTCCCAGTTGTATGAGATCCACATGAGCCTTTACGTACCTCTTTTATCAAATCATTTACCTCGGCTGGGTGGACATAATGAAGTAAAGATCTTCTTTATATCTCAATCTCTTTGCTTTTTGTGGTTGACTGGTAATAGTTCCTTTGTAATGTAGTCCCTAATTAGATCCATCCAGGAAGGCCATAACTCAACAAAAATCATGTTAACTACCTCATCATCAATGCTCCTACTGGTGCGAATCTCCATGGGGATGGTTCTTTTGAGCTCCATTGGGGTTGTTGAGGCTAGCCGAGCAAGAGCATCTACTCGGGCGTTGTCCACTCCTAGAATGCGAACTATCTTGACTGTAGGAAATTAAGAGATAAGTTTATTTACCTTATTCAAGTATCTCACCATTTTCCCCCTTTTACACTATATATTTCCAGTAACTGATGGATAATAAGTTTATAATCAATATGCGCTATCATCTGCTCGGTGCCCAATAATGTGGCTAGCTCCAAACTAGTAATCAAAGTTTCATATTCATCTTCATTGTTTGAAGCATGAAATTAAAATCTCAGTGCATATTCTACATCTAAGTTATTTAGAGTATTAAGGATGAGCCCAGTACCACTTCCAATTATACACGAAGATCCATCTACGAACAATTTCCAAATTGGAACATCATTATTGAAGTCTTCATTCATTAACACTCCGTATTTGAAAACCTTTTAGATTTGCTCAGCTAGTCGTAGAGCTCTTTCTTGAACAACTAACTATTCTGGTTGGTCAGCAATCATCTCAGTTGGCTTCGAACCTGAGCTCTCTTCTGAAGAAGTCTGCTCGGCGGGCAAACTTAGTGTGTTGTGTACCCCAGCATAGGTGAATTATGCTATGAAATTTGCCTCTTCAATGAAGTTATTTGTTCGTACACAACTTCATATTCTCCCAGCATAACTGCCCAAGACATTAGTCTTCTAGAATTTTTAGGCTTATGAAAAGCTTGTTGTAAGGCTAATTCAGTGCATACTACAATGGTATGATCTTAAAAATAGGGTCTCATCTTTCTAAAGGCTTCAACGAGTGCCAATGCCAATTTTTCCAAGCGTGGATATCTAATCTCGGCTCCTCGAAACACCTTACTAGTGTAATACACTGGTTTTTGAACACCCTCCTCTAGTCGAATCAAGGCTGAACTTATAACAGACTCTGAAATGGCCAAATATAAGTACAACTTCTAGCCCAAAATAGGTCGGGAGAGAAGTGGAGGAGACCCCAAATACTTCTTCAAGTCTAAAAAAGATTTTTCATATTCGTCGTTCCATTCAAAGGTGTGAAACCTTACCTACTCTAATCCTGGGTGATCAACCCATTATTAAATTAAACAGGAATCATTGGTGGTGTCATTCTTAGCATCACTGTCGAAAACTGTTTAATTTACTAAACACCTATGTTAAATTGAGCATGTGTTAAATTTTATCTTTCATTAATAACAACATTTAAAAATTTAATACTATAACCAAACCATCCAAATAGTAATAACAACATGAATCCATCACAAGATAAATAACCAAGGGAATAATACCGAATAAATCATTGGTTCACAATACAAAAGTCCAACTATGAGTCTATGAACTAAAACTGAATCCACTAATACATAGTTTGATACAACTGATTTAAATGAAATAGCTGGAGCATGACATGCCCAAATAAAATAACTGAAACTAAGTCCTACTCTAAGAATGAAAGCATCTGAAACCTCTGATCCAAATCCTGCAAGCATCCACAAGTGTTACAGCTACGCATCCTTGGAACAGGTCATTAAGCTTAGCATCCCTGTGGCTGGACACCTAAAAGATTTTGAAAATATTTTTTCAAGACGGGCCAGAGCCCAAAACATTTGAAAATATTTAGCAAGTATTTATCACATTTTAAAATCAGTTATTGATTACACATATTAGTTCAACGTACACTCCCTTGAGTTCCTCACCACTCAACTAATGTGTATGCCTAACGTATCCTACCTAGCTATGCTACTCAACCCAACTAGTTATCCTCAATAACTATTTATTCACTAAAGGGTTTGGCTCCCCCGTATCTCCCATACAGTACGCTACCCATTAAGTCCTCAGTTAAATATCTTTTTAACTTATCCCATACTGCCCATACAGTACGCTATGGTAACACTAGTAAATAACATGTCTGATATGTTATTATTAACCATGATTAGAATATCATTTATGTTATCATTAAATCGTTTCATTAAGTTACTTTATTTAAATCATCTTTTTGATATACACTATCTAACTTTATTATCATCACACACTAGGTAGAAAATCTCTTAATTACATCACATTTAGATTTACGTTATCTACAGCTAGTACTTTCACATACAAGTAGGATAATACACAAGTATGTATAGATATTTCACACAATCTATATACATTGTTCCAGCATCCTCGGGCTAAGAATCACGATGCGAGTATGCATACTCTGATATCAAGTCCATGTACCTCTCGTACCCAATCAAGAAAAAATGGTTCGTCTTGTCTCCTCGAACCCAAAATAAATCAACACACAATGGAGGCAAACATGGTTCTAATCCTTTCGGCTACGCACATACCTAACGTACCCAAACGACCTTTCAGCCACATTAATACACACACATAGTGAGCCACCTTAAGTTCCATGCCCTATGGCACAAATCCATACCTCACTAAAGTCGTCAAGGTGGTATCGCCCTCTGCACAGAAACCTCTAGATCACAGGCAACGTAGGTATGTTCACACACATAAGAAAATACATAATAGGCATACGCACCACCTATCCATATGTCGCATATAGGCATACATACAACCTATAAATATAATCCATATAGGTATACACATTACCTATAAATATCATTCGTATAGGTATATGCTCAACCTACAAATATCATATGTATACGTATACACTCAACCTATAAATATAATCTGTATGTAATATCTTTCTCGAATATTCAACGTCCTATCGATATATGATTATAACTCTATATCACATTTTTTTACTATAATTCTCTATCTAGAGGGCCCTAGTTACCCCTTACATTATTTCCGTAGTTAATTCACTCATACGCTATTGGTCTAAATCATAAATTTACTCAAAATCCCAGCGACTCAATCTCATTCTTTTGAATTCACTGTCACTAGTCTTTAAGACCGATAATCTTAGTCGTAATTCTCTTATTCATGACTAAGTCCCAATCCTACCAAGGCCTACTGTAATTCATAATTTCCCTCATTATGTTTTAAAGATGTACCAAAAGTGTCCCCAAAATGATTCACAAGTTCTGGGCTTAAATAGGGGAAATTATCAAAATCTGGGAAATTCGAATCAATTCACCCAAGGGCCAAATGGATTCGCCCTTTGGCCGAATCGATTCGAAAACTGTCAGTTCTTCTTCTTGTCCTATGCAGTTGCATTTTCTCCAGTTTTCATTACTCAAAACCTCATAATTCTTCACCAAACTATTAATCAAAATTACTAAACATTACACGGATGTATAGGGATGATTTTCAATGCAAATATATCATCAAAACATCAAGAATTTTATTCAAGAACTAATTATAACCCTTAATTCATCAAAAACCTAGTTTTCATGTTCTTCCTCTACATTCATCAAAAACCCAGATTACTTTCATGTTTTTAATTCAATCACATCTAATTTCGTGTTAACCACAACACTTAGGTTCATTCTACATGCAACCATATCCCAATTCATAGATTTTAGCCCTCAAAACCCCAAAAACATCAATTATAAAACCCTACTCTACCTAAGTATTATAACTTATTAAAAACATGCAAGATAAACACTTTCCTAGAATTATAGGTTTGGATCCATTTTTTATGATGGTATTGATCTCTCCTCATTTCAATTTTGATTTCAACAATAATTGTGGGTGAATCAAGGTGCTACACCTCCAAATTCTTTTTTTTTCCCTCTCAAATGGCATTTCTTCTCCTTTACTTTGATTCTTTGGGTTTTAGATATGATATGGTGCTGCCCCAAATGACTAATCTTAGGTTTGAAATCCCAATTCCTGAAATTAGGCTTACAGGCCCAGCCCAAGTGACCCAAACACTCTCGTGCGGGCTCGGTTATGACTAAAAAGGCCTCATAACCCAATTATAACCCTCGAGTACACTATTCTGACTATTTCGACCCATTTGGAATCAATCGTGGCCTCGAAATCGCCATTCGAATCACTCTACAATAATTTCCCACCTTGTCCTCAATAAGTCTGCATGTATCACTCACTGCAACATATAATAATTATCACGCAAATTATTCCATCCAGAATAATTATTTTCTCCCAAAATATTTAATTCTATCAATTCACGGTACACATGTAATTTAAAATTCACTGAATTAATTTATTTTTGAATTACCCAAAAATACGGGGTGTTACAAAAAGTCTTTTTGAGCGTCTTGAAGAATGGAAGACATTCGCCCGTAGCCCGAGATATGAAATGATTTAGGGTTGCTACTCTTCCTATCAACCTTTGCACATCCTTCTTACTGGTCGGGGATTGAATTTCTAGTGTAGCCTTTATTTTATTATGATTGTTTTTTATTCCCCTTTAACTCACAATGTACCCCAAGAACATACCTTTCTAGACTCCAAATATGCACTTGGTCGGATTGAGCTTCATTTGATGTTTTTTCCAGTTGGTCAAAAGTTTGGGACAAATCAGCAATGTGGTCGGCGGTAAACTTTCTTTTGGTGAGCATATCATCTACATAAACCTCCATGTTCTTGCCAATTTAATCTTGAAATACTTTATTTACCAACCTCTGATACATTGCACCATCATTTTTAAGACCAAAGGGCATTACATTGTAGCAGTAAGTTCCTTGGCTGGTAATGAAGGGTGTGATTTCCTTATCCTCTGGCTTCATATTGATCTGGTTATACCCAACATAAGCATCCATGAAGCTGAGAAATTCATGACCTGCTGTGGCATCTACTAATTAATCAATCCTTAGTAAAGGAAAATGATCTTTTTGACATGCCTTGTTGAGGTCAGTAAAATCCACACACATTCGCCATTTACTGTTATTCTTTTTTACCATTACTACATTATCCAACCAAGTCGGATATTTAGTATCCTCAATGAACTGTGTTTTCTGTAATTTTTCCCCACCTCTGCTTGGATTGACGTATTCTTTTCTTGAATGACAACTATGCGCTTCTTCTTAATCATCCCGACGTCTTTGTGAATATTGAGTTTATGGAAGATGAAGTTGGGATCCATCCCTGGCATATCCTCGTGACTCCAGGTGAACACGTTCTCCCTATCTCTAAGAAATGTAATCAATTCCTATTTGATAAGAGGTGTTAGTCTTAAGCTAATCTGGGTGGCCCTTTCTAGTTTCTCATCGTCTAGCACAATAGTTTATGTTTCTTCCATGACATGTCCTTTCACCATGTCCTCCTCCTCATGAGGATCCAAAGTATCAATATGGAAAGTAGTTATGCCTCTCTTTATTTCCTATTGGTCGGCTGAAGTATAATACCATTCACGTGCTTCCATCTGGTTACTATTTACCACGTCGACTCCATAGTTGTTAAGGAACTTCATGCATTGATGCACAGTAGACGGAACAGCTTCCAGTTTTTTCAATCCTACCCAACTAAGCAAAAGTTATCAATTAATAATTTGGCCAACTAGTGAAAACTGGAAATTTTACCTCTAAGCAAATTGTTATACCATATATGGGTTGGACCTCTTATGGAACTAGAGAAAGCACTGCATCTCATCTCGTCAGGAGTTAAATAAATGTCATCAGCAGCTTGATACTACTCAATATGTAGAATGGATCAATTTTTCCACTATATTTAGGAGTGACCAGTGGTGGCTTGAACTTAGAAGGTGTGGGGTAGTCCACAACATCCTGGACAAAAGGTGATTCTTAAACAAAGCTCATTTGTAACGATTTTTTTGTTTTGGCCATTTTCCCCAACCGATCTTCCACTCACTATATAGATCCCTTCCGGGAATGTTCCTATGTTTTGGATTTGAACGAAGCAGATTTAGTGGCTTTAATGTGTCTGTGTGCTAAACTCTCCTCTTAAGAGGTTTGCTCGGCACGCATAGAGCCCCTTACACTAGCTCTTTATCTCACAGATCCTTCTCTGTGTTCACGATAACGCTCTTGCACCTTGTGATGACCTCTAATAACTCGAGGACATATACGATCAAAAGTAGACTCCTTACTTAACCTCTCCAATACACTTGGCCTTTCTTTGGAAAAAGATTTACCGTCGTAGCAATTTGTTGATCAGAATGAAGAAGTTGTGCCAGGATGGTATGATCTTTCATGAGAAGAACGAGTATGGTAACTCCTTTTATTTTTGGCTGGTTGAGGTGGTATATGATTAGGCATAAATTCTTCCCATTTATCCCCTTAATTTATAGGCTTTTATCGCTCTACAAAGTGTAATTCGAGTGGATTTATACCATATCATTGCTATTGACAAGTTTTTAATGAGTACACCGAGTTTTGTGTATTTTCCATCTATTTTGTAGGTATTCAGTGTTTAGGAAGGACCAGCATCCCAATCCGAGTTCCCCACCAAAAGCTTCAAGGATATACAAGGAGGAAAGTTCCTGAAAAGATGGAACCGAACCTAAGGGAGGGAAAAAGAACTGATCCAATCTTGGCAAATCTCCTATAAAGCACTACAAAGATGGAACCGAACCGAAGTGGAAGGAAATCGAACTGAACCTTTACCTGGGAAAGCTCCTATAAAGAAATGTCAAGATGGAGCCAAACCGAAGAAGGGGAAAAATGAATCGATCCTGTGCTCGAAGAACTTTCTGTAAAGGCTGTCAAAGATGGAATCGAACCGAACCCCTTAATAGGATCGGTTATGTTTTTGTAAATTCGAACTTATCCACTTGTAAAATTAGACTCCTCCATGGTTCAAACTCTTATTATTCGTAGCTTATAAATTATAAACTCCTCCTAGACCTAGAGGGAGGCTTCTGATTCGTTAGGGAAGATTTGTAATCAGTTTTAGAGAAGAAGAACAAGAAGAAACCCTAGTTTGCTTATAGTTTTGCAATTCAAGTAACGCCATTCTTATTCTTGTTTTAATTATTATAGTAGTTACTTTTCTAATAGCAATTTCATCACTCTTCATCTTCATTCGGTAGTAAAAATATTATCTTTCATTCCAAACGTGTTTTCTTTCAGTTTTCATATGTCTGGCTAAGTTCTCACGGGTTGGGGTGCATGAACCCCACCCGATGTAATTCACGATAGTGAAAATAGATGTCAGAATTAAAACCTTAGATGAATTGTATCGTAGTTCATACGATACTACTTTATTTCAACCTTTGCTTACATAGTGTGAGGGCTACGATCCCTCATATGTGTAATACTTATGAGAGATAAAGACCGAATTTTAATTCAACCTTTGCTTACATACTATGCGGGTTACGATCCCTCATATATGTAATACTTAGGAGCATTAAAAAGTCGAATTCATTTAAAGCTTTAATTCTGAATCTAATATCCTACGAAGTGAATTACTAGGGTGTGGGGGATTGTAACCCGACCTATTTTTCTCCATTCATAGTTTAAAATTTTAGTCATGTTTTTCGAAAGTTCTGCATTAGAGTAATTGCATCGCATTCTTTTTCATAATTTTATTAGTTAATCATTTTCAAAAGTGCATATAGTTATAATTATCTCCCAAATCAAATCACCTTTTCCTTTTTCCTTTAGAGTCAAAGTTAGGTTTCCTTCGTCTGTCCAACGTCGTTACGACTCCGTTCGTCCTATTTCCCTGAGGATTGATACCCGACTTATCAAATTATTACTTGAGTGACAGGCTTGCACTTGAGCCTAGAGAGAACGCACTTCTGGGACACATTCTTAGTCGCATCAGTTATCTCTTCTGGAATTGGAGGATTTATCTTGCATTGTGCTAGCAAATTATTTGACTGACTCTTTCATAGCCTCCTGTCCTTTAGACAAATTGAACAGTATCCTTTGGAGGTCTGTCTCGCTATGGGAGCGGATATTTCTTAATTGTTGCATGGAGCCGCCCAACTGCTTTTAGGAACAATAGTTATTCTTTAAACAAAAGAATGAAATATATGAAGTAGATAATGATGACTAGCAGTCATTTCTACAGACGACGCCAATTTGTTGATGTCTAAAAATGGGGTGATCCAATTTTATAATCACATATAAATAATAAGAGCAATCTTAATCAAATACACAAGAGACAAGGATTTTTAAAGTGGTTCGGCTGTTAAGAAAGCCTACATCCATTGTTAGGTTTATTTATTCTGATTACAATAGCTAAGTATGGTGTGCTTGAGAATGATTGAATTGTCCCTTGAGCTGAGGGAGTATTCCGTATTTATAGTGGTGTAAAACCCTCGATGGAATGACTTTATATTTCCAGGCATTTACATCTGTGCACAATAAATGAGACTCTTGGAATTTAGTGTTGGTCGTCATTCTAGCCGAGTAACTTTTGACATTCTTGATGGTTTAAATTCTGGAATTTGTCAGCCTTCCAGCCGATTAGGTTCTTCTAATGTCGATCAATAAAGCTATGAGGCAACCTAGGATGACACGTGTCTGTATTTCATTGATCCACGTGGGGAGATAATTTTTATATATATTAATCACTAAATTTCTCTAGAATGTTAATGACCCTGTCAGTTGGGTGGATCCTAGTCTCCTCCACGCCTAGTCGGTCATATCGTAGTTGCTATTTAGAAGGTATATCCACATCATGGGCTTCCTATGGAGAGTCTTTTGGTTCATTCTTCTTCTTCTTCTTCCTCGGGAAGATAGCCACGATGAAGCACTTCATCGTAGTGGACTGTCGCCATGAATCTCGACCAGTCCCCGGTCAGTGATACACTTATGCTTTTGGTGGTAGGTAGATGGTACGAGCCTCTACCTAAAATGGCATGATATGGGAATTCTATATCCACCACCAAAAACTCAATCATCTTCGATATGTTGCTTGCCCTGATCGACAAAACTATATTTCCCAGTGGAATTGTAATTTTCCTTGCGAAGCCGACTAACGAAACTGTAGCTCCTTGAGGTCGGCTAGGTTGAGCTTCAGCTTGTGGAACAACTCTAGGTACATCTCCTCTGATGATCTTCCCTGGTTTACCAGCATCTTGTCGACATCCTAATTTACAATTCTGATGTGGAGTTTCGATCATACCTTCTTCAATGAAGACGATATGTTCGGTGTAGTTGACGTCCTATGATTTTCGACGCTTGCTAGCTTGGATCTTTACAGGGTCAATTTAAAATGCCTCCATAATAGCAATGACCTTCTTTTGCTTCATCCTAACAGCGTTCCCTTGGATCTGCTTTAGGTCGAACGCTCCATAGATCACCGCAAGCTCCTGTCCCATGTCTTCATCAAGGACACTGTCTCGTTTTTAGTCGCCATTAGATGCGACCTTGTCAGTTTTCTTATCTATGTAGTCATTGTGATGCCCAGCTTGGGCCCACTCTTCTAAGTGCGATTTTAGAGCCTTGTAATTCTCAGCGCATCTTGGCGCGTTATTCCTCTTCATTGGGTCACCACCCATATTCTTGGGCCACTTGACTAAAGATCGATCCTTGATCTTGCTCAAGATCTTGTAGATTGAAGACTGTGTTAACAGCCTGGAATGCCTTTAAAGGATTAGCCTTACTCCCATTCTTAGAGACATTTTTCCCCCGTTCTTATTCCCTTTCTTTAGAGTGTCACTCTTGTCTCCTCCTTTGCTTACTTTGGCTCAACTGTTGTCCCCTGCATTTTAATGAACCCCCTCAACCTTGGCGTATTTCTCAATAAAGGATATAAGGTCATCGATGGTAGTGGCCTCTTTTTTTTAGGGACTGGTGTAGTAGAGATGTGGTTAGCACACCAATCTTAAAGGATGCAATGAAAACCTACTTTGAGAAGTCCTCCACTTTATTGAAGACCTCCTAGTACGTGTTGGCATAATCACCAAGGCTCTCTTGTGGATTTTTCTTTATCGTGAGCAGTGAATCCATCCTCTTAGGGTGGAAACTGATGGTTATAAAGCGAACAGTGAAAGCCTCTACTGGGGATTTGAATCTCTTGACCGACCTGTGGGGCTTCTTATCGAACCAATTCTGTGCTATGTCATGTAGGCTAGAAGGGAAGACTCGACACATCAAGGCATCGTTGTGGCTCTACAGGGTCATTGTCTTCCTTTACTGTCGAACGTGATCTACTGGATATGTCTTTCCATCATAGATCTTAAACCTGGGAACGACAAACTTCTTTAGGGGTTCCTCTTCTTTAATCTCTCTTGAAAAAGCGATTTCATCTAAGTGTTTAGAGCTCTTATGTCTAGCTCCCTAGTAGATCTAACTCCTCGATGGGCTCCATGTTGGTCCATCTCTCTACGGACCAAAATTATGATTTTAACGATCATGTATTCTGTGGCACATTTTGATCTATCACGCTCTGACCTGCCGCGTTCAAATATATCTTGGTCGCTCTTGGATCTCCTTCATCAACTGCGAGTGTTACTTGCCTGAGGACTAGGAGTCCTATCACGGCGCTTCCTGCTATCTCTATGGAGATCCCTATCCATTCTTTCGAGTCACCTTTGCAGGCGAGCATTCTCTTTCACCTGGAGGCGTGTTGCCTCCTTCTGTTCTAAAAACCTTGCTTCATAAGTGTCAATTAACCTGGAGATCTAAGTAGACCTAGGTGGTCCCTGACTTTCTTCAGAAGGCTACCTTTCTTGGAGAAACCTGGGAATTAATTACTAGCGAATCTTTGACCTGACCCTGGGTGGGACAGGGTCATCCTATACATTGCCAACCTAAGGAATATTACTGTTGTGGTGAGACATTACGGGCTTTCTATTGATAACTTCTTTCGTAGGAAAAAGAAACATTTCCCACAAACGACGCCAATTGTGAGTGCAAGAATTATCATAATAAATGATCAAGAAAGCAAAATCAAGATGAAAATAATTAATCACGCACATAACAACAGATGTACATGGTTCGACAACTCGCCAACATCCATGAAGAGGTTACTATGTTCGTATTAGTGTCTCTCAATGATCAAGGTTCCATCCCTTTGCTCCGAGCCACGGTTTACAATTTATAGATGTAGAAAATAAGAGATTGAGTTGTACAAGTAACTCAATTATCTCGTGAATAACTCGTGGTGTCCCTGAATATCTCCTCCGATGTTGTTGATAAGCAATTTAATTATATCCCTATGTATTTAAGTGGATGTGAAATACACGAGTCATAATAACTAACTGATTTGGGTTGGGTAGTCCATTGTCCACGCTGTGTTGGTTGGCTACTCTCTTGGGCTGAAATAAATGAGCCCCCATAATTACCATCAATTTTCAATAGTCAAACGACATTTTTACATACCATACTTCAACACGAATTTGAAATATGGTGGTTTCACTTTTTCGATAAACAACATATTTTAAAAAAACATATATAATCTAATTAATACTTTACCCAATAATCACATGTGCAATGCACCTTCGCACCAAACAAGTATACATAAGGGTGTGTGACCTTTGTGGCGAAAAAATATGTCATTGGATTAGAGTGAAAAAATCTAAATGGCTAGGGGCTGAATTTCAAAGCTCTTTAAATTTAATATGAATTTCACACATCTTTTCATATGAGATTAGGAATGGCAATTTTTTTTTACATGATACACGACTCGAACCCGATACGGAATTAGCATTTTGAGATTGAGCGTTACCTGAAATGAACATGAAAATAACATGAATAGACTGTAGAACTTATACTATATGCATAATGCATTGAATATTTTTTATACCTTGTTGATTTATTATATCGAATTATTATAAGAATGAAATGATTTTTTTTCTTCTTATTTGGTTAAGAAAGAAGAAGATGCCAATTTTAAGTTATGTTTGACAACTTGAATTCAACATGATTAATAAATAGGTCGGCATAATTGTTAAATCATTTGACGCAATTAGTTAAATAAATTGAGATATGGTTGGTTGATACTTGACACAAACCGATATAATACAACCTAATACAACAATTAAAAATAAATTTTCACCCTTCTTTGAGATTACGTCAAGCCTTGTTTCTTTTATAGGAATATCAATTTAGTGCATTGATTTGTATAAAATTTTCAAGGCATCAAAAGATTAATTCAATCAATATTGTCTTACTTGAATATGGAAAGTAAAAATATAAATTTTGTTAAAGTGTTATGAGTCAATGTATTAATAATAAATATTTTAAACATCAATAATGCCCTTATTTATTTTAGATAATGAATAACAGATAAGCATTATCCATATTGAAGCTAATTTTAACTCACTATATATATATATATATATATATATATAGAAAGAGAGAGAGAGAGAGAGAGAGAGGCACGCTCATGTGCACACTAAGTTTGCACATCATTTTTTTAAAATAGTAAAAAAAATATTTTTCAGTTGATTTTTTTTTGTGATATTTAAACATTTCAACGGATCCATGTAAAAAAACCAGCACAAAAACACTTTTTTTGCTATTTTTAAAAAATCGGTCAAACTTTCGCTGTTTTTAAGCACTTTAAAAGCTCTGAAAGTTTGACCGATTTTTTAAAAATAGCAAAAATATTTTTTTGAGTTGATTTTTTTTACATGGGTCTGTTGAAATGTTTAAATATCACATACAAAAATCAACTCAAAAATATTTTTTTAATGCTTTAAAAAAATTGGTGTGCGTCAACAGTGTGCACACGTGTGCACGTGACCCCCTCTCTCTCTCTCTCTCTCTCTCTCTCTCTCTCTCTATATATATATATATATATATATATATATATATATATATATATATATATAGAGAGAGAGAGAGAGAGATTCTCTAGTGGACCAAAAGAATGGACTTTTTAATGGACCTTAACAAAAAACACATAATAACACATTAATTTTAATTCCTATAGTGTAATTGCTCCGCGCCAGCGGCACTCGAGACCCCACTACTCCCGCCCCACCACCATCACCATAGCAGCCCTTATGATAGAAGCGCTGCCATGGGGGTGGGGGTGGGTGGGGGGAGGTTGGGGGGGGGGGGGGGGAGGGTCGATCGACAAGCGTGTTTGGTGCCGCTGGCGCGGACCAATTACACTAGAGCAATTAAAATTAATGTGTTATTATGTGTTTTTTGTTAAGGTCCATTAAAAAGTCCATTCTTTTGGTCCACTAGAGAACCTCTCCCTATATATATATATATATATATATATATATATATCGACAAAGAGGATTATATCACTAATTTCAGTATGTCAATTAGTCGTCTAAACTTGTTTATTGTAATTCAGATTCTCAGTTGGAATCTTGGTAGAGACTTCAATACAAACACACACAAAGAGATACATGTGTTAATCTTAGAATCAAACTGTAAGCAAGCCTACACAATACTACATATGAGCATCATTATTTAATAAAAATAAATAAAAACGAACTTGTCGTCAATCATCATTCGACAAGCTCTCAACTAGTTTTGGACCATCAGGAAAGAACCCCTGTGCTAAAGGACTATACGCGACAACCCCAATGCCAAGTTCCCTAAATAACGTTAGTATATATGTAGAACCAACAAAAACTGAACAATGGATAGTGAAAACTATCTCAATCACTGAGGTTAATATGGATTGATTTTTAAAAAAAAACGTAGGATATAGACACACATCTCAAATGAGTCGCGTAACAATGGGCAATGCGATGAAAAATAGCCGGTCATAATAAATGAGGTTATTCCCAAGGCTTTGCAACTCTAAGCCGAATCACATAGCTTTCGTTTACTGCAATTCGTTCACAGACTGACTTGGATTTTGTTTAACTAACTATTGTACTTCATAACTACAAATGAATCATATGTTCTCATCGTGGTCATCCAAACCTCGCCGATATGAATCATTACGCCCCGATTTCACCTAAAATGCATTTCATCTCTCGGAATCATCTTGTTGGGTTGCGATACCGAGTCAACTGGGTTGACTGGTTCAGGACTTTGAAGCATGGACATAAGAGTCCATCCCTCGCAAACGTTAAGGGTAGGGATGGTAAACGGACGGATACGGATCGGATACCATGTTTTCCATATTCGTATCTGCTATCTGAATGTACTATCCGTATCCGTATCCATATTATTTGGATTGGATTGGATTTCATTGGATTCGATATTTTAATTGTTAAAACAACTATCCATATCCGTATCCGCTCGGATACCTCGGATTCGGATAATATCCGTATCCGTTTACATTATTTAGCCATCGCAAAAAATAACAATTAAAATATCGAATCCAATGAAATCCAATCCAATCCAAATAAATATGTAACAAAATTACTGCCTCCTAACATCAACAATTATGGATTCCATAATAATAGTATCATTCCATAATGATAATATGGCTTAAAGTCATCCATACTTTACAACCATATAAGCTTAAAGTCATCAAAAAAAATTAACAGTCGCATTCCATGACAGTAGAAATAAATATGCACCTTTTAGATTAATCAAATTTATTGAGAATGATAACCTCATGGACCTTTTGTCTTCAAAACATACTGATATTTTTATTTTAATAAGTATACATTTTTATTTTGTATATAATATTCATGTTGTTAACTTCACTTCTCATTACAATCAAAAATATTTTTTTACTTTTATGTTTCTCTCTTACATTCTATTATGTTTATCTCTTACATTTATTTATAATTAGGGAAACTAATGAACGACCACATGAGAGTTTCTTTTCTCTTTTTTTGTACGAAGGAGAAATGAAAGGAGGTTAGTTTTTTTTAGTGGAGTAGATGTTCTTTCGTCGATGTATGTTGTGTGTGATAAGGTGTATTGTAACTTTAGTGTAACTCCATGATAATATACCCAATTAAATAATAATACATGACATTTTATAATATACCCAATAAAACAATAACTTTAGGGTTTTTTGTTTTGAGTGGAGTATGTGTTTATTTTGTTTTGGGAATAAACGATTAAGATTTGTTTTAATATTAATTTATTAGTAATACTAATACTAATACTAATATTATTAGTAATATTTTAAACATATGTTTGACAAATACGGATATCCGGTAAAACGAATATCCGATAAAATGGATACTCCGCATCGGATACGGATTATCCGTGTCGGATACTAGTACTATCTGTATCCATATCCGTTTTCTTGGATATTTTTAAAGAGTATCCATATTCGTATCCGTTTTCATATTTTCGGATAAATATCCGCAAATTCGAATTCGGATATCGGACGGATGCGGATTTTCGAATATCCGTTTACAGCCCTAGTTAAGGGCTCGTTTGGTTCGAGGTTTGGAAAGGAAATTTGGGATTCCTGGAATTTAGAGTTCCTCTCATTTAGAATTACAATGTTTGGTTGGAGATTTAAGGGGGGACTTAGAATTCCTGGAATTTAGAATTCCCACAAAATTGGATTCTCCTTTCCCCTCTAAAATGGGGGTAATCCTATATTCCCGGACATATTACCTTACTTTTATGGAGAGATAAAAATACCATTTCACATAAACTCATACGTACTCTCTCTCTCTCTCTCTCTCTCACACACACACACACACACACACACACACACACTCTCACACACATACACACACTCTCTCGCACACACATACATACACACTTTTTCTCTCTCACTCACACATGCTCTCTCTATCTCTCTCACACACATAAACACTCTCTCACACACATACACATACACATTCTCTCTTTCTCGGAAAATTTTTTGATGTGTTCAACGACATCAAGTTTTGATGTCGTCCAATCACATGATTTTTTAAGAAGTGTTCTCTCACTTCATTTAATGATTCATTATCTCATTTTCAAGTGATGTTCTCTCACTTCATTTAATAGGAAATAAAATAGTTTACACCAATTATATATAAAAAAAGAATGACATTTTTATACTATAATATTTTTTCTTTAATAACAGTTTTTATATATAAAAATATTACAAAAATGTTTAAATATTTTTAAAACTATTTTTTTTTAAATAAAAAAGTTAAAAATAATTTTTTTTATATAAACTATTAAAAATGTTTTAAATCTGTACTATTTTTTTAAAAAGTTAAAAAACGTGTTTTTTAAAATTGTTTTTCATATATAAACATTTTTTTTATATATTAATAGTGTTTTATAGATAAAACCTATAAAAATATATTTTAAATGTTTCTTTAAACTGATTTTTTTTAAATAAAATGTTAATATATATTTCTAATATATAAAAAATAGTTTTTTTAATGTTTTTTCGCCATTCAAAAAACTGTTTTTGTACAACAAAAAAAATGCAAAAAAAAACGTTTAATATGTTAATATATAAACACATTTTTAAATGTTTAATAAACACATTTTTTAATGTTTTAAATATGTGCTATTGGTTTAAAACGTTAAAAAATGTGTTTTGTTAAACAGTTTTTATATATAAACAGTTTTTTTTTTGCATTTTTTTTTGTTGTATAAAAATAGTTTTTTGAATGTTTTTATATTTCAAATAAAAACATTACAAAAAAAAATTATATATTAGAAATATAAAAACATTCAAAAAACTATTTTTGTACAACGAAAAAAATTATTTTTTTGCTTAAGGAAAAAAATGGAAAAAAAAAACCGCTTTTTACAACTTTATTTTTCAGGAAAGATTAATAAAAAAAGTTATTCAAAAACTTTTTTTTGTTTTTATTTAAAAACTGTTTGTTTACAACTTTATTTTTTAGTAAAGAATTAAAAAAAAGTTACTAAAAACTGTTTATATTTAAATAAAAGTGTAACAAAACACGTTTTTTTAAACTTTTTCAAAAAATAGTATATATTTAATACCTTTTTAACAGTTTATATAGAAGGGATTTTAGATGTCGGGAAAAAAGAATTCTTGCTTGAATCAAACAATGGAAAGGAATTGAAGATTCCAGGAACTTAGAATTCCTGGAATTATGGATTCCCATTCCCTTTTCAAACCTCGAACCAAACGAGCCCTAAAGGTCACTATATGAGAGTGGCACATCTTCCTTTTCCTCTCTCCTAAGCTCTGGCACATAAGTCATACTCGATATCTGCCATGATTTACAACCTCAACCACAAAATAGGAGGTTAGGATAATATGGTAGCTCTTCTCTATGACCTCAAGCACAAACCAAGAGGTTATATGCAAGGTCACAGTGGATAACGATTGTGAGGTAGCGTCATGATTTTGTCTGTTGGAAAAATTGAACTTAGAAGTAGTTCACAATTTTTTGGACAAAATTTTGATCAAACTTTTAGCGCAAATTTGGGTGGGCCCACGTCATGATAATTGTGGGATCATATACGAATGTCTTTTTCTTCGCAAGGAGATTAAGGTAATATATTCACATGTTCAATTTCATTGAGTTATGAATGATAAATATGTACCCAAAGTGACTCATAAAGTAATGAAAGTTAATGAATTGGGTATGTTTTAACTCTTATCCCACATTAAAAAAGTCGTGGAAAAATGATGAGTTAATAAAATCTCAATAATGGACTAAAGCTTGGATGCCTTGGGGTATCCCAACTCTTTGAAGGGGAGATGACCTACACTATGCATGTGTAGGTCTTGGGCAAAAGACAACACAAGCGCCGTCCGGCTGGCTCGCCTTGCTCTCTTAAATTTTTGGGTCGAATTTAATTAACTTTTGGGGTTTTAATTTAATTAATTATTAAACTGTTTTGACAGTTATTCAGTCAACAGTTAAACGAAATTAACTGCTGACGTTTTTTTTAACAGTCATCTCTTCACTGCTATATATACAGATGTTCCCCTCCATTTTTTAACTAAAGAAAAATTCGAAAATATGCAACTCCGAAATTCTATGCATTTTCCTCTCCTAAACCGTTTCTTAAGGAAACTATGGTATTACACAGGGCTCAAAATTCTTTTTGTATTTATTATTTAATTCTGCAATATCAAGTAAGTTATTCTCATTTCTGTAATTACGTTTTAATTCTGTAATTATTATTATTCTTAATTATGTAATATTATTTTAATTAAATAGTAGAAATAACAATCTTAAGAAAAATTTAATTTTTGATTAATGTTTATAATGAGTAAAGAATAATTTTAAATTACAGAAGTTTATTAGTGTTAACTAAATCTGTTTTGCAGAAAATTTAATAAATTATTATTTTATTATAGAAATTTAATATAATAGTTAGTGTTACAGAAAATTAATTTTCTACATTGTTTATCGTATTCTGTTTCAGAAAATAAAAATTTTATTTATAATTTTTTTAAAATTTGTTTGTATAAGATTTATAATCTTAAAATTTTAATTATGTTTTGTACGGAATTTTTTTTCTATATTAAAAACAGTTTGACACGGATTTTTTTCTTAATTTAGACTAGTAAAATCTAGTGTTTAATATTTTAGTTTAATTCTGTGATATAGAATTCAGAATATTGTTTAGAATATTTTACTTTAACTCTATATAATTTAAAATTATTGTTAGAATTCGTATAGTCATAATTTTAATTTGAGGAAATTGGTGTACAAAATTTTGTATTCTGTTTTGACAAATTCATTACAAATGAATAATATCATTGACAAAAATTATGTTTTTGTAACAAAAATGGAATCACGAAGTACGAACACAGTCCCAACAACCGTGAATGTGACACAGGCGACTATTATTGCCCCCGTGAACATGCCACACGGGGAGAAACCAAAAAAAAAATTCCGAGGCCGATTTCAAGCGATGGCAAGGACATATGTACTTTTATCTCAGAACCTACCAATTGGCATGGTTCGTTTACGAGGATTGTCCCTCTTTGCGAGAAGGAGATGAAACTGAAAAAGTTGCTACCGTGGAAGCATGAAAACATTCTGACTTTCTATGCCGAAACTACATCTTGACGTACTTGGACAAGATGTTGTACTATGTGTATAGCACCATGGAAACCGCTAAGGAATTATGTAATTATTTGGAGAAGAAGTACAAAAATGAAGATGCGGGTATGGAGAAATTCATTATTGGCCATTTTCTAGACTTCAAAATGGTTGACTCCAAGTCGGTTATTGCACAAGTTTAAGAACTTCAGGTTATTCTTCATGACATTCATGTTGAAGGAATGTCATTCAGTGACACTTTTTAAGTGGCGGTGATAATTGAAAAATGACCTCCATCTTGGAATTTGTTCAAAAATTATATCAAGCACAAACGCAACGAGATGAATGTTGAAGAATTGGTAGTGCGACTGTGGATTGAAGAAAATAACCGTGAATCTCAAAAGAAAAGTGGGAAGAACATCATGGAGTCCAAGGCTCATGTGATTGAAGGTCCTAAATTCAAACATAAGCGTGATGGGGAAGGAACATCTAAGTAAAGAAAGAAGTTCAAAGGCAAATGCTACAACTGCGGAAAGCCAGGACATCGCTCAAGCGTGTGTCGCAAACCAAAGAACGCAAAAAAGAATAATGCTTAAGCAAATGTGATAGAGGGTGAGAAAATTTTCGATGGTATCGCAGACATAAATCTTTCTGTTGTTGTCTCTAAATGCAATCTGGTAGGAAATACCAAGGAATAGTGGGTGAACACTAGGGCTAAATGCCACATTTGTGCAAACAAATGGATGTTCACTACTTATAAGACTTTGGAAAATGAGGAGACCCTATTTATGGGGAACTCTTCAAGTTCTAAAGTAGTTGGACAAGGAAAGGTTATTCTGAAAATGACTTAGGGAAAGGAACTCACACTTAACAATATGATGCACGTGCCTGACATCCGTAAAAAATTGATTTTTGGATCTCTTCTAAGAAAGAATTGGTTTAAACTTGTGTTTGTTTATGATAAGTTTTTGTTTTCCAAAAATGATGGGTATGTGAGAAAGGACTACCTGTCTGAGGGGCTCTTTAAAATGAATGTAATGACATTGATGCCTAAGGCATCCCTTATGAATGAAATTTCTAGTTCCACTTATATGATTGAGTCATATAATATTTGGCATGCTAGATTAGGACATGTTAATTTTGATACCTTGGGTAGATTAATTAACTTGAAATTTTTTCCAAAATTTAATGTTGATAAAAATCATAAATTTGATATCTATGTGGAATCAAAATTAGCTAGATTACCATTTTACTTTATTGAAAGGATCTCTGAACCATTAGATTTAATACACACGAAGATTTGTGATTTAAAAATTTTACAAACTAGAGGTGGAAAAAAGTAATTTATTACTTTTATTGACGATTGCACAAAATATTGTTATGTATATTTGTTACATAGTAAAGATGAGGTTATTGATGCATTGAAATAATATAAAAATGAAGTTGAGAATCAATTAAAAGATAAAGGCTATTAGGAGTGATAGAGGAGGTGAATATGAATCTCCTTTTGATGAATTTTGTTCCGAACATGGAATTATCCATCAAACCACCGCTCCTTATTCTCCTCAATCGAATGGTATTGCTGAACACAAAAACCATACATTGAAGGAGATGATGAGCTCTATGTTGATAAGTTCAGGAGCTCCCCAAAACTTGTGGGGGGAGCCTTATTATCTGCTAATTATATTCTTAACAAAGTACCACTCAAAAAAAATCCTAAGACTCCATATGAGTTATGGAAAGGCCGAATATCTTGCTATAAATGTTTACGAATGTGGGGGTGCTTAGCCAAGGTGATGGTTCTTAAACCTAAAAATGTAAAAATAGGACCAAGGACCGTTGAATGTGTGTTCATCATTTTTGCTATTAATAGCTGTACATATCGTTTCTTAGTTTGTAAATATGAGATTTTGGATATTCATGTAAATACGGTCATTGAATCGAGGGACGCTTCATTTTTTGAAAATGAATTTTTGTATAACATGACCCGAGAATATGGTTCATCTAAAAGGACAAATGAAGCTACTACAAGTGGTACTCATCAACCTATTTATCTCACATCAATAGAGAATGAACCAAGACGTACTAAAAGATCAAGAACCTCGACTTCCTTTGGTCCGAATTTTCTAACATATTTGCTAGAAAATGAACCTCAATCGTACAAAGAAGCAATATCCTTACCTAATGCTTCTAATTGGAAAGAAGAAATTAGTAGAGAAATTGAATCCATTTTGCAAAATCACACGTGGGAACTAGTGGATCTTTCACCAGGTTCAAAACTGTTAGGTTATAAATGGATCTTTAAAAAGAAGTTGAAGGTCGATGGATCAATTGATAAATATAAATCTAGACTTGTGGCTAAAGGCTATAGGCAAAAGGACGGGTTGGATTACTTCGACATATATTCACCGGTAATAAGAATTACGTCCATTTGAATGTTAATAGCAATAGCTACAATTAATGGACTTGAAATACATCAAATGGATGTAAAAACTGCATTCTTAGACAGTGAACTAGACGAGGAAATTTATATGGAGCCACCTGAAGGATTCAAGGCTCCTGGACAAGAAAGAAAAGTATGTAAGCTTCTTAAATCACTTTACAGACTAAAACAAGCACCTAAGCAATGGCATGAAAAATTTGATAATGCAATGTTATCAAATGGTTTCAAAATTAATGAATGTGACAAATGTATTTACTTTAAATACATTCAAAATGGATATGTCATTGTATGCCTCTATGTTGATGATATGATTATCATGGGTAGTAACCTGGAAATTGTCAAAACTACAAAACAAATGTTGAGTAGTCGATTTGACATTAAAGATTTGGGTATTGCCGATGTTATCTTAGGAATTAAAATTTCTAAAATATCGGATGGACTTTTATTATCTCAATCTCATTACATAGAGAAAGTACTTAAAAATTCAAGAAGTATGATATTAGTCCCACCAAGACACCTATAGATGTAAATTTACATCTAGCAAGAAATAATGGTGAAAGAATATCTCAACTAGAATACTCTCGTATTATCGACAATTTAATGTATATCATGAACTATACACGACCAGACATAACATACTCGATAAGTAAGCTATGTCGATTTACGAGTAATCCAGGGAGAGATCACTGGATGGAAATATTAAGAGTTTTGGGTTATTTAAAATACACTCAAAATTATGGATTGCACTACTCAAAATATCCAGTTGTTCTTGAAGAACATTGCGATGCAAATTGGATATCTGATACAAAAGACTTTAATTCTACGAGTGGGTATGTATTTACCCTTTGAGGTGCAACTGTATCTTGAAAATACTCAAAATAATTGTGCATTTCTAGATAGATAATGGAATCTGAATTCATTGCACTAAACGAAGCTAGAGAAGAAGCTAAATGGCTTCGAAACTTCTTAGAGGATATTACAAATTTGTCGAAACATGTGCCCGTAATATGTATACATTATGATAGTCAATCGATGATTGGAAGGGCACAGAATCATATATATAATGGAAAGTCACAACATATTCACCGTAGACATAATATCGTTAGACAACTTCTCTCAAATGGAATTATCTCAATTGATTATGTAAAGTCAAAAGATAATATAGCGGATCCACTAACGAAAGGTTTAAATCGAGAGCAAGTTGAAAGATCATCGAGAGGAATGGGTCTGAAGCCTATAAATAAATAAGAATCAATATAGTGGCAACCCAAAATAGTTGACTGGAGAACTCAAGATATAGGTTCAATGGGAAAATCGAACTACATTGTATTCAGTAACCACCGGAGGATATTTAATCATATCCGTTCCAAAGATGAGACAGTGGACATCTGCCATGAAATTAGGATAAGTTATGCTTTTAATGACATCTATATCTTAGTATGTCTAAGTCGGGTATTGCAGGATACTCTTTATAGAAGTCACCTATGTGAGTAAGAAGGGGGGAACTTCTATGAGAATAATGAAAGACAAATTCTCTAAAATACTCACGGAACTAAGTGGTGTTCATGGCCATAATAAACACAAACGTGAGAACCAATTGTGTTGAAGAATTATTATGTGAATATTTTTGTCTAGGTTTACAAAATGGTTGACGATTCAAAGACATGAAGTCTACTGATTAATCAAGTAAATCCGACAGTATATCACTAAGGAAAGTTCAAGGCCACTAGGCTACTTCTCCCGATTCAATAAATCTTCTATTTTACTCAACCTGTGTTTGCATCTGCATCAGCATCTATTTTAGTTCTATTTATAGAGATATATCATTCATGTAGGGGATTGTTGGAAAAATTGGACTTAAAAGTTGTCCAAAATTTTTTGGACAAAATTTTAATCAACTTTGAGCTCAAATTTAGGTGGGACCCAGACCACGATAATTGTGGGACCATATACGAATGTGTTCTCCTTCGTAAGGAGATTAAGTTAATATATTCACATGTCTAATTCTATTAAGTTATGAATGATAAACATGTCCCTAAAGTGACACATAAAGCAATGAAAGTTAATGAATTGGGTATGTTTTAACTCTTGTCCCACATTGAAAAAGTAGTGAAAAAACGATGAGTTAATAAAACCTGAATGAAGGACTAAGGCTTGGATGCCTTGGGGTATCCCAACTCTTTAAAGGAGGTATGACCTACACTATGCATGTGTTGGGCTTCGGCCAAAACTCACACACACGCGTGCACCATCCGTTCGTCCCGTGGGCTCGGCTCGGCTCGGTTCGATTTGGCTCGAGCTTGGGCTTATAAAAATATCTTAAATTTTTTTGCCGAATTTAATTAACTTTCTGGGATTTAATTTAATTAATTAATTAATAAACTATTTTGACAGTTATTGTCAAAAGTCAACAGTTAAAAGAAATTAACTATTGACAGTTTTTGTTTAACAGTCACCTCTTCACTGTTATATATACATACGTTCCCCTCCATTTTTTCACAATGAAAAATCCAAAAATATGCAACTCTGAAATTCTGTTCATTTCCTCTGCTAAACATTTCCTACATTTCATAAGTCTTTTTCATGGTTGAGTAAAAGACATAGAAATTGAGTTCGTCAGAATCATTGCATTATTGTACTTCCTGTATTGATTGGAAACTTCCGTTCTATCTTGTGAGACATTAATTCAGACCCTAAAGCACTATGGAGAGGAATTAAATTTATCACTGTGGTATTACACAGATCTCGAAATTCTTTCTGTATTTATTATTTAATTCTGCAATATCAAGTAAGTTATTCTCATTTTTTGTAATTACGTTTTAATTCTGTAATTATTATTATTCTTAATTATGTACTATTATTTTAATTAAATAGTAGAAATAACATTGTCTTCACCATTAAATATTACAAGAGGTCTCACAAATAATCAAAACAACATGATGCTTTTTTTCAATCTTCTTCATTAATAGAAGGAGTCTCAAACTTATGATCTCTTATATGGAAAAAGGATTTATAAAAATGGTAGTTATTACCCAAACACTTTAATAAGACCAGTGAGAAATATTCATCACCCAAAATCTTATAATTGAACAACATGAATGTCATATATGAGTAGTAAATATCCTAAGATAAATATACAACGACGAATGATGACTCCCAGGATAAATTATGCAAAGTTGACTGAATAATAACTAACAATGAACATTTCATAAGAAAGGGTACCTAAAGGGCAAAGCTAGAAGACATAATCATTTCCCTCTCAATGAACATTTCATAACAATGAACATTTAATAACTAGCTCCCACTCTTGTCTCTTGCCCAACCACCACTACTGATCTGGGACAGTGTATCTCAAAATCTCTATCCCTTTCTCTTTGTGTTTTTTTATGTGTGCCTTAGTATTTTTAAAGCGGTCACTCAAGAGATAAAATAAATTTGGCTTACCTTTTAACGAGAATAATTTATAGCTAAGGATCTAGGTCATATGAAAGTTTATTATTGGGAGGCCTCAGACCTGATATCACATAGCTACTGTTACCCTCTTATTATCAAAGTCATCAAAGTAAAATTATTCCTTCTTAGCTCTTATATACGCAATAGATACCTATCATGTAACGAGTTCATAAAAAGAGATAAAAAAACATAAGTAATATAACCTTGACCTCATAGGTACCCTTTCTGGCCATTATCCAGTTGAGGTATCATACTTATAATATTTAAGAAGAAATTTTCTTGGTATTTTTGGAGTATGGAAACTATTGAGATAGGCTCCTATGGTGTAAAACCACCAAGCCCATAATGAATACTTGGAAAAAAAAGATGCAACAAATTTGAAGCCACTCTCGCTACTATAGGTGGTGAAATTTTTCCTCCTTAAATTTCTCCTAATGTCCCTTTCAGATTGCCATAAATAGCAGGGCCATTCAGCACAATCAATACACCAACACAAAATATCAAGTTGTAGTTACAAACTAGAGTTAGCATTGTGTAGAAAGTTTTAGAGTGAAGAAAAATACGGAGTGAGTATTTTTCGAGTGGTGCAGTAAATGTAAGCCAAAAAATACAAAGTGAGTATTTTGCAGAGTGAGAGCGATAAACTGTGTGTGTTTTGTAAAACATCATTATTATAGTGAATCTAGGTGTGAGCTGTGTACGTAGACAAATTGGTGAACCACGTAAATTTTTTGTCTTGTGTGAATATAAATACCATTAAATCCCAAGGCCCTGGCAAAATTATTGACGAAATTAGTTGCACCTAATTTCCTAACAATTGGTATCAGAGCTCTTGGTTTGACAACCTTCAGTAGACGAAGTTGTCTGACAAAAAAAAACTTTGCATAATTTTTTTTTTGTATTCAGAATATTTGGTTGAGTGGGAGAAATGGCGTCAAAAAGGGAAAATTCTAAATTCAAAAAATTTGACGGTTCAAATTTTGGATTTTGGAAAATGCAAATAGAGGATTGTCTCTTCCAGAAAGATTTATATTTAGCACTAGGTGAAAAGAATTAAGAGATGAAGGATTTCGAATGGTAGTTTCTTGACCGGAAAGCTCTTGTCATCGTAAGGATATCACTCTCAAAATCGGTGGCATTCAATATAAAAAAAATGAGAAGAGGACGACGTCTCTCATGGATGCCCTTTCCAGCATGTATAAGCAACCCTCTGCGGCAAATAAAGTCCATTTGATTAAAAAATTATTTAATATAAAAATGGATGAAGGTTGACAGTTTAGAGAACATCTAAACATGTTTAACGAAGTGATTGGTCAACTAAAATCAGTCAAAATCAATTTTAATGATGAAATTCGAGCTACATTAATTATAGGGCACTTGCCTGAGAGTTGGAGCGGAACAGTTATTACAATCAGTAGTTCTGCAAAAAATCCAAACTTAAGCTCGATGATGTCGTAAGTATGATCATGACAGAGGAAATCCAGAAACAGTCAGACAGAACCTTCACTTCGGCATCAGCGTTGAACATGGAAGGCAGAGGCAGAGAATCAAATAAGAACAAAGGGCGTAGTAGATTCAGATCAAGAAATGGTAGGTCACAATCTCGCAAACCTAACTCCAACAACCAAAATCAGAACAAGAAGGTGATTAAGTGTTGGAATCACGGCAAGACCGGGCACTATAAAAATCAATGTAGATCACCGAACAAAGAAGCAGAGAAGACTGAAGCCAACATTGTTTCAGAAGCATCAGGCGACACACTAATATGCTCTTCAGAGAGCAAGACAGAGTCTTGGGTGTTGGACTAAAGGGATTCTTTTCATGATACCATAAGCAGAGAACTCTTCATGAGTTATGTACCAGGTAACCTGGGCAAGGTGTATCTTGGTGATGACTAGCCTTGCAACGTCATTGGCAAAGGCGACATACATATCAAGTTGAACGGTTCTGTGTGGAAGCTAAATGGCGCACGACACATCCCTGACTTGAGGAAAAATCTTATTTATGTGGGCCAGTTGGCAAATGAAGGTTATGTCACAACCTTCAGTGGTGATAGATAAAATTTTCTAAAGGAGCCATGACTATAACACGGGGTAACAAGAATGGCTCACTCTACATGACCACAGACGTTTGTGGGTCAATTGCAGTTGCTGATAACAAAAAAGACTCA
The DNA here is from genome assembly GCA_949130495.1 of Sambucus nigra. Lineage (NCBI taxonomy): Eukaryota > Viridiplantae > Streptophyta > Magnoliopsida > Dipsacales > Adoxaceae > Sambucus > Sambucus nigra. Next base: position 92,227,987 of record OX422215.1, on the reverse strand, counting down.
CACTTGTGGCATCAGAGACTTGGCCACATGAGTGAGAAAAGGGCTCAAAATTATGCACACATATGGAAAACTTCAAGCACTACAGTTAATTGATATTAACTTATGCGAAAGTTGCATATTTGGGAAGCAAAAGTGAGTAAGCTTCCAAAAGAGTGGAAGAACCCCAAAGAAAGAGAAGCCTAAGTTGGTTCATACAGACGTTTTGGGGTCAGCCCCACTCTCATCCATTGGCGAAAATTCTTACTTCGTTACTTTCATTTATGACCACTCAAGAAAGGTGTGGCTTTACTTCTTGAGACACAAGTCTGAGGTGTACGAGGTGTTCAAGAAATGGAAGGCTAGAGTGGAGAATGAGATAGGACAGAAGATAAAAAAAGTTAAGATTCGACAACGGTGGCGAGTACGAAGACATCGGGTTTAAGAAGTTATATTATGAAAATGGAATAAGATTAGAGAGGACTGTACAAGGGACACCACAAAAGAATGGCGTGGCAGAACAAATGAATCGAACATTGACTGAGAGAGCCAAAAGCATGCACATACATGTTGGTTTACCCAAGTAGTTCTGGGCAAAGGCACTCAACACATCATCCTACCTAATCAATCGAGGGCCATCAGTACCATTAGAGCAAAAAAATACCATAAGAGGTATGGAGAGGAAAGGAGATCAAACTTTCACACTTGAAGGTTTTCGATTGTGTGTCATATGTGCGTATTAGTGATCATGCAAGGGATAAGCTTGACCCTAAGTCACTAAAATGTAATTTTATTGGATATGGAGAAGATGAGTTTGGTTATCGATTCTGGAATGACCAAACAAAGAAAATAATCATAAGTTGGGATGTGATATTCAATGAAAATGTGATGTATAAGGACAGAGATGCACCACAGTCTAGTGGCTCAAGGCAAGATGACCTAGTGTAAATTGATTTGGAGGATATTACAAAAACTAGTGTGGCATAGTGGACAGATGAAAGTTTTTAGTCAGGCGAACAAACACCGTAGAGTAGCCTACAACAGACTGACACACCACACTCTCCACATCCTACTCCTGAATTGAGAAGATCCTCCCGAACTCATGTACCAAATTGGAAGTATATGAACTATTTGTTGTTCACTAATGGTAATGAACCTGAATGCTATGATGTGGCATGTTAAATGAAGGATGCGAGCAAGTAGAGGCTTGCAATGAATGATGAGATGAAGTCACTTATCTCTAATAACACATGGGAACTAGGTAAGTTACCCGTGGGAAAGAAGGCTCTACACAATAAATGGGTGTAGCGAGTCAAAGAGGAACATGATGGTTCCAAAATATATAAGGCAAGGCTAGTGGCCAAAGGATTCCAGCAGAAGGAAGGAATTGACTTCATCGAAATTTTCTCACCGGTTGTAAAACTCACTACCATTTGGTTAGTTCTAAGCATTGTTACAGTAGAGGATTTGTATCTTAAGCTGTTAGATGTCAAAACTGCTTTCCTCTATAGTGACCTAGAGGGGGAAATATATATGCAGCAGCCGCAGGGTTTCTCAGTACCAGGGAAGAAGATACTTATGTGAAAATTAAATAAAAACTTATACGGCTTAAAATAGGCCCCAAGACAGAGGTACAAAAAGTTCGACAAGTTTATACAGAGAAATGGCTACAATAAGTGCAATGCTGATCACTACTGCTACTTCAAGAGATTTCAGTCTAACTACATCACTTTGCTAAAATATGTTGACGACATGTTAGTGGAAGGATCAGATATGGATGAAATCAGAAATTTGAAGAAGCAATTATCGAGTGAGTTCGGCATAAAAGATTTGGGCGCAGCAAAGCAGATTCTTGGGATGAGGATTAATAGAGATAATTAAAAAGGTACTTTGGAATTATCTCAGGAAGAGTTCGTCAATTGTGTCTTGCAGAGGTTGAACATAGGTGATGCTAAAGCTGTTAGCATGCCATTGGATAGTCACTTTCGAATATCCAAGCACCAGTCACCAGAGACGGAGGACGAGAAAAAATTTATGGCCAAGGTTCCATATGCCTCAGCCATCGGAAGTTTGATGTATGAAATGGTTTGCACAAGACCTGATATTACCCATGCAGTGAGAAGATTCATGACCAACCCGAGAAAGAAACATTGGGAAGCAATGAAGTGGATACTAAGATACTTGTGAGGTAATACCGATAGATGTCTATGCTTTAGACGAGGTGAGATAAACTTGCAGGGGTATGTAGGTGCTGACTTTACTGGTGAGGTAGATCACAGGAGGAGCACTACAGATTACATTCTCACAATAAGTACTACTGTAGTCAGTTGGGTTTCGCAACTACAGAAGATAGTCGCGTTATCCACTACGAAGGCAGAATACATAGCTGTGACAGAAGCTAGAAAGGAGATGATCTGGTTACAAGAATTATTGTCAGAGTTGGGATTCAAACAGGTGAAGAATTTTTTGCATAGTGACAGCGAGAGTGCTATACATCTGGTAAACAATTCAACATTTCATTCGAGGACCAAGCACATCGGACTTCGTTATCATTTTGTCATATCACTTTTAGATAATGGGGTGTTAACACTTGAGAAGATCCAGGGAAGTAAGAATCCATCGGACATGTTAACCAAGACAGTGACTATGAATAAACTGAAGTTGTGTCCATCTTCAGTGAGTCTTCAAGGTTAAAAGATTGAAAAGTCTCACGCCCAAATTCGCTGATATACATGATGGTGAAAACACTTCTCAATAGTCTCCAAGTGGGAGATTGTTGGAGTATGGAAACTATTAAGATAGGCCCCTTTGGTGTAAAACCAATAAGCCCACAATTAAGACTTGGAAAAACAAAGATGCAATAAATTTGAAGCCGCCCTAGCTACTATAGGTGGTGAAATTTTTTCTCCTTAAATTGCTCCTAATGTCCCTTTCGGATTGCTATAAATAGTAGGGCCATTCAGCACAATCATTACACCAACACAAAACATCAAGTTTCAGTAACACACTAGAGTTAGCATTGTGTAACAAGTTTTAGAGTGAAGAAAAATACGGAGTAAGTATTTTTCGAGTGGTGCAGTAAGTGTAAGCCAGAAAATACAAAGTGAGTATTTTTCAGAGTGCGAGCAATACAGTGTGTGTGTTTCGTAAAACATCATTATTATAGTGAATCGGGGTGTGAGCTGTGGATGTAGCCAAATTGGTGAACCACGTAAATTTTTTGTCTTGTGTGAGAGTAAATTTTTCTTGCACTATTTTTTGGGTGTTATTTTTGTTTGCAGTATATTTTTTTTAGACACACTTTCAAATAGTGGTGTTTCCAACGTGTGGTAATATTAATTTTTTTCTTGACCCGTTGAATCCCAAGCTCCTGGCAAAATTATTAATGGAATTGGTTGCACCTAATTTCCTAACAGGTATCACAATCAACTCACCTTGAAAAAATTTATAGTAGTACTTCAAGAAAAATGCATAAATTGATAAATGATGAGGATACTTCTCTTTCATCATAGCTTTTGATGCTGGAGATCACTCCTCTGCGAAATATTGACTAGTGGAATCGTTTAAATCCTCTACCTTTTTCCTGGAAATTTAAAATATGCACTAGAATATATTTTGTATCTCAAATGTTTTCATTTCATATCTCCTCATCGTACCTAATAATTAGGTCTCTCAATTTGGGTAGGCAAGCACAAAATCCAATCATTCAGTGCGATTAATATATCCCAAATTTTAAATGAACTTGAGTCAGGTTGAGATTGAGCCGAACTTTCAAGTTCGAATTTTAATTCAAGTTGAGATTGATCCATGTGTTAAGCCCGAATTCAACCCGAATACACACACACACACACACACACACACACACACACACACACACACACATATATCTATATAATAAAGGAGGAGGGTTTTTGTGTCTAGACCAACTAACGGTTGAGATTAAAAGTTGATAAATTTGGTCTTTATCAACTAATGGCTGAGATTTAATACTGAGATTGAACCCACGAATACAGCTGTTCCAACAAATACCTCGAGCCTATCAATGTGTCCCATCTTTCACGTGCTCCCTCACCTCGAGTCTTCCACTAGCCAATCTAAAACACTCAATCTATATTTTTTTGAATTTTGAATGCCCCTGTCTTTCATTCTCTCGAAACTCTCTCTCTACAAAAACCAACTTATAGCTTGACGATTCCTCTCATCTCTGACAAAGGTGGTGTTTTTTTTTCATTTCTGGTGTTATTTCTTTGACAAACCAATCTATGTTTTTTTGATTACTTAGACCCATGTGATTGATTGTTTGATTTATTATGGTGTCTATGTGTTAACGAAAACATATATTAGTTTATTTTTTATGGGTTTAATTTTTTATGGGGATAATCTTAATGGGTGTGCTATCAGATCTGCACTCAGGGATGGCAAGAATCTCGCATTTCTTGAACTTCTACCACGCAAGAATGAGACGAGGGGTGATGAGCCACACGCATGCTTTGGAGATCCTTTCCTCAAAATGCTAATGCTTTTTCAAAGCACAAGTTGAGGTTAATAGCTCCCTTCCTTTCTCTTACTTATCTTATTACTGCCACGCTATATGTAGTACTCTCTCTACCTTCTCTTCTTTGGCTTTACAGTGCTCTCTCTCTTCTCGGTCTTCACTTACAGTGCTCTCAACCTCCAATTTGTAACTTTTATTTCCGATTTGTATCTCTTATTTTCGGGATCTGGTGATGAGTTTTTTCCAGATCTCCGGTGACTGCTTTGGTTATGTCCAGATCTCCGATGACTGCCTTCAAACACCTTACACATGTATCAGATCTTTGGTGAATGCCTTCAAACACCTTACAGATTTACATTTTCTTCTTTGAGGTACACACAAATATCAAATCTCATTACAAAGTTACCGACTTTCTGAATGCCTTCAAACACCTTACAAATTTACATTTTCTTCTTTGAGGTACACACAAATATCAAATCTCATTACAAAGTTACTGACTTTCTCTCTCTGTGATCGTTTGCTTTGAGGTACACACAAATATCAGATCTTGAGGTTTTGGTTTTCCTGTGGAGGCCATCTACGCCGGAGTCCGAGCTCAAGCTGTCACGCTGGGCAGATCAGTGGGCCCCTGAGTTCGATGCTTGGTCTGCTATATTTTTGGGTTTTATTGCTCTTTTTTGTTTTTGTTTTTATTGTTGCTATACTAGGTGTTATGCAGCTCTATTTTTTGTTTTTGTTGGTCCTATTTTTTTTCATCTTTTTGTTTCTCATGTTTGGTGGAAATGGACTGTGACACACAAAACTAGCTCCATGTTTGGTGGGTTGAAGAAATGGGTTAGAGGGAGAAAGAGAAGAGGTAGGAGAGAGCTGCATAGCACCATGTTTGGTGTCGTAGTAGAGATGTTGAATACGTAAGAGAGTGTAGATTCTCATATGAGTTTTGGTGTTTGGTACAGAGATGGGTCTAGCAGTTTGTAAGAGTTTTGTGTTTTTTATTTGTCATAATTCTATGTATTTAATTAATGTTACCCTTTTTCTTTTCATTTATATTGATTTATGTTTCATGTTTAAATACTACATGTCGGTTGAATGAATTACAGTTCTCTCTCTCTACAGATTTCGTGCCTTAAAATTTTATTTGGAATTGAGACTTGACAAGGTTATTTCTCTCTCTACTCTCTCCATGCCTTTGTAATTTCATGTTTTATACATGAAACTTAAGAATGTAATCCCCAAGATTTTTTTACTATTCATGCTAATACAGAACGTTTGGCTTTTTTTAAAATTTCTTTTCAACATCATAAACCCTGTCGTACACTTTAAAAATGTAAGATTTTTTTTACGTTAATACTAAAATGATTATTCTGTTTCGAGTTTGTTACTTTAGCTATTTTTTATTTTATAACATTTTCCAACTTATATTGTGAAAATTATATTCTACATTAACAAAATAGTGAAAAGTGACAAACTCAATTAGATAATTATGTACATGTTAAACTCAAAGAAACATAAAAGTTTTACATTTACTTTTGTTTTTTATTATTAAAAAATAGAAAGGAATAATGTTTTTCCAACTGACATTTGCAGATCACAGGGTTCCGCATCATTACATGAGCAAGTGTGCACAAATCTGATTTTCTGAAAGCTAGAGATAATATGTTCATGGGTGTATTACTGTAAGGAAGAAAATAATGTGAACCTTAATAATATATGGCTAAGTGCAAGTCTGTATATTTCCCAGGTTGTGCAAGTACTCTATATAATTGTTTGTTGTCTAAAATGACAAGTGCAAGTATGAATATTACATGGATGGGACAAGGAGTTGGATTTGAACTGAAAGTCCTTAATACCTTTTTTTCCATTTTACGATTTGTTTTAATTTAACATGTTTTTTTTCATTTGATGTTTTAATAAAAAAAATATTTAAATAAAATTAATTAGCCTTTTTGAAATTACACAAAAACCATTTATGAATAACTTTTAATCGATTAAAATCATTTATTGATTACGTATATGTAAACTAATTGTATTTCACTTTAATTACCGAGACCTTTTACGCTTGGCCGTGCATCGCACGGGCTACATGATATTTGGAGGAGTTTAAAAAATAGTTATGAAATTTAAAGATATTAGAAAATAATTTGCATGATAAACTAACACATAGCTCAATGAACTCTATTGAAAATAGAGTTTTTTTACTGTTGAATTTATAGTTACCTAAATTCAAATTCTTTTCATTCTCAACATTGAGGGCCCTCAATGTATAAAGGATCCACTTGATTCAAGTTAAATATTTTTATTTTTATGAAAAAAAGTTTGTATTTATAAAAAAAATTGTTTTAACTTTTTTATAATATTTTTTATTTGTAAAAAACCCTGCAACTATTAACTTTTTTTTAAAAATTATAAAATATATTGTATTACAAAATAGTTATAGAAAAAACGTATTAAGCTTTAGTAGGTGAAATGAACTAATGGGTTTGTAAAATTGTCCAACATTTTCGGGGTTGAATAATTAATTTAAATGACCTTAAATTAAAAATGTATATGTAATTGGCGAACACGGGTACAAAATTTCTTGGGAATAATGTTATTAGAGTACAAGGACAATTTATAATGTCCCTAAAGTTTATAAAATTTGGTTTAGTAAAGTTTTAAATATTATAATAAAAAAATACTAATTGCAAATTTAGACTAGATGTTTCTAAGATACAAATGCACCGTATTAAAATCATAGCCATGCAACAAGCATTGGATTAGTATGTTAATCGTTCCATCAAGACAAGATACACTTAGCCACGACGTACAAATTCACGACACTTTTTATATTTTCACTATTGACAACACGTTTAAAATACAAAATATCTCAGGAAAAAAAATTCACGGGAATAGATTTATCATCGTGCCTGTGGCACGAGTACAAAATATCACGAGAAGAAATTTATCATCGTGCCATCGGCACGGGTACACCCTAGTATATATATAAAGGAGGAGGTTTTTTTTGTCTTCCCCAACTAATGGCTGAGATTGAAAATGGGTAATTTTGGTCTTTATCAACTAAGGCTGAGATTTATTGGGAGGGGTTTGAATCCAATGGATAGAATCATCCAAGATTGATTCGTGTAACCTTAAACTTCTTTGGGACTCACAATTACTAGATTGGCTAAAGTATAACCTATGATATGTACTTTCTACATATCTTCACACAAACTCAATCTGCACACAATCTTGAGGACAAGAGACTTGTGAGATGAGACAGCTGCAGCTGAAGAGTTTGGGGTCTGAAGAGTTTCGAAGCTGAAGAGTTCTAGAACTATAGAACTGCAATCTTAATCTTATGGTGAGTACCTCTTTGGAGTAACTATTTGGCACCATTTTTGTACTGAACTGTGTGACACCGTCTTTATTTTGTTAGTGAACTGTATAACACTCTTAAGCAACATCTTTGTAACTGAACTGTGTAACACTCTATAACATCGTCTTTAAGAGTTTAGGAACTGGGTTTTAACGCATCTTAATGAACTGGGTTTTAACCGTATAAATCTATTCTTTTATAAGTTAGGAACTTGGTTTTAACAGTATAAATCTATTCTTATATAAGTTAGGAAATGTATAACACCGTCTTTGGTTTTTTACGTTTTAACGCATGTTTTACCGTTAGGAACTGGTTTTTATAGTTAGAAAATGGGTCTTACCATTTTAAAGCATATAAGTTAGGAATTGGGTTTTAACCTCCAGTCATTATAATGTTTTTAACTCGATTTTAACATCTAGTCCTTTTAACGCATAGAAGTTAAAAAAAGCATTTCCTCACATGCGAAAAAACAAAAATGTTTGGAACTGGGTCTTAGCATCAAGCTATGAATACTGGGTGAACTGAGCCTTAACATGAAAAAAAATAAAAACATTTGGAACTGGGTCTTAACTCCGATGAATTGGGTCTTAATGCATAGAAGTTAGGAACACATAGAAGGTGAGGGGTTGGGGTTTTATAGTTAGAAACTGAGTCTTAGCGCACCCAGCTAATTAGAATACCGGCGGTGTAAAACAAAAGTTTAGAAATTCATGATACAGCTGGGTAGAGACTGAAGTTTATAACTGATTCATAACGCACCCACCATCATTTTACTGTTGGGTAGAAACTCAACTCACCGGAGATTTTACAAATATTGTCCAATAAAACTTCAACTATAATCCGGGTGGGTGAAAATTTGCACATCTGAAAGTTAAAAATCATAGACTAATAAAGAGACCCATGCCCGGTTTGGAGGGTCTGAACAGAGGGAGTCTCGTATTTTAAAGAGACAGAGACCCATGTCCGAGGTGAGAGAGAGAGAGAGAGAAATAGAGGAAATTTGATGAGTCTTAATGCGCCCAGTCCTCATGTTCATTTCAGTTACGAACTGGGTTAAAATATTCATAAAAGTCAATTCATTTTAACCCATACATTCCCGATGAACTGCAGCACCTCTATCTCTATTCACCATATCAGTAGCCAAGCTTTCAATAACATTCTTCGAATCAATGAACTATAGAACTCTAGAAGCACCCTTAATTAACTGCAGCATCGTCTGTTTTTTTAATTAACTGTATAACATTGTATACATAATTTTTTGAAATGCAACCGTCTTTTTGAAACATGCAGTTTTTTTTAAATGAACTGCAGCACCGTCGAATATGCAGTTTTTGGAAACATCCTTAATTAACCGCATCACCGTCAAATATGCAGTTTTTTGAAACATTTTTTATTACAAATTATGTTTTGAAATATTTTTTGAGTATTGTTTTTTGAAAGAGATTATTATGATTTTATTTTGAAAAAAATTCTTAGCCTGGAAAATTAAAGTGCATAATTTTTTTTCAAAAATTATATTAGAGGTTTTATGTCTATGAAAAATTTATTTTGAAACAGTTTTGTTTCATTTTTTTTGTCACACCTAACCTAAGATACACATGTTTGTTTGTAATATTACAATTTTTGACAGTATGTTAGTTTGGGTGGTTATACCTAGGCGTGATGTGAGAAGAGTTGAAATGGATTTAAATGGTTGAAATGGGTTTGATGGGTTTAAAGGTATAGTTGGGGTTGAAGATGTTGCGGACAATTTTGTATCATTTTTGTTAGTTAGAAAATTGAGTAAAGTACCATAACAATCCCTTATCTTTCTTCTGGTTTCAATTTAGTCCCCTACCTTTCTATTGTCTCAATTTAATCCCTTACCTTTCAATTTGGTTCAAATCATTCCATTTCTTAACAGTCATTCAAATGACTAACAGCACAATGGCCATTTGAGGTATTTTGGCAACAAAAAAATCTTGTGATTAAGTAAAGCCAAAAACAAGAAGTTTAGGATTTTTTGTAGAAAAAAACCCTACGGTTTAGAGATCTGATTGAGGAAAGAAAAATCGTATGATCTTCAAACCATACGAATTATGTTTGGCTGGGAGATTAGGGCTGCTGATAATCCAAAGACAAATTATGGTTATTTTCTCATTTAATTAATCATGTTTGATTTCTATGTTTTTGGTAATAAAAAAATTTCATTGTTCCAATCCATTTTTTTTGCATATGATAGGGAAGGATTCAAATCAGTTTACTTTGAAGATTCATCATGGTGGTAATTTTGGAGAAATGCCATATGAAAAGTATGTTGGTGGTTTTGTTCATTACATTGATAATGTTGATCCTATTCAATTTTCTTTAATGGAAATTTATGCTATAGCAAATGCTTTAGGTTATCCAAATGTCAAAACTTGCTGGTATAAAGTTCCTTCTCTAAATATTAAGAATGGATTGAGGATAATAGATAGTGATACTCATGTTTTACAAATGTTTCAATGGGTTCCAAATCATAGGTTAATTCAAGTCTATATTGTGTCAAATGAGCGTGTTGATGTTAATTGGAACGGAGTGGGAAATGAGGATTTAAATGTTAATGTTGAGGAATTTGATGTGAATGAGTCAGTTGATGTTCAATTTGATGTGAGTGAGTCAACTTGTGTTCAAGTTGATGTGAATGAATCAACTAATTTTAGTGATGACTTCGCCTCTGATGGTAACTGTTATGATGTAAATGTGAGTGCAATTGATTGTGAAGTCGAAGATACTAAAGTTTTTACATCAGACTATTTTGATTCAGATGATATAAGGAGCATAGATTCATTTGATGAGAATGAGGAAGGGGGAAACTTAAATTTTAGTCATTTCAAGCTGAGAGGGACTTGAAAATACTTAACTTTTCACTAGGGATGACATTTCCATCAGCTGCATCGTTCAGAGAAGCTGTTAGGGAGTATTCAATCTTAAACAAGAAAGTAATTAGATTTGTTAAGAATGATAAGCTTAGAGTAAGGGTTAAATGCAAAGACCCTTGTGGGTGGTTGGTACATGCATATAAATTACCAGGTGAGGATACATTTCAGATTAGAACTATAAATGATGTTCATTCAAATTGTAGACCTGCTTATCAAAATAAGAATGTGACATCATCTTGGTTGGCTAAAAGATATTTGGACACTATTAAGTCAAATCCTAAACTTCCTTTGCTAGCATTTAGAGAAACTGTAAAAAAAGGAACATAAAGTTGGTGTTACGAAGAGTCGGGTTTATAGGGCTAAGATGAAGGTCAAGGCCGTGATAAATGGAACTCATAAGGAACAATTTAGAATGATTTGACATTATTATAAGGAGTTGAATAGGGCTATGCCAGGATCTACAATTCTTGTTGATAAAGAGGATTGTACAGATGAACAAGGGAAGATGAGAAAAAGATCCAAGAGGATATATATATGTTTACAACCATTGAAGCAAGGTTTTTTAGATGGGTGTAGACCAATAATTGGGTTGGATGGATGCTTTCTAAAAGGGCCATTTCCAGGTAACCTATTTTATATGCCCTGTTTGAATTCATAACTTTCTTACAGTTATATTCAGTATTGAATCAATTCATAACCATTTCTTTTTTTCTTTTCTTTTTTCATGTTTTTCAATGCTATGATCATCAGGGTCTGCTGCATATATGCTCATATATGCAGGAGCATATATGGTGCATATATGCATATATGCAGCAGCTGCATATATGCATATATGCAGTAGCATACATGGTGCATATATGCATATATGCAGTAGGTGCATATATGCATATATGCGGTAGGTGCATATATGCATATATGCTCCATATATGCTGCTGCATATATCCAGCTCTTACATATATGCATATGATGCAAATGATGCAAATGTGATGTTCTAATTGATGCATGCCAATTGTGATGTTTTCATTGATGCAGGCCAATTGTTATCTGCGGTTTCCATTGATGCAAACGATGGAATGTATCCCTTTGCATGGGGAGTAGTTGAAAAGGAATGCAAGGAATCGTGGAAATGGTTTCTTCAATGTCTTTCAAATGACATTTCCCCCCTTCAATGAATGGACATTCATTAATGATCAACAGAAGGTATATATTTCATTACTAATTTCACTAATAAGTTGATGTTGGTTAGTTTTTGATAGAATTTTTGGGTTGTTCATTTGATAGGGCCTGTTTCCTTCTTTGGAAACTATTTTGCCACATTGTCACCATAGATATTGTGTTAGACATCATCATAATAATTTCAAGAAAGAGCATAGAGGTCAACATTCGAAGAATTTATTTTGGCATTGTGCAAGAGCAAGCACCATGGAACACTTTAACAGAATCATGGAGGAGCTCAGACAATGTTATGATGATGCATTTAGGTGGTTGGATTCATGAGTAAATCCAAAGCATTGGTCTAGATCTCATTTCTCAACCTTCCCCAAGTGTGATGTTCTAATTAACAATCATTCTGAGGTCTTCAATTCATTTATTCTTGAAGCAAGGGACAAACCTATCATTACTTTATTAGAAACAATTAGAAATCTATTGATGGTTAGGATTACAAAGAATAGAGAAAAGATGTCGAAACATCCAAGTATTATTTTCCCTAGAATTATGAAGAAAGAAAACAAAAATTTCGAGGATTCTGTAAATTTTATTTGTGAATGGGCAGGTGAGTCACTATTTCAAGTTAGTGGCCCTCAAGTGCAATATGTAGTGAATTTGAGTGACAAAGTTTGCGCCTGTAGGAAGTGGAAACTAAGTGGAATTACATGTGCCCGTGGAATTTCCGCAATTCTTTTTCATGGGGACAAGGTTGAGGACTATGTCAATGAGTGTTACCACACGTCTACATATTTGAGGACATATGAACATATCATATGCCCAATAAATGGACAAGATTTATGGCCACATTCTGGGAAGATGCCTTTAGTCGAGCCCACTGTAACTGTACAACCTGGTAGACCGAAAAAGAAGAGGCATAGGGAGTATGGAGAAGTTATAAAAGTGGGAAAATTTGGTAAGTTTGGGATGGAAATACATTGCACCAAGTGTGGGAATAGTGGACATAATAGAAGAGGTTGCAAGGGGCAGGAAAATTCAACAGCTGTAAGTTTAATGTTGCTCATACTTTCTTTAGTAGATTATTATTGCACATATCAAATTAACTCTAAAATGAATATGCTTAATCTTTCTTCCAACGATATGCAGGTCAAGAAACCAGTGTGTTTTAACCCACCAAGGACAAACAATTCAAGTGGAAGCACTCAAAGTCAAGTCTAGTGTGTTCATTAGATTTTAAAATACCTTTTGAAATGTCCAATGGATGTGTATTTTGGACTTTTTGAATCCAACTATTGGAAATGTATTAAAATTTACTTCTTTTTGGTGGATATAAGTTGATATGATTTAATGGACTAAAAGGATATTTTGATATGTGGTTAATTTGATATGTGGTTAATTTGTTTTGATATGTGATCTAATGTCAAAGTGGAATGTTGGGAGAGTGGAATGACTTAATACCTAGAAAACCTAAAATGCCCCTTAATTTGGCCCTTTTGTTATTAGTAATTTGGATGGAAGTTAAATAAAGGACTAATTTGAACCAAATTGAAAGGTAGAGGACTAAATTGAGACAATTGAAAGGTAGGGCACTAAATTGAGACCAAGAGAAAGGTAGGGGACTATTGTGGTACTTTACTCTAGAAAATTTGATGGTAGAAAGCAGTCTCTGAACGAGAAATCATTTTTATATTTTTCCATGGGAAATGCAGATCTCAATATAGTGGATATAATGATAGAATTAAGCACGTAACAACGAGACATCATTTATTGATCTTTTTATTCAATGTTTTATAAATTAAAAAAACATAACAATGTGTATTTTCATCTATTTTGTACGACTGAGGATGCCGAAGGTTCAATTGTTGATGAAGATAATTATGGTGACTCGGCAGTGTACTTAATGGGATGGATTTTAGATTTTTCTATTTTGGTTGTTAACATTTCAGTTTTATGTATGGGATGATATTTAGTTTTATGTATTTCAGTTTTTTCCATCAATTTTTTGTCAATCTTCTATAATTCGTAGCTCGCGCCATCTGGTATCCACTGATTTTTCAAACCAAAAATCCACAAGAACTAATTTTGTAATTCTGACACGAAATATTCGGAACATTTTTACAATCGTGGAATTTATTTTTTATACTTGGAATGGTGTTTTATGGTTTCTGGCAGCTAGGTAATGAAGACTGTTTTGCTAATTTTTTTTATTTGATTGATCGTCTTTTATTCATTTTGAATTATTCAAACAAGACTATTTAATTTTATTTTTTATTTGGATCTATTTGTAATCTCAAATTTTATCGTGTTATTGACATGAGTATGAGTGTGATACCAAGTGCAAGTTTTTAAAATTAGTCTTTTTAATAGTTTTCTCGAGATGCTAAATATCATGGGACGTGTATACATATTATAATAGTTTGTTGGAGATGTTAAATACCATTTGCACGGGTACATATATATATCACGGGAACAAATTAATCATTGTGCCATCGGCACGGGTACCAAATATTATGGGAACAAATTTATCGTCGTGCCATCGGCACGGGTACACCCTAATATATATATATATATATATATATATATATATATATATATATATATATATATATATATATATATATATATATATATATAGAGAGAGAGAGAGAGAGAGAGAGAAATTAAAAAAAAAACATGTTTAGCTTTTGAACCAAATACTTATATACAAGTACATGTTAATATATACTAATAATCCTCTTAACTTTTTTAGAATAACTGAATATTAATTATTATAATGACACCAATAATTTACAATTATTACGAATAATAAAAAAAATTATTCATTTTGTATTGAAGGTGTCAAAATAATTCTTTAATCTTGATTAGTTTTCCAAATAAATATATATAAACGTTCTTTTCTTTAGGTATTGTTTATAAGATGTATGTCGTAAATATTTTTGTTTACACCATACTATCACCATCCAATGAGAGTTTTCCATGTAGAATTGCTAATCGAAGTATAATACGCGGGTTTAATGCAAACAGGAGCTAAAACGTTTGACACCTGTCAAGGCTTTGGACTTGGGATTAAGCGCTAAGTGATGATTGTAAGGGAATATTAGCACCTAGGCGGGAAAAACTAATTGGGTAAACATCCAATAGTTACGTGACAGTTGTTTGCCAAGAAATTACATAGATAAGTAGCTAGAAGACAAAGGAAGAAAGAACTCTCTCAACAAAAAGTTATATTTACTTGGTTTATCTTTTTCCTTTCATTTCTTTTTTTTTCCCATTTATTTACTACTTTTCTTTCATTTAATGTAGTTTTTAAGGTAGATTATAACTTTCTTTATAGTTTATTACAAGTTTTCTTGCCTTTACCTTTGATTTGTTTTACTTTCTTGCTTTACATTTCATAGTGTAGTTTTTTATTTAATCGCATATATCTTTCTTTAATTTTGAAGCTTTACTTTAATTTCAGCTTATGTCAGTTTATTTTTATTCTTTAATTCTAGTTAATCACAATAATTTAACATTCACATAAAAGTATTCCTTAAGGGAAGCACAAGTCTTCTTAATTAATGCATCGAACTATACAGAATCGTCTGATTATTATAAGGGTAAGATAATTAATTGGTTTACAAGACCATAACCTTGCCCGACACGCTCGTAATTAACCAAGATCAATAGACTAGGCCAAGTGAAAACCACGAACATATTTTTTGGAACACCCGGTGGGACACTAGTGTTGAATTATTGTCTACCATGGCTAGTACTAGAAGAAGCGACAATGTGATAGAGAATGTTGGTGAAATTATTTCAACCAGTTAGTTCAAGACCACCACAGAGTAAACAATGGTTGAATTACCCAAGAGTTGAGTCCAATTGCTCACAACTAAGAATTGAATATAACAACTGCTCCAAGGGCTGAAAATATTCACGCAACACCTGTTATTGGTGTGACCTAAAATTCCCAACATCAACTGATAAACCAATTAAACCTGATTCTTGATCATCTTAGGAATATAATGCAAAACATCAACACCATTGTTATCGTCTAAAACTAGTATACGAATTTAGTCTTAGCAAAGGTATACTTACCTATAAACAATAATAGATAAAAGATATAAATCACTGAAAAGCTAATCTAGAGAAAACAATAGAGAGAGATGAGAGAAAAGGAATGAAACCAGATTTATGTTATTTGGCACAAAGAAATGCCTACGTCCATAGGTGCATGTGTTTAATGTATTGACTCAACGAGAAAAAACCATTGATCAACGAATATTAAAATCTCTCAAGTTCACTCTAGACTTGGAGAACATAATGGTATGAAAATAATATCTCGATCCCGTTACAATGAGGGATAATATGTTCATTAGTCTGTTAGAAGAGAGAGAATAGAGAGGGACATGTGTCACGCTTTTTTAGGATAAGCAAGTACAACTTTTTATATGAAAGTGGGAGAATAATCATAAAGCTTGTTATAAAGCATGTGGGGGAATATTTGCATATCTCCCTCACGTGTAATGCATTGTTGACGTCATCCAATCACTCATTACATGCTTGCCTTGATAGAGTTACATAATGGTGTTAACCCACTATGATCTAAATAGGCTATACTGACTAACTGTGAAGCTGGGGCCAACCAAATTGACTAAGCCGACCTTGTTGGTAGTTGAGTCTACCTCATTTCTGTGAGAAGGGAGTCTATATGTCCTCTTATGATTGGTCCATGAGCCATACCATATTTATGGTATAAAAAAACCCCAAGACTTCTCTCATGATTGATGTTAGCAGCATATTCTCTAAAGTTTTTCTCCTTGTCGGTATGTGCTAAGCAGATTGAGTGAGCGGAGTGTTAACTGATGAATTTTGTCGGCTTTCTTGATTCTGTTCATCATTGAATCTTCTCAGCATGCGCCGAGCAGATTGACTATGTGAAAATATTCCTTGGGATTTGAACTTGACATGTGTCAAACATTAGGAAGCGTGTCAGGAATAATTATGGCGCGCGTGTCTGGAGCAGCGTTGCATGAGTTCTAAGGCGTCAGTCTTCTTTTTCCCAGGAGTAACATCATCTTACTTTAATAGGGATAATGATTACCACCTAAAAAGTATAAAAACATTGTTTACAAATAATTTCAAGTTTTTTTAAAAGTTTTCCTCCCATGAGAGCTTTCTAGAGATAGAAATTATTTCCGGCCTCCAAAGTTCTTCTTTTCCAACAAACATTTCCTTATTTGTGTCGTTTTCGACTAAATCTAACTATGTAACTCTTTCCAACAGAGTTTTTCACCTTCCTGAGCATTGAGTTTTAGGTCTTGGGCAATTTCTTTATTGTCTTTCACGATTTTACTGTTCCAGGTACGCCGATTCCTTATGTGTCTTTCTTAGGATTTTGGAGTTAAAATTTCTATGATTTCCTCATGATTTATTATTGTTGTTGATGGTTGTTGTTGGATTTAACTTCTGATTTGAGTAGCTTATAATCTTCGGTGGCTATTGAGTTGGTTGGCCTAGGGTTTTTCAGGTTTTTCATCCCCGAAATCTGCTTTGTTCCCTAGTGGATTAGCATTTACAAATGAGTTTTATTACTTAATTAGTTACGATCCTTGGGTTCATAGATGGATACAATATTTAATTGAGCTAGAACAATCTTGTCCTGGTATCGATGCCAGAAGGTTTCTAAACCCTCTCTAAGTCATTCATCCTAAGGATGAGCCTAATCACCCTAGGTAAAACCTTTGTTAGTTTTTCACCATAGCCCCCCAACTGTAGAGCATAGTTCCCCTAAGTTCACAGAACCTACTGACGTTGTTGAAGTGGACCATCCCATGGGTAGTGTAAAATTCATAAACACGGTGTCTGATATATTCATTGTTAATTTAAACGCCTCGCCAAAGAGAGCCATGCCTGATAGGCCTATGGCTTTTACCTCTCTTGTAGTTGTACCTCTCACCGAGGAGAGTACTTCAAGGAGCTAAAATTCTTAGGATGAACACTACAAAAAAAACTTCTTTTTTAGACGGTCTTCCAGTCGTCTCAAAAGGAACTCTAGACGTCTCAAAAGATTTTTTGGACGCCATTTGGGATGGCTAAAGGGTGTCATATTAGAACCCCATTTTAAATGCTTTTTAAGAAGACAATAGTCGTCCCAAAAGGATTTTTTGAGATAGGAATTAAGTTGTTTCAAAAGTTCCTCATTTAAGGGACCCTTTTGAGACTGTAAGTAAGCCATCTTTTAAAATTATTTTTTGAGAAGACAAGTGCAGTCCCAAAACGGTTTTTTGAGATGGGAACTAAGCCGTCTCAAAATCTCATCGTTTATCGGATCCTTTTGAGATGACAATGAAGTCGTCTTTAATAATTTTGGCGTTAAAATTAGAATTACATCCATTCCAACATAAAACACATTAAAAATAAAATTCATTCCACGCTTTACATTCATTCCATTATATATTCTATATTAACAATAAATAAAACATGTTAAAAACAATATATAACATCTTGGACATCAAGTTTAATATATAACATACAATTTCCCATTCAATTATAATTAGAGTTCATGCAAGTAAAATCTCTCTACAGAATCAATAATTCTAACATCATGTCCACCAACGTAAATTAAAGTTGCTTCAATCGAAACTTTAATGTTAATAAGGAGTTGTTCAAATATTCCACCCATCTTGTTATAAAAAATATATAAAACCAATATAATCCTGACATAAAATTATATTAGCAAAGTAAAGTCGCGATCTTGAAGCATACAATCTCCAACAAAATGACTTCACTAATTTGCTTTGTTAACAAAGGTATCCACCTGTAATAAGATTTATGTAATATCAATTACCTTAAACAAATAAGAATTTCTTTAATAGTTCCTATAGATGACCATCTTTAAAAACATTTGAAAATTTGTATATCTTCATATTAATTACCTTTAAAAACACTTAATATTTTCTAAAAATATGACACGGTCTCCTTTATTTATTCATGGAAACTCACCTGTTTAAACATACAAATTCAAAAACAATTATAGCAACAACCAGAACACTTTAAACATGTAACTTGATAAGAGAGAATTTTTCGCCCGAAAAATATTAAAAATATACAATATATCCTAAGCGAAGAAAATCTCGATACCTGTATCCTACCTAACACTCCCTTACATGCATATAAAGAAATAAAATAAATATGATATTAAGATAAAATACATGTGTAATTAGTAAAATATCTCTCTTTATACATAATAAGTTGTGTTTTCAATCTCATAATGATAAAGGTGTGTTATTATCTAGTCGGTATGGGTCGTTGAGGTACTGAAAGCATGGTGAGGGATAATACTCTGAAACAAACTCATTCCTCGCTTTTGGATCCTTTTGCATCTCTTAAGCATTGCCTACCAATTAAACACAATAGAAAACAATAAACGTAATTTAAATCTGCAAGAACATTATGGGGAGAAACTAATTAGTCACATAAATTAAGTGAGGAAATGAAACGTTCCTATGAAGAAAATTGATCAATTGATGCTTGAAAATTGCTATATTAACCTTGATGCTTAGAAATTGCAATATTAACCTATATGCTTGCAAATTGATTAATTTTATCCATCCATCACATCTTCGTGGGAGATGTAATAAAATATATAGTTTTGTTGATAGAAAAAATTATCCATCTACGTGGACCAATTAAAAATGGACACTTGTCTCTTTATGTGGCAATAGTCTTAGTCAATAGTCACTTAATCGGCCCAGAAGATAGATGCTCGGCAGACAGGACAACCAACATAAAGAATGAAGATCATCAAATTAGATAAATAGTCACCACGTAGGAAACAACCAAGGGTCCTTCCACATACGTGGTCAAGACTATCAACCTTCACATTCATTATGTACGGGTGTAAATGATTGAATATATAAAGTCATTATAACCCTTGATCTTCAGGTCACTATAAATACATTGTATTCATTTCAAAAAAGGAAAGATAAAACGATTTCTAGGTTATTCTTCTTGTAGCAAGAGTATCTACCTTTCTGTAATCACTAAAATTAATACAATAACAGTGGACGTAATAATAGTGGACGTAGGCTTTTCTTCACAGTTGAACCAATCTAAAAACTCTTAGTTTCTTATTTGTTTATTTCATCGCACATTATATTTATCTGTGATTAGAAAATTAGATCTAGTCCATTTTTTAACATCAACAAAATGGCACCGATGAATGACCCTGAGAGTAGTTACATAAATTAATGAAATATTACCGTCCCGTTTGCTTTGCCTATAGTAGCCGACTTAAATGGAATTTTTTCCAGTATTTCCAGGCGTTAAGATGCTATGCAGGAAACTATGAGATAATTGGCTCAATCATTACAAGTCAGGTTTTCAGCTCTTTTCAGATAAAATATGGCTCCATCTCTGAGGAGAAAAATGCCACCTCTGCCTCCTAGGAATAGCCGAAATAGCTATTCCAGGTCTTCATGTGATAGGTCTTATCGTCTGGGAGTAATATCATCACTCATATCCACAAAATTCTATGACGATCATTCTTTCTCTCCTGAAAGGCCAAGCATTTTGGAAAGGTTTAGCAGAGCTTCACCTTTCGATCGCTTGGGACCCTGAGCAAATAGGAATCATCACAGGGAGTTATCCAGACCATATGAACACCCAGTCGAACATCGTGAAGGCCCAATCAAATCCAGGTCAATCATCCGACGATCTGTGCACGCCGAGTAGACTTCACATGAAGAGAGCTCAGCATAAACACATGGTCGAGATGACTGAACTGCTTTGAACAGATGTAATGTAGGAAATCCTTCATGGAAAGGATTGATCCAACGATTAGAAAATTGGATGGGAGAATTGGACAAGGCAAAGAACCCATTATAGCGGAATTTTATCAAGGGGGCTCCCTTCATCCAGGCAATTATTGATTTCCCAACTCCATCCAAGTTTGAAATCCCACTAGTTACCCCCAAATATGATGGTAAAATTGGCCTAATTTAACACATTGAGCAGTATCAGGCTACAACTAACATATATTTTATTCCCGATGAAATGAGATGCAGAGCTTTTTCAAGCAGTGTCACTAGATCGGCCTAGATATGGTACAATAACTTACCCCGAGGAAAAATTGTCAACTTTAATCAACTTGTCGAGTTATTCATCAACAACTTATTTTTTGGGGCCAATCTAGTTAAGAGAGTAGCCATCTCCTAAGTGTAAGGTAGCTAGAAGGAGAAACCGCCAGAGAATACATCACTCGTTTCAATAACGAGAAATTAGAAGTGGTTGATTATGAAGAAAAAAAACCTCCATCACCACCTTGATGAGTGGATTACTTCCAGATAAGCTATACTATGCTTTGGCAAAAGATCCTCCCAAAACCATGACAGAGCTCATGGACAAGGCATGAAAAATCATGAATGCCGAGGAAGCAATGGTTGTAAAGCAAAGTTCCGCCACTAAGCCTGAGAAGAAGGAGAAGAAATGGAAGAAATAGGATAAGCCCAAAAAGTACGAAGCATATACTTCATTAATGGTCAGTATTCACCATATCTTGGAGGAAATTAAGCACAATAAAGATTTAAGATGTCCGGAGAAGCTTAAGGCACCACCCAACAAGAGGGATAAATCTAAATATTATGAATTCCACAAGGATCATGGCCACTCGACCGATAATTATATTGTTTTAAAGAACAACGTTGAATCCCTCATTTGTCGAGGAAAGATGAGCAAATTTGTTGATCGATATGAAAGTGGAGAAACAGGAGGAAGGCTAAATTCTCCTTATAAACCTAGAAATTATAGGATGCGAACACATGAAGATCGTTATGAAGATGATCCCGGCCTGCTAAAGAAGTCGAAGCAACGAAAAATTGAGGCGGCTATGATAAGTTTCAATTATTTTGATTTTCATGTCATTACAGGTGGAGATACAGGAGGGGAGATCAAGCTGCAAAAAGGAAAAACTACCTAAATGAAGCAGAAGCCTAATCTTATATACAACGAATCAATTCGAATGATGATGATTGACCAAGGAAAGTAAACAAAGACAAATTGGTTATCGACTTTTCCAAAAATGATTTCTCTGGAGTATTGTATCCTCATGATGACGCGTTGGTCGTCAAGTTTAGAATACAAGAAGCCATCATTGCCAGAGTTCTGATAGATAATATAAGTTCAGTTGATATCATGTTCTGCTTTTATAGTTTAGGACTAAAGCTTAGTTAATTGGAACTATACCACAGGCCCTTGATAGTTTTTTTTGGGGAAAAAATGTATCCCCTAGGAACAGTCAACTTGAAAGTGTTATTTGGAACTTGGCCAGCAAGCCGCACTGAAAAGATACGCTTCTTTGTTATGGATAAAAATGTTCAATCTGCTTACAGTGTGATGTTCGACAGGGAAGGACTAAAGAATTTTGAAGGTGTACTATCCACAGTCCACCAATTTTTGAAGTTACCTACACACTTCGGGGTTGGCATCGTGAAAGGTGATCAAAAGGTGGCCAGAGAATGCTATTATTCCTCAGCCAAGCAGGATGACTTGGTAGATGTGAAGAAAAAGACCACCACTTACCAAGTAGACACTACGAAGCCCAACAGTGAATCAGAAGTTGATACTTTGGATCCTCGAGAGGAAAAAGATCTAGTCAAATGACAAATTGTAGAAACCACCAAAAGCATAATCTTGAATGATGACATACCGAAGAGAACCACCAAGATTGGCTCCACATTGACTCCACTCGTCAAACAGGAATTGGTTGCATTCTTAAGAGAATGAAGGAATGTGTTCGCTTAGATTCATGAGGAAATGTTAGGGATTGATCCCGATTTCCTCTGTTGTGAACTCAACATTAATTAGGATGCCAAGTTGATCAAGCAAAGGCGTAGGGTGTGCAGTCCTGAGAAGAACCAGGTCATTCAGGAGGAGGTTGAAAAGCTATAAAAAGCTCAATTCATTGAAGATGTCAAATATCCATCATGGTTGGCAAATATTTTGAAGGTAAAAAAGAAGAATAATAAGTGGCGAATGTGTGTAGACTTTAGTGATCTTAATAAAGCTTGCCCAAATGACCATTTTCCTTTGCCCAGACTTGATAAATTAGTATATGCCACAGCTGGACATGAGTTGTTAAGTTTTATGGATGCTTATTTTGCCTATAACCAAATCAAATTAAAACCAAAAGACAGATAAAAAACTTCTTTTATTACCAACCGAGGTACTTACTACTACAATGTAATGCCCCTTTGGGATTAAAAATGCTAGAGCAACATACTAAAGGTTGGTAAATAACGTGTTTGAAAAAAAGATTAGAAAAAATATGGAGGTGTCCATAGATGATATGCTGACTAAAAGCAAGAAAGCTTCAGATCATATCAAGGACCTCAGCCAGACCTTCGACCAGCTGAAAAAGCATCAAATAATATTCAATCCGACCAAGTGCGTGTTCGGTATGCAAGAAGGAATGTTCCTCGACTTTTTAGAGAACCAAAGAGGAATTAAAGCTAATCCTACCAAAATCAAAGCTCTGATAGAGATGCAGTTGTCGACCTGTAAAAAAGATGTTCAAAAACATACCGGTAGAGTGGTTGCTTTAAATCGATTTATTTCTCGAGCAATAGATAGGTCTTTACCATTCTTTAAGGTTCTTTGAAATACCTTTGAGTGGAATGAAGAGTGAGAATAAGCATTTCAAGAGTTGGGGAAATATCTGGAATCTCTACCATTGTTGTCCCGACCAATCATGGGAGAAAAATTATACTTGTACTTAGTTGTTTTTGAGTCCGTAGTTAGCTCGACATTAGTTCGGCTAGAAAATGGTATTCAAAAATGTAAGGACACAAATTTCCAATTGAGTCCATATGTAGTTTTGGCTCAATTCTGGACAAAAACATTTATTCATAGGATAGTATTGAAGACGTAGTGGCAAAGAATTTAAAGCTTCATCAAAATTCCGGTTTGCGTGCCTCGTTTCTACGTCATCAACTAAGGTTCCATGCTCCCAAGGTATGAATGCAATTATATGTATATAGGAGCTTGGAACAATATTTATTGGGTGTTAGGTTTAATAAAAACCATATTTTACTTTCAGAATAATTTAATTGAAACTTTGAAATAAAGTACATAAAGTGTCTGGGCCAAAAATTGAATTTTAGAAAAATTTCTGGAAGTCGTTCGAAGTCTCGTTCGAACGAGTTTTTCGTTCGAACGAGACTGCCAATGAACCTAAACTGGTCAGTCGTTCGATATGTCGTTCGAACGAGTTTTTCGTTCTAACGAGGTTTCGTTCGAACGAGTTTGCCAACGAACCTAAACTGGTCAGTCGTTCGATATGTCGTTCGAACGAGTTTGTTCGTTCTAACGAGGTATCTAACGAGTTTCTAACGAGCCCAGACTGGTCACTCGTTAGAAGTCTCGTTCGAACGAGAGTCAAGTTCGTTCGAACGAGATGCCAGGCGGGAACAGTTTTGAGCAGTTTTTTGGCAGTTTTTATCCACTTTCCCCACTTGTTTTTTAACCAACTTTTTCCAGACTTAATATGTGCGGGAAACACATTTTTCTAAGTATCTTTTTCATACCAAACAAACTCCTAGAGAGTGTTTTGAGAGAAAATTTGTTTAAGGAAAAAGATCAAGTTTTGAGTGTTATTCTTTAATGAAAAATCCCACACACTCTAGTGTTTACACCCAATAGTTGTTTATCCAAGTTCTATATACATATCTTTACATGGAGTTTTGGCACAGGTTTATCTCTACCGAATTCAAGAAGAGAATTTTTGGTTTGCTTCTACATCCATCAAAGAAGAAGACTTTTTGTTGAAGATTCTACCCACTTGGAGAAAGGCTCCATGCTTGGGTGACGGTGACCATATAAAGTCCCATCGGTGGATTCCGAGACCGCGGTGGTGTTCCGAGGTTGTTCGCTAGGAAGAGGTTTCTACGAGAAGAAGCGTCGAGGCTTGATAGGGATCTAGTCAGTCGTTGTAAGTCTATCTGTCTTGTAATTGTAATTCCATATCTAGTGGACTTGTGGCTAGGGCCGTCCGAGGTTGTTTCCCGTCTTGGGTTTTTCCTCGTACATCTCGGCGTAGTGTGACATTGTTTATTTTATCTTGCATCATAATTTAGAACGCATGCTTAGAATAAATTCAAGATAAAATTTGGTTTAATTATCACACTCATTTAATTTGGGACTAAATTAAATATTGGGTAAATTTGGTTTATTCAAGTCATTTGCTAAAATTGGTTTCGCCTAACTTTGGATAATTGAATATTATGACTTAGGCAAATTCTAGGACATGGATTAACTATTTAATTGGACTTAATCGGTTTGATTTAATCTTGTTTCACTTTTGTTTATGAGTTAACTAAAATTTGGAATTTTAGTATTTGTTTTGTTGAACCAT
Source organism: Sambucus nigra (assembly GCA_949130495.1). Taxonomy (NCBI): domain Eukaryota; kingdom Viridiplantae; phylum Streptophyta; class Magnoliopsida; order Dipsacales; family Adoxaceae; genus Sambucus; species Sambucus nigra. The sequence goes on along the minus strand of OX422215.1, from coordinate 92,202,701 downwards.
CATCTTTTAACGCTTCCGCATCGTATTCGTTTTTAATATACAAAAGGAAATTACCTTTTTGTGCTTTCAAATTGGTATCAGAGCCAAAACGATAAATTATTTCGTTAACGATTTTTTTTAAATATTTTTTTTGGCCAAAATGGATTTTTCCCCATTTTCAAAATTTCCTATTTTCGATGGTTCAAACTACGCGTATTGGAAAGCGCGAATGAGATCGGCACTAAAATCTATCGACGAGAGAGTTTGAATGTCTGTTGTTACCGGGTACTCCCCACCAACTTACTTAGTTGAAAATGAACGTGTTATCAAACCCGCCGATAGATGGACTGAAAATGAGTTTAAACTTGCTAACTTTAATTCCCGAGGTTTAAATGCTTTATTTAGCGCTGTCACACCGGATGAATTCTGACGCATTATGACGTGTGAGACCGCTAAAGAAGCTTGGGATATTTTACAATTAACTCATGAAGGAACTAGTGTCGTTAAAGCTTCAAAACTCCAAAACCTCACCACTCAATTTGAAACTATCAAAATGGATGAAAAAGAAACTTTTGATAAATTTTATGCTAGACTTTCTGATATTGTTAATTCATCCTTTAACTTGGGAGAGAAAATACCTGACGACCGTGTTGTAAAGAAAATTTTGAGGTCCCTACCCGATAGATTTATTCCTAAAGTGACCGTTTTAAATTCTTTACCCACTTTAGCCTCTACGAAATTAGAAGAGCTTGTAGGTGATTTACAAACCTATGAACTAGATATGTTTCCCTCTAAAACTGAAAAGAAAATTGAAAAGGGTGTTGCTTTAAAAGCCCGAAAAGAGGTCAAACAAGTAGTAGAGAGCGATAGTGAAAGTGACTCAGAAGATATGGCTTTGTTTGCTCGCAAATTTAGAAAATTTCTTAAATTTAACAAAGACAAATTTAAAAATGATTTTAAGAAATTTGATACTTCTAAACATGATAAAAGCGAGAAGATTTCTAAAGCCGAGAGGATCCCTAAACCTAGTAATGACAATTTAGATAGGGACGAGTCTAACAAGTGTTTTGGTTGTGAAGGTTATGGCCATCGAGCTTATGAGTGCCCCACTAAACTAAGGAAAGAGGGTAAACGACCCACTGCATATAATGCAACCCTTAGTGATAGTGATAAGGAAGAAAAGCCTGATTCCCCCACTAAGAAAAATTTTGTGGCTTTTATGGCTAGTCATGTGAGTGATAATGAGAACTCATCGATTGATGACACGATAGCACATGCCACTTCCAAGGTCATTGTTCATGATTCCCTTGTTTTTAATGATAGTGAGAGTGGAGAAGAAAGAGAAAGTGAAAATGAAGAAGAGGTTGATGTGAGTGAACTTCAAAATGATTTTCATGAATTATATAAAGAATCTATTAATTTGAAAAGAACTAATTTGAAGTTAGAAGCTTGTTTAAGAAAGAGTGTCAAGGTCGTTGATGATAGTGCCTTAATAGAAGACCTTAGGACACGTGAGAGGACTCTTCGTGTGAAGCTAGAATACGTAGAAGGCGAAAGAAATAGCCTTAGGAGTTTAATGGAATCCTTGAAAAAGGAGCTTCTTTCTTTTGAAGAGCGTAATTTTTTACTAGAATCTAACATTTTAGAATTGAAAAATAAATTAAAAGATTCTAGTAATGTCAAATTTGATTTGGAATGTCGTTCGGAAAAACTTGATAAAATGTTAGGAATGATCCAAATTAAAAATGACACTTGTGGTTTAGGCTTCAATACTTGTAATGAATTTACTCATAATGCCCAAACCAATATTTTAGGAGAATCTACTAGGAATGCATTTAATGATCAATCCTTAGGCAAATCTTTTCGACATGTTCTTACTTGTACTCTTTGTGGTCGAAAAGGTCATCTTAGGAAATATTGTTTTGATCTTAAACGAATTCCTAGAAAATTCCATAGTAAAGTAACCACGGTAGTTAAAGTTCCTACACCCCAAAATAGTCATTCCTCATTAATTTGGGTTAGGAAATCCGACTTGGTTGTCTTACAAAATAGGGTTGTTGATTCTCATTTACTTACACATGCTTCCTCCCTTGCTAAATCTAAAGGATGAATGTGTTAGTGTTTGCATACTTTAGCGTTTATACTTTATGCTATATTCACATGCTAAATGTATGCTTGTTTAGTCATTTTCTAGTCATTGCCTCATTTCATATCATAGGCTAGAAATTATGACTTGTTTATCTTTTTGTATTATATTTTGTGTTTGAATTAATTGAAAAATATAAAAAGATTTTTGTTTATCATTTGTGTTTTATTTATTTCATTTAAGCTTAATGAAAAATACAAATGATTTTTGTTTGTCCTTTTGAGCAAATATTTATTTTTGATTAAAAATGTTAAAAACTCAAAAAGATTTTATTCTGTGTGTATTTTAGTTTGACACACTTTATGTGGCATATATTTGTGTTTGAATCCCATCGTTTACGCTCCCATGTGGCTAGAACTTTTGGTTTAGATTTTCAATCCTTAAAATGTTCTTTACCATGTTTTATATGGAGTAGTTGGATTTTGTATTGATTAAATGGATTCTATTTTCATATGCCTCTTTTCACACATGCACGAGCTCTTTTGAAATCTTAATGTCACATGTTATATTTGAGCTTTTTGAGGTGTTCTCCTATCAATCTAGTCATCTACATATCTATGACCTAGGAGGACTAGTGCATGTCAAAATCCGTTGCATGTGAGATTTGTGTGAAAAATGAAAACATGATAAATTAATATATGCACGGGGAAGGGCTCCGAAAGGATGAATTAAATCCTTTGCGATTGTAAGCCACCGTTTATTGGATCTAAAAGAAATACGTGATCCAAAGGCCTAAAAACAGAATATTTGGCATTAAAAAGAAAACAATTGCCAAGGCCTATGTTTGTTTGATATATTCATTCAAAAATAAAAGAATATATATGCTCATTGAGGGAGAATTGGATGGTATATCAACGGTTTGCACAATGTCCGTTTATCCTAGTTGTCTTTAATGTCATGACTCTATTTGGTTTGTAGAATCATCTTCATGCTAGGCTTGTATGCATTGTGTATGTTTGTTCATTGAGTTCAATATTTATATTGTCACATGAGGTCATATTTAACTGTGATGAAGTTTGCAATCAAATGAGAACTCCGTGAACGTTTCTTAAGTGTTTGGGTCTAAATTTAATTGTTGCTAGTACACACCCCTACACTTCCGTTTCCATATGACACATTTTTGCCATACGAGTGTGCAAACTTATTGTATTTTGTGTCATGTGTGTGTTTATGTCTATCTATATATGCACGTACTTATTGGTATATTTATAGTATATATATATATATGACATTTGTTTGTCTTTGCCTTGCGTTTATTGCCCATATGCTTTCATGTCTTATCACTTTAAGCTTCCACCTGATGTTTATTAGTTCTTTATCCTTTGCCTATTCCTGAACAAAAAGGGGGAGAATGATGATAGGGGGAGAAATGGTATCCAAACCTATTATTATTGTATCTTAGTTTGGGGGAGATTTATCTTAGGGGGAGACGTCTTTCTAAGTAAATGTCATTGTTTGATAAAGGGGAGAGAATTATTTTAGGGGGAGTAATTAATTAATTGCGATTAATATATTTTGATATTCCCTATGCATTTGATGAGTTTGCTTAAGTGTGCAGGTATTCTACTAAAGCGGCAACTTTAAAAGGCAAAGTGTTTAATCCTTGGGTTGAGTCAAGATTGGGCGGGTTATGTTTTAAGTCTAGTGAGCTTGACGGACCTTTAGGATTTTTGTTTTGGTTTTTGCCCCGGAATAGCCAAAGGGGGAGATTTGTAAGGACACAAATTTCCAATTGAGTCCATATGTAGTCTTGGCTCAATTCCGGACAAAAACATTTATTCATAGTAATTAATTAATTGCGATTAATATATTTTGATATTCCCTATGCATTTGATGAGTTTGCTTAAGTGTGCAGGTATTCTACTAAAGCGGCAACTTTAAAAGGCAAAGTGTTTAATCCTTGGGTTGAGTCAAGATTGGGCGGGTTATGTTTTATGTCTAGTGAGCTTGACGGACCTTTAGGATTTTTGTTTTCGTTTTTGCCCCGGAATAGCCAAAGGGGGAGATTTGTAAGGACACAAATTTCCAATTGAGTCCATATGTAGTTTTGGCTCAATTTCGGACAAAAACATTTATTCATAGTAATTAATTAATTGCGATTAATATATTTTGATATTCCCTATGCATTTGATGAGTTTGCTTAAGTGTGCAGGTATTTTACTAAAGCGGAAACTTTAAAAGGCAAAGTGTTTAATCCTTGGGTTGAGTCAAGATTGGGCGGGTTATGTTTTAAGTCTAGTGAGCTTGACGGCCCTTTATGATTTTTGTTTTGGTTTTTGTCCCGGAATAGACAAAGGGGGAGATTTGTAATGACACAAATTTCCAATTGAGTCCATATGTAGTTTTGGCTCAATTCCGGACAAAAACATTTATTCATAGGATAGTATTGAAGACGTAGCGGCAAAGAATTTAAAGCTTCATCAAAATGCCGGTTTGCGTGCCTCGTTTCTACGTCATCAACTAAGGTTCCATGCTCCCAAGGTATGAATGCAATTATATGTATATAGGAGCTTGGAACAATATTTATTGGGTGTTAGGTTTAATAAAAACCATGTTTTACTTTCAGAATAATTTAATTGAAACTTTGAAATAAAGTACATAAAGTTTCTGGGCCAAAAATTGAATTTTAGAAAAATTTCTGGAAGTCGTTCGAACGAGTTTTTCGTTCGAACCAGGTTTCGTTCGAACGAGACTGCCAACGAACCTAAACTGGTCAGTCGTTCGATATGTCGTTCGAACGAGTTTTTCGTTCTAACAAGGTTTCGTTCGAACGAGTTTGCCAACGAACCTAAACTGGTCAGTCGTTCGATATGTCGTTCGAATGAGTTTGTTCGTTCTAACGAGGTATCTAACGAGTTTCTAACGAGCCCAGACTGGTCACTCGTTAGAAGTCTCGTTCGAACGAGAGTCAAGTTCGTTCGAACGAGATGCCAGGCGGGAACAGTTTTGAGCAGTTTTTTGGCAGTTTTTACCCACTTTCCCCACTTGTTTTTTAACCCACTTTTTCCAGACTTAATATGTACGGGAAACACATTTTTCTAAGTATCTTTTTCATACCAAACAAACTCCTAGAGAGTTTTGAGAGAAAATTTGTTTAAGGAAAAAGATCAAGTTTTGAGTGTTATTCTTTAATGAAAAATCCCACACACTCTAGTGTTTACACCCAATAGTTGTTTATCCAAGTTCTATATACATATCTTTACTTGGAGTTTTGGCACCGGTTTATCTCTACCGAATT